>JBBPBQ010020323.1:11022441-11106818 GCA_037974755.1 Cicer yamashitae
TTAAAATATTACGAATCTATCATTATATTCATATTGTACTATATATAAATGTTTATCATTTTTGTTTTATGCTATATAATGCAAACTTTATCACGATGTTAAACATTGAATGTTTAATTGTCAAATTTGCTTATGTCATATAATTATTTGTTTACTTATTTCTTTAATAGGATTCAGAGTATATAAAAAGAATTCAATTAAAAAGAAAATAATATTTTTTTTTGCTACATAGAAAAATTATAATTCAAATTAAAAGAATTAGCTCCCTCAATATATATGCAAATTAGATTTTCTAGAAAAGGAAAAGACGAATATATACTTACACTCAATTGATTAATTATTTAACTGTATATAAATATATTACTATACTTTTAAAAAAAAAAAGAATTACTGTACTTGATTCGCATTATTTCCACTTCTTGTTACAACTATGTAATTAAATGAGCAACTAGTCTTGGTTATATATATATATATATATATATATATATATATATATATCAATTATAGTCCACATATCAAAATAGTGTGGAAAGAAAAAGTAAGGATAAAAAAAATGGCTAGTGAGAGTCACATCCCAATTTTGGATATTCGGAAGAGTAAAGGAGTGACATTGGAAGAAGGGAGTGAAAAATGGAAAGAAATGAGCAATAAAATTAAAGAAGCATTTGAGAGTCACGGTTGCTTCATCTTAAGGTGTGATGAAATCTCAAATAAGTTACGTGAAGAATTATTCATAGGCTTAAAATCATTATTTGATCTACCTGAGGAGACCAAGAAGAAGTTCGTTAGCCCAAAACCATACAGAGGCTACCTCAGCAAGAGTCATCTCATTCCTCATTCTGAAACCTTTGGGATTGATAATTCTCCTAAGTCAGATTCATCTCTTCAAGACTTCACTAACCTCATGTGGCCTCAAGGAAATCCATCTTTTTGGTAATTAATTATTTTATTTTATAACAATACATGATTGATAATATATTTTTTGTTAATATAAAATTATATATACTCTGGATTTCAACTATTACACGAATATATATAAGATAAGAAACTATGCTTAATAATTCAATATAAACGATAAATTTTACTAATTCAACCGTTGATTAATGACATAATATATTAATGATCAAGTAGTTTTAAACAAATTTAAAATTCGTAGCTATATGATCTAGCCATTGATTTTTACTTATATTTTTTACAACTTTATTATATGTTAATTTGAAATTATTTAATGAAATATCAAATAGTTTTAAAATTTTATACAAATTTGTAGAGTTTATATATTCAATAATAACTTTTGATTTGACAGTTGAATTAATAAAATTTATCGTTTATATTGAGTTATTAAGCGAAATAATTTATATAAGACTTACTCTTGGAACCAACAAATCATTTCATTTAATTAAATTAAGTTTACTTTAGTAATGTTTTGTTTCACATTATTTTATTATTTGGTAATCGAATGGCTCATAATCAACGGTGTATATACAGTAAGGCCCTAACTTCCATGACCTCAAAAACACGAGAATTAAGCTCGCTTGTCTTGAAGATGGTTGTGGAGGGTCTTAACCTTCCACAACTATATAACTTTGATGTTGAAGACCTGAATAACTACAATGATACACGAGTGACTAGATATCGATTTCCTAAAGATAGCAAAGATTCTGAGGTTGTTTTGGCTCTTCACACAGACAAAGGAACCTTAGGCCTCATATGCGAAAATGAAGTCCAAGGTCTACAAGTGATATCCAAAACAGGCAACTATGTTGATGTAAAAATTCCCTCAGATGGCATTGTGGTCATTGCTGGTGACATATTGAAGGTAATCTATACCTATATATAATATGAGATACCTATATTTGCCGCAACGGTTTTTTCTTTCAATTTTATTATTTATTTAAATTATTTTATTTACAATTTTGTCATTAATTTTATCAATCAAATAACACATTTCTTTTTAAAAACACAAAATTTTGTAATCTATATCTTCTATACCTATAAAGGGGATATTAAATTTTATTGTAACTCTTTTGCTTCTAATTTATTATTAATTTAAATTATTATGTTTATAATTTTGTCCTTTACCCATTCAAATAACTATATATTTTAAATAATCACTTAAAATTTATAATTTTCATTTCATTGCACGTATATTTTTTAATTTTTTTTCCATCTCTCTCACACTATATATAGTTAGTGGATACTAATAAAATACCGAATTTAAATTCTTTAAAAATATTTATTAAACGGTTATAATTAATTTAATTATGATGATTATATTGAATAATGTATAGGCATGGAGCAATGGAAGATTTCAGGCACCTCCACATAGAGTGGTGACAAGAGGAGATAAAGAGAGATTTGTATTTGTACTATTTGCAGTGCCAAAGGAAGGGATGGTGATTAAGGGGCCTTCTGAGTTGGTGGATGATGAAAATCACCCTCTTCGTTACCGACCATTCAAATATGACGACTTCGTACATTATCAATATTCAACTCGCACAGATGAGTCTGCCCTAGAAAAATTTGCTGGACTTTGAACCCTCGTTATGTGATGTGATGCAAGACAATATATCTTTATGTACCAAGCTAGGGTGTAGGGATGACAATATAACCCGCATCCGCGGGTATCCACCTAAACCCGCTTGATTTGGGTGGGGAAAACCCGTTTTGATTGGGTGCGAATGCATGTGCGGATTTGGGGGTGGTGATATCCACCCCGCACCCGAACCCGCAAGTAATATTAATGTAATTTTTAAATTTTATATAGATATACATATTGAATATACTTAATATTTTTTAAAGTATTAAGAATTATAAACTTATTTCTATAAAAAATATTTTTTTTATTTTATAATTGTCTAATAACAATTATTTTATTATATTAATTATAATAGATATAATTTTTAAACTTATAATTTTATATATATATGAATGGGTGCGGGTGTGGGCGGGAAACCGGAACCCCGTTGCGGGCGGGGATGAGGCCTAAATTCTACACCCGCTATGAAACGGGTGCGGGTGCGGGTTTTACCCAATTAATCGGGTGCGGAGGTGGAGGAGGCAAAAACCGCCTCCGCCCCGCCCCGTTGCCATGCCTAATAGGGTGACTGAATGTTAAAGGTATCCGACCTTGTGACAAAATATAACAATTTTAAAATTAATTATTTACATTTTTAATTTTATATCAAATATTGTTATTGTTATTGTTATTATTATTATTAAATTTTAATTTATATATTTGAAATTAGATTTTATACGGGTAAATGATGAATTATTATTTTATCTTGTCTTGTTATTTTTTACCTAAACATGTATCTAAATAAGAATTTTAATTAGAGAAAAAAAAATGAAAAAAAGTTTAAGATTAATTTTTGACAAAATAAGTCACGTAGTCTTTTAAATTACACAAAAATATCAAATTGATCTTAATTTTTTGGGTATCAAATTAGTCTTTTATGTTCGTAAAACTTAGAATATCAAACTATTTATAGTCCTAACCTCATTTCAATCCTTTTTAATTAGAGATTTTTTAAATGGTAGTATGAATTTTTCCATCAATTATATATAAATAACAATATAATAAATTTTCAGCTGATTTCATAACATAGATTGAAAATTTTGCGTTTAATTTCAAGAACCATAAAATTTATCTCACTTGAATTCTCTCTTGTTTAATTTTTTTTTTCTTTCTAAAATTTGATTGATGACTTACGTTCTTATGATTAGTGCAACCAAAACGCCTTAAAAATTACACAAATTTATTGAAAAAATTGAGAGAATTTTGGATTTAAATTATGCTTGTTTGAAATTAGGATAATTGGTGTAAACATTCACAAATATAAAGGACGAATTTGACACTAAAAAAAAGATAAATGACTTACTTGTTAAAAAAGATAAATGATTAATTTGTTATTTTTGGGTAACTTAAAGGATTGTGAATGTATTTTGTCTTAACTTTTCATATATTGTTGATTCATCAAACGTTAGATTAAAAAATACATAGTTTACTATGTTATCAGATCTGTTGTAAGACCTAAGTGTTAGTTTTAATCCATATAAAAAATATATTTTTATTTTTGTCCTTGCAAATATATATATTTTTAGCTTTTGGTCATTGGTAATTTGTTTTTAGTTCTTGCAAAATTTATTCATGTTGAAATTAATGTATGTAATATGTAAAATATTTGATTTGATTTTGAGCCCTCTAAATGATTACTAAAATGAATATTAACAAGAACAAAAAAACAAAATATTTATATTTGCAAAGACTAAAAACAAAATACCAATGACCAAAACTAAAGAGTGTATACTTAGGACAAAAAATTATTTTTACTAATACTCATTATAAAACCAAAAAATAATATATTTGTGGGACTAAAAAAATATTTAAATCTATAAAATAATAATTGACAAATACAAAATAACCATATATAAATAAGTTGATTAAATAAATTTTTAATCTCTATAAATATAGCATATTTTATTTTTAGTCTCTAATATTTTTGTAAACAATATTCCACAATTTTATTTTTTCAACATTTTTTGTTCTTATTATTAAATTCATGCAACGGTTGCACACGTGGAACTAGACACATGTATATTAAAATAAGATATACATAGACTAAAAATAAAATATAAAAACTAAAGAATGTATATTTATAGAGATAAAAAAAATATTTTTATTGGTACTAAAATAAAAAAATAATATATTTATAAAACTAAAAACTTAATTAAATCTTAAAATAATAATCGACAAATACAAAACAGCCAAATATATAAATAAATAGGTTAAATAAATTTTTATTCCATAAAAATCACATATTTCAATTTTAGCTTCTTTAAAATATTTTTAAAACAATATTCCACAATTATTTTTGGTCAACAGTTGTACACCAGGTGTTTTTTTTTTGTTTATCTGGCATTAAAAAAATTACTAATAATTATTTTTTAAGTTTTTTGAATAAACTATTATTTTAAATATAAAAAATCACTTATTTTATTAAAATCTCCAATTTATTTGTATTTTAATTTTTTTTTGTTGATATAATATTTTAATTCTAATTTCATTACCCTCACCACCTTTTCATCGTGAACATCATCATATTAAACTGATAATAACAAATTGGGATGTAAACTTCATCTTTAAATTGAGAAAGTGATCGAGATTTTTTAAATTGGAATTGCAGACTCAATCGGTGGAGAAAATTCTTTAAAATCAAGAGTCGTATAAGCGATAGAGCCGTTAATAAAGCTCTAAGTCTAAAGGCTCTTAAAAAATCTTTTATTAAGTTTCTAATATTAGACTCTCTGTTAAAATAATATTTTTAAAACTAAGGTCTACCATTTCATTATTTTTTTGGGCTTAAGTGAGGGATTTATAAGCCTAATATTTTGTTAATTGAGATTTTTTTCTTGAAAAATTTTCAAAATTCATTTTTCTCGGAAAAAATTCAAAAATATTTTTTGCTTAAAAAGTTTTGTGAGAAAAATCAAAAAACCCTTTTTCTCGAATTAAAAAAATTTCAAGAAAAAATTAAAAAAAATTGTAAATAATTTTTTATCGGAAAAAAATCGAAACTTTTTTATCGGAAAATTTTGCAGAAAAAAAATAAAAAAATTGTTGAATTTGGCAAAAAATTTGAAAAAGTTGGTCTATAGGCCCTACTAAGCCCATAAAATTTTAGGGGCTTTTTAGTTTTTGGAGCTTTCTTTTTTGGGGCGTTGTTAACTATAATTTTTTTTTGGTCCGCCCAATACGTGGGCTGATGCCAATAATTAGTGGACTTGTGAAATTGACAGCTCTAATAAGAGATGACAAAAAGGTGAAAAAGTGGCAATTAAAGCAGAGAGAAATTTGGAAGTTATTGAAAAAACTCCTTAAAGATAAAATTTCACGAGAGTTTATAAAAGGGAGATATTCATCACCTTACAAACATATTTTTGTAAAGATGAGTTACAAGATCACCTATAATCGATGAGCAAACACAAACAAATATGCATTACTCTTGATTTGGTTGTTAGTGTTAAATTTTTGTTTAAAATATTTTATTTTATTTTTAAAAAAATATTTATATGTATCATTATGATTAAAATGTTTCAATAGATAATCAATTAATTGTAATATATTTTTATGTTAACATTGGAATGAAAGTTACTTTTGTATAAAAAAATGATTATAAGATGAAAATAAATAGAAGATTTTAATATAATAAGTGATTTTTTATATTTTAGATAATAAAAAATAACTTTTTAATCCAAGTCAAATAAAAAAAATGCTCGTCTATATTGCCACGCCACAACATCAATAAATTTTTAAGACGTACTAAAAATAAAATATAAGATATTTATAACAATAAAAAATTTATTTAACTCTAAATAAATTGAAGTATTGCTAAAAGAAATCCCACCTAATTTTAGTTTCCTATTAATTTGAAAGAGAAGAAATAATTTGCATGTGTCTATTATTTACGGATTTAATAATCATACACCGTAACTTACAAAATTTACACTAATAATTAGCTATGAGCAGTTGATTGAATAATTATTTATTAATAATAATTATAAATTTTTAGCAAGATAATAAAATTAAATATTCATATTTATCGGTTGGTATAAAATTTATTTACATCAACAATGAGCATCTATTTTCTGGTTATTTACACCGACAATGAGCATCTATTTTCTGGTTATTTACATCAAAATAAAAATTCTTTACGTAGTAATTTAATTTTAAATGTAGTTATTAAATAATGATGTATGTGAAATTGTTTAGTCCTCTCGGTTGTCTATTGGCTTAGGCTTACGGTTGATTTGTAACAAGTGACAAACAAGACGGTTATTATTATCAATCATCCCCTAAATTTGTTTCCTTTTCCAATCGTTGTTCCAAAATCATGTATCCTAAAAAATAACTAACTCATTCAATTATGGCTACCATTTCATCAACATGCTTCCTCTTTCTTTCCATAATAATAATAATAATTTTATCTTCATCATCATTATGTCCCACAACATTATGTGCAACAGTCCTACAAGACCTCAAAAACTTACATCCACCACCAGATTTCAACACTACAATCATCAACAACTGTCTCAAAAACCCATCTTTAAGGTACTGCACTTCCTCTCCAACCATCAACCTTGATGAAATATTCAAATACTCTATTGTTGCTAGCCATCTTTGCAATGAATCCAACAACCCCAATTGTGTTGAATCATTCCCAAAAATTGATCTTAGAAACCGACCAAACATTGCTCCACTTTACTTGTCTTTTACTTTCTTTTGGAAATATTGTCCCTTGAGTGTTCTATCCATTGATTTCTCTAATAATTCTATAAAGGGTAGTTTTCCAAATGATGTTCTTTATTGCACACAAATTCAGTCTCTTGATTTAAGTATCAATGAGTTTTCTGGTGACATTCCAATTCAAAGTTTCTCTCCACTCACTAACCTCACTTTTCTTAACCTCTCTTATAACTGTTTTTCTGAGAGTGAACTTTCTGAGTCACAATTCTTCAAAAAGTTTAATTCTTCTAGTTTTCTTCATTCTGGTGCTCTCTTTGATCACAAAAGGTTTACTATAAAAGTTATCATTTTATTGGTTGGTTTTCCAGTTTTTGTAATTTTGATGGTAATTTTCTTGGGATGGATTTGTTTTCAAAGGCCTGATTTTCTTCCAACAATGTTTCAAAGAAGTATGAAGTTTACACCAGCAATTCTAAAAGCAGCAACTTTTGGTTATTCAAATGAGAATTTGGTTGGTAAGAGCGATATTATTCATATCTATAAAGGGGTCTTAAGAGATGGAACTAAAGTGAAAATTGAGATGTATTTGAATGAAATAACAAGGGATAGTTATCATAAATTTGTTGAGGAATGTAAGATTTTGTGTGAGTTACAACACAAGAACCTTGTTCAGGTTTTAGGGTGGTGTAAAGGTAGAAAATTCAGGGCTATTATAACAGAATGGACAAAGGAAGAGAATGTTGAAATGTGGTTGTTAGAGTTAGCTCCATCATGGAATCATAGAGTGAAAGTTTTGATGGGAGTTGTTGATTGCTTGCTGTATTTGCAAGAGGAATGGCCTGAAGTTGATTATGATCTCAAGACTAATAGTATTTTATTATCTGATAAGAAAGAACCATTAATTTCAAGGTTTCAAGTTGGAGATAAAAACAACAATAGAAGAAGTAAGAATCTACAGCAATTAATTTATTTATATATAGTGACAATATCATGTTTTGTTGTATTGTACCTCAATATTAAAGATGTGTCTGGTGTTCGACATACACTGACACATGTGATTACATTCAACCACTTCAATATTCACAAATTGTTATTCATGCCTATGTATCAATATCGTATTTGGTGTTTGTCTTTTCCAATAATAATAGAGAATTAGCATGCACAATCGACGTTTCTTCCTACATGTTTTTTTTCCTTCTTGTTTTAATACCTTATTTGGTAATTGGATTTTTTTTTTATATTGTAGAGATATGTAACTTTGGAGTATTTGTGCTAGAGATGATACTAAACAAAAAGGTTCAAGAGGAGTTTGATGGAAGTGATACTGAATATATTAGCTACATTAGAACCCTTCATCATGCAGAATTGCATCAGATGATTGATGAGAGAATGGATGTTACTGAAACAACTTTGCATCAAATTAAACAAGTTCTATCCTTGGGATTAATGTGCATAGATCAATCAAACAGTGAGCAACCAAGCTTGGACCAGATATTTAATATTGTATCAAGGGTTTACAAGGCTAGCCTTGTTTTGCCATCTGCAAATCATAAAATACTTCATGGAGATAGAGTTAAGGGACATAAACGTGTTCAGTTCAAATAAGTCCCAAAATCAGCAGATATTTTTCTTTAGATTTTTAATCCTTAGAACTAGTATTGTTTGCCTCTGTTTTGACTTCTGATATATTATCTTGATTATGCTTTATAAACTGTTATTGTAGTTTTAAGCATGTCTTGTGTTGTAGTTGTACCAAGTTTTATATTGTTGGCTAACTTTTGGCTACGCCTGTTGTAATATAAATTCGAATCTGTATCATTTGCAGCCATTGCATTGCAGTTGATCCAAATTGCATAGCATTGATGAATTTGATTTTGGCGCATTCAGCTGTTTTGGAATGAGGTCATTGGTGCGTGTATTTAATGTCTCACAATTTTACAAGATTATATATGAAAAAAAAAAATTAAAACAACAATCGAATTTATGGATTTTTATATTTTTTTGGTTGTCTTTTATATTTGAAACCATGTATTTTATAGTTTAGTTTAGATGATAAAAATAGAAGATAAACTTTGTAGTGCACTAAAATAATATTGATTATTTATAGTAAAAATAGTTATGAAAAAATATACAAGAAAAAACCTCAACGAGTGAGGCATTCCTCATTAAAATGTTGTGGAATCTCGTGAGTAACCCTTGTGACCTTTAGTGTAGGGTTCTTTACAACAAATATTGTAGAAATAATGATCTTTGTGTTGATATGTGTTTTTAGTTTTATGATTCTCCTTTGTGGAAAATGTTTGTTAATATTTGAAACGATTTTTAGCGTAATATTGGGTAGCATCTTGGAGATGGTAAACACATAAATTTCTACAAATGGGTACCCCAACAACTCTTGGCTCATTACCCTAACAACACAACCTCTAGTTGAAGAAAAGAAAACTATAAAAAAAAAAAAAAACTAAAAAAACTCTATACTAAATATTATTTATTATTTTGTTGTAAAAAGAATTATTTATTATTTAGCCCATAATAATTAGAATTTACTAAAAAAAAAAAAGAATTTATTTGTTGTGCCTTTTGGAGAATCTGGGTTATGTTGTGTTGTTGTTGGGTTCCATGTCACTCTTTGTGGAGAACTTACAATATTAGTGCCTCTACTCGTCACTCGTTGTGGAGAACTTACAATATTAGTGCCTCTACTCGTCACTCGCGTCATCTCTCTTTTCCCCTAATCCTGAAAATAAGCTGCATGGACGCCGGCGGCTCAGATTCCAATGGCCGCGAATACAACACCGCCGACGAGATGTGGAACGAACAAGCCGGCGACCTCAACAAGAAGACTCTCTGGTACCGCGAAGGTGTCTCTTACTGGGAGGTACGTTCCCTTCCTTTGCGAAATTAAATTCCCTTCGCCTTTTCTTATTGAAAGAACCTCAATAATCAGTGAATAATAAAAATAAAACAAAATTGGATAGTGTGTTCTTGTAGTGGCATAGTTGGTTATTTAGATATTGCAATTATCAAATTCTTGTAAACTTTTATTTTATTTTTATTTTTTTTGAATTGGTTTTAAAAGCAGGGTGTTAAGGCAACTGTGGATGGAGTATTAGGAGGGTATCCAGATGTGAATGAGCCTGATATTAATTGCAGTGATGATTTCTTGAACATTCTCTTATCTGAACGTTTTTCTCCTGATGTCAAAACCCAACCACTCGTTGCTCTTGGTACCTTTTTTTTTGCTTTCATTCAAATGCAATATGCAATTACACAAACTGCTTTTTAATATTCACTTTTTGTTATTGGAATATCTGATTTGCTAACTCTTCAATTTCAGATTGTGGTTCTGGCATTGGTAGGGTTACCAAAAATCTATTAATAAGATATTTCAATGAGGTTTGTCAGTTTTACCTTGCTTACATGTATATTTTATCTTTGAAATCGTCAGCCGGTTAGGTCTGTCTCCAAACATTTTTTTTTTCTTTTCTGTATGGCTTCATCAACTTATACTTATTTTGAGTAATTGTTATTGGTGCCAATGCAGCGATTCTAAAAGAAAGTTTGTCTAGCATTTATTGTTTGAGTATTTGCAATGCCAATAAGTTACTGGGTTGAAGCTTTTTTTAACCATATGATTATAACACTTTATTTGTTGGTGGCACTACTCTTGTTATGGTCTGCGATTTCGTCAACGCATACCTTGGTTTGGGGATGAAACAGCTGGTCTTTTTCAAAACTTTATCAATGCAATCTATTTAGCAGCTTCCAGGATATCAGGAAATCATCTTATTCAAAAGGAAAATGGTAGGGGAAATAAGCAGAGATTGTAGTATTGCAAAGCATCTAAAATTTGCAGCAGTAATTTTTGTTACGGCCCGGGTTATAGGGATTTGTATTGAGCTTATATAGGCTCATGTCATAAGTGGAGGATAACATAACCTATAAACAGGGCATGTTGGTCTGCAACCTTTTAGGTCAAGGCTAATAAGTTTAAATTTTTTAGGCTGTGTTCGAGTTGAGCCACGACCTTGTTCTATTAATGAATAAATACTTACTGGTGTGATTTAATTGTAGTTATTAGTATTACCAACTACTTAACATGGATAGTAAGTAATCTGTTTTGACTCTTATTTTCTGCTCCTGGTGGCTTTGCTAAATGCAAATTTATGCACCTCTTTGTTTCTTCCTTTGCTCCTCTTTTTTCTATTAATTTTTTCCTTACTATGACTTGTTAGAGATGCAGTCTAACTTTTATTTATTTTGTTATCATCAATGTCCTTTGTATGCATGTGACCTCTCTGACATGTGTCGATGATTTTTATTTTCAAATCAATCTGTTACTCTTTCATGTTTGATGTTTTAGAGATATTTTTAAGTTGATCATCTTTTATTTTTTTTCTTGTTTGTTCTAAAATTCAGGTTGATCTTCTTGAGCCAGTATCACACTTCTTAGAGGCTGCACGTGAAACATTGACCTCTGAAGGTTATACAAGTTCAGATATGCACAAAGCAGTTAATTTTTACTGTGTGCCTCTTCAGGTGTGTGTACTTCACCTTCACATAAATGGCAGCATTGTATTTTTATTAGGTTAGATGAATGAGAACTTTAGATAATATCGAATGTAAATAGAGTGTGGAATTCTCATTCAAACATGTTATCTCCCTGCCTTATATTACCCATAGAGTAGAAGTATGATAAAAGTTGGTCATAGTGAATGCTATATAAACAACAAAAATAACATGACACTTTGGATGCTGAGATTACCATTTTCTGATCGAGCGTGCAGAGCAACCCTTTACACGTGTCTTGCTCACACATTGAATTTCATGAAAACAGCCTATAGAGTTTAGTACTTCCAAACAATATGCCGATATTACTTGTCTGGGCTTTAATAATTTTAGTTTTGCGTTTGGCATTTTCTTAAGTTCACTTATTGAGTACCTCTTCGTTTTCTTAATTTAGGATTTTACACCAGATACTGGAAGATATGACGTAATATGGATTCAATGGTGTATTGGTCATCTCACGGATGATGATTTTATTACATTTTTCAAGAGGGCAAAGGTAAGTCCTCATTTATTTGATTAATATTTATATTTATGACTATACATATAGAAATATTTATTAATTGGGAGTCAGGAAATATACACTTAAAACCATCAATTTTGGATAAAATAATATTCTGTAGAATTAAGGATTTACGTAAGTCTTCAGCTGCTCAGCTTCATCTACCAGTATGATTGAATTGTTTTGGCTCACATTTACAATACATGTGATTTTGGTTGGTGCTAGCTAACTTGCAAATCTTGCACTATTCACTTGCGATTTCATGATAAGAATTCAGCAACCATTTCTAAAAATATGTATAATATATACAACTTTTCATTATGTAGGAATCTTTTGGTTTCTACTCAAAAAGTTGTCACGTTACTCACTCTAAATTTTCAAAATCAAAATGGATTAGGTCATAGGAGAAACTGTACCTCTAACTATTTGGGTATGCAGAAATATTTGATATTCTGGAAGTTTGTATGTAATTAAGCTTAGCATTTCTAAGGATTGATAATTTTCTGTATGCATTGGTCATTCTTAACCATATACATAGGTTAATTTAATTTGTAACCCTGTGGTGGTCTTTGTTCAATTCAAACTATTAAAACTGTCTCAATTGATTGGTGGAGTCAATTATTTTCTTTGCTTCTTTTCCGGTAATTTGCAAAAATATGCAGAATATTCCTATCGTTATTGTTATCTAACTTGGATTTAAGTTACAAAAACATCTCACTTTCGTCCTTTGTTTTTACTCGGTTGGCATTAACATAGGTTGGCCTCAAACCAGGTGGATTATTTGTCCTGAAGGAGAATATTGCCAGATCTGGTACATTGCTCTTTGTTGCATTTCTGTCTTTCCAATCATGTTGAATATTTACTTCCTATATTTCATTCAAGTCGCATTTATGAAACTTATATGTTCAACTTGGCCGTATTTAGTCTTAAACTGTATATTCACCCGATCCTATTGTTCCTCAGACATCCAGAGTCTTAAGCATAGTGATGAAGAATTAGTTTTAATATATAGAATTGAGCAACAGTTTCATGTTTAGAAACAAATGTTAAGATGTTAGAACTATACCACAAGATAATCTTCATTGAGATAAGATCAGTTAAAGAGAAACCACACCTTGAAAACTAGTTGTATTAGTTTTTCTGGTTTTAATTAAACCGTGAGGGAAAATCATGCGAGATAATTTACCAAGCATTTGATCATAAATTTTTTTTTAACACCATATATTAAAACTGTTTTGTACCGGTATCAAGCACAGTAGTAAAGCTCTGGATCTTTGGAAACTCAGCAGTGGAATGATTTTGCAGAGCCATGAGTTTCCACAATCATGTTTTGTTGAGAATTGTGTGCTTACATTTCCTTTTTAATTATTCATTTCTAAGAAGTTTAATGCTTAGTAAGCTTGAGCTTGTAGGTAGGTGTTGTAATATCTAGAGGATATCTCAAAACATGATGATTATATCTTCAATAAGTTTAGGCTTTATATTATCTAGGATGATAGCTTAAGAATAGCTTCCGTATTTCTTTGGATGTCATTACTTCCTTTGTGGATTCAGAATTTCTATTTGTAAAATAGGCCTAGGGGTTAGTACTTTCTCTTTTGTATCACTGTCACATCATTATTAATAAGGGCTAGCCCCGCATGATTTCCACCCAATGATAAAAGGTGTGATGAAAAGAGTATGTTGTTAATATTTCTCTTAATGATTAGCAATGGTGTAAATAATAATAATAGGATATATTGGGTGTTAAATCTGTAATTTACTCTATTAACCATATTGGCTTCCAAACAATGAAGAGGGATCCCCCTCACTTATTCATTCCATTGTAATCCACTCTACTCAATCCCTGAGTAAACTCCCAAAAATTGCCTTAACTTCCAGTTAGTTGAACTTTACTTTATACTGTAGTTTTTAAAATCAACGCTTTGTTCCTTGCAGGATTTGTGCTTGATAATGAAGACCGAAGCATTACAAGATCTGATTCATACTTCAGAGAACTCTTTTCTAGGTGTGGTTTGCATGTGTGCAGAGTCAAGGTAATTTACTGTCCTTTTATTGCTGGACAAGGTTCAACCTGCCACAGCTGAACATTAGGATTCTTTAACCAAATTAATTATATAAAATTAAATTCTAAAATTAAATTCATTTAAAATTGAGTTTGTCAAACATTTAGCAAACGCAATGTTACATGGAAAGTATTTTTTAATAAGAACATGAAAAGTTACTTTTTACTGTCTGTGCAGCTTATTGTTCTACAATAAACGATATTTCCTCATGTTAATGTTCTAGTGGGATGCTTATCTTTGATATCCTTTCATTTTATAAACAATGTATTTTATTGGCCCCTTGTCGTTATTAGAGTCATGTCGGCCCAAGCTAGTAAAGCAAGTGTTAGATTCCTTGATATAACTCAATTGCGAATGGAGGTATTATTCGTCCCTGATTTTTATTGATTGAAAGAAAATGATAAGCACAGCTACGCCCCTACAATGGTATAAATCATTCAATTTCTAATTTTGCCAAAGATCCTTTCAAAAGAGTGGGGACCTTTATTTATAGGCTGATTATACAAGCGATAAAGGGATAGGATCAAAAGGCATTACCTAACAACTAACCACCTAACTATTAAATAAGTAACTACTAACCATAAAACAAAAACATCCTTCTTTCGTATTGTTTTTCCTGTGATAAACCGTCAAAGTTTATTCCTGTAATAATTTTTTCATGTATATTTAGGCCTCAACAAAATAAAAATATTCAAGTAGTACAACAAGTAAAATGTCTCACAATTATAAAAAGATACAATCATCGACATATTTAATTAAAACACATTGCATTTCAAAAAAACAAGAAAGATAAAATTTAAATAAAATTGTAGTAAAATATTGTTATTAGTATTAAAAATGTCTCTGTTTTATTCTCTATTTTTTATAGACCTTGTTTTAAGCCTGGATAAGGGTTGGGTCGGCCTTGCTAGGAGTCTCTTTTGTCATAGTCCGTTTCAATTTCATTGCTTCTGTGTTTTGAGCTGCTTTTTTTTTTTTATTCTAACAGGATCAGAAAGGATTCCCCGAGGGGTTATTTGCTGTGAAGATGTATGCATTAAGTACCGAGGCTCCAAAGAAGATCCAACGCACTAGATCTAAATCACAATCTAATAGACCTAGGACCATCAAGTGAACAACTTGTCTTATGGGTTGTGTATTCGTCCAAAGCCCATTTCTTCATGTTGTATTCTTCTCTCTTTTTTTTATAATTGTTTTCATGTTGTATTCTAGCTTATAGTAGCTATTAAATGACACTTGTTGTCGGATAAAATGACCTTTATTTTCTCGTATTCTATTTTCTTTCATTATAATTATCTAAAACTACAACACACTTTCCTTTATTGATTTCTACTACTAATATTGAAATGAAGCCCCATTAATGAAGCCATTCAAGTTTTGCAGGCTGGTAGAGGAGAACCACACAAGCATTTATTATGAGCATAACAACTCTCATCAAACCTTGCCAAGTTACCACCTTGTGGAATCTCACCACACAAATTATTGTTGCTCACATTCAAGTTATGCAAATTCTTCAGTGCCGTCAGTCCCTCCGGTAGCGTACCATAGATTTTATTGTTCCTCAAGTCCAACGCCGCCAAATCCTTCGACAACCCAACTTTCCCAATATCAAAAGCCAACAAGTTATTTCCCAACAATATCTTCTGAGTGTCTTTGTTCGAACCAAAAAACACCGAAGCATCGCCCTCCAACGCGTTCCGCGACAATTGCACAAACGCCAGGTTCAGATTCGCCAGCGACGCCGGAATCTTCCCGGAGAGTCGGTTTCTCGACATAGACAACGACGTAAATAGCTTCTTCGAGAACGAGCCGTAAGATTCCGGTATTGGGCCGGTGAGTTGGTTACCGTCGAAGGTAATTCCGACGAGGTTGGGGAGAGACGAAAGACTGGCGGGGAGGGAACCGGTGAGTTTGTTGTAACTGAAATCAACGGTTACGAGTGTTTTGATCTGTGAGAGCGTGTTGGGTATCTCGCCGGAGATATTAGTGTGGCTAATGTAGAGGTACCGGAGATTGGTGAGGTTGGCGATGAACGATGGGATAGTTCCGACGAGGTTAGGGATGTTGGAGAGAGAGAAGTAGAAGAGGAAAGGTAGGTTGGTTATGGAGGGTGGAATTGGGTATGGTTGAGGGAGGTCGATGCTGAAGAGATCAAGGTCGTTGACACGGTAGGTTTGTGTGTCGGTGTCGCATGAAACACCTTGCCATGTGCCGTTGCAGCAATCAGTAGTTGGGTTCCATGAAGAGAGTTGGTTTGGGTTGCCTAGTTGTTTCTTGAATTGGAGGAGGGCGTTTTTGTCATCTGGGTTGCATTTTTCTGAGTGTGAAGAGGTGAAGAGATGTGTAGTTAGGATTAGTAGGAGAAGTGGTAGTCTTGAGGGGAAGTTCGTGTTTGGTAATGTCATCTTGCTCTTGATCATTTCACTTGTATATGCAGTATGACGATTGAGTTGAGTGGAGATAGCCTTATGTAGCTTGCCTCGGAGCACATATATATAAGGCATCATGCATGCCAGGTCTTTCGTATAGACAAACAGCTCATTTTGTATAGTCAAATATTGCATGCTTATTGTCAACTCACGTTATAACTTCAAGAAAAATATTTTTTTGGTCTACATTCAATTACCTGATCAATATTATGAGTGAAAAAAAAAATAAAGAAAATGATACGTTAGGGATATGATAGAAAGAGAAAGATAGAAATTAAAGTGTTAAATAAGTATATAAATATTGAGGGTGTATTATTTTGAAATAAAATTTAAACTAAAAGAAGAATTAAAAAAAAATATATCTAGTCTTAATTTTTAATTAAATATATTAACTTTTCAACTATTATATTTATTTATATTTCCTTCCGGATGGAATAATATATATGAATTGTAAATTATTTATTTTTCCTTCTAGATGGAATAATATAGCTTAATTAATACCATTCTCATCATAATGGTGTGGATGACCTTATAGATATAGCATTCAACTAGTTGAATATTGGAATGTCATGTCTCATTTAATCGTCTCTCCCTTGCAAGTCTTATCCTTTGAGGGGATATCAATTGTCATTTATAATATAAAACATCTTGCTCTTACTCGTCATAATTTTGCCCAATACATCGATTTCTTACCCCCAAGAATCATATAAGCCTAGTAGTTGAGCACTATGGCTCATAATTTATTAATCATATAAGCCTAGTAGTTGAGCACTATGGCTCATAATTTATTAATTGAAAGTCTTTGTAAGTACATGTCTCTTTTGTTCGATCGGACTATAAAAGACATGTTTGAATAAGAGATAATTGACTCTTCTACAAAACTAGTAGCGAGAGTTTATTAGATGCGTGTAGTCCAAGGCTTACGAGTTCTATTAATAAGCAACCTACTTAGCCTAAAATCCTTAATTAACTTTAAAAACCCTAATTATCTATCAAGTCCTTAACCATCGTGTTTGGTTTACTCACCCATAGTTATGTGCTCTATTCTATCAATAGATAATACATGGGTAGGAAATATCTTGTATATATAATGTTTAGTCGGCTATTATGCAATAATGTCTTGAGCATTATTAGTAAGATGCTCCGGTAATGAGTCAGCTATAAACTTAAATGATTATTGCATTAGTGAAAATTTTATGATGATTTAGTGAGTGCATTTATTTGAACTTAAATAAAAATGATTTTTAGTTTAGAAAATTAGAAATTATTTTTCAGAAATTTGTTTAAAAATGATTTTTAAATTTCTGTTTGTTTACTATCATAAAAAATGATTTTTAATCTGTTTGTATACAATTTTACAAAAATGATTTTTTAAACTATAAAATAAAAGACATGACTTTTCTAAATACACTAATTTCTCTTTTTTCTAAAGTTACCATAAGCATGTTGTCATAGTTTGATTATCCATAGTCATTAAGACAATAGTTAGTATTTGGTAAAATCTTTTATGTGTAAGTTACTATATCAAAACAATTGAAATATTTTAAATTGGTCACTTCAAAATTTATTAGTTTAATCCATTTCTTAGACCCATTTCAGAATTGATTAATATACCTTACGTACTCATTAAAAATCAATAAATAAACCCACACAAGCAAAAATGAATTTGTATCAACATATGAATAAGGTAAAGATAAAATGATTCAAATAAAAGGCATAGAAACAAAAAAAAAACTACGTGGAAAAATTGGAGAAGAAAACTTACATGATGAAAACCTAGATCAAAGTCACATGGAAAGAGAAAAACGGGCACATGTGAAAGCGTGAAGGAGAAAATGCAATTAATAAATTGATGCAGAAAACAGAAAACTGAGGAAGAAAAACCTTAGTAAAAATTGATAGTGGACAATTTCGGATTTTCCTAAAAGGGTAAGGGTAATTACATCATCTTATCTCAATAGTAAGTTATGTTTGGTGTTCTTAAATTTTGTGGTATTTTTCTCCCTCGTCTATCGCAAGAGGTGAGGAGTTACTATTTTTTAGTTTTTTATTCTTAGCCAAAAAATAATTATTTTAACATAATGATTTTTAAAAAAATTTGAAACAAACATTATTCAAACAATAAAAAATGATTTTTAGTTTGAAATAATAGATTTTTTCATAAAAAAATCTAAAACAAACGCACTTGATATTTATAATAAAAAAAAGTATTAAATTGTTTTTTTTAATCTCCAATTTTTAAAAGGAGAAAGATGCCTAAATAATAGAGTTTGTGAATGATCCAACTTTTTCCACGTCACGTTTGTTAAGAATTGCATCAAATTCAAGAAATACATATCCCTTAAGTGAATATAATTGTCATAAGAAATGAAATTTGAATTGTGACCTTTTAAAAAATGTACTTTAAAATATTTCTTAAGATAAAACTTGATAATGTTATATTAGTATGATAAACTTACTCTTGTTTTGAGAAGGTTCAAGAACATAACTACATTTCAAGTTGATGGTAGTGTGATTTAGTGAAATGACATAATAATAAAAGATAAGGTAAGGAAATCACACAAAATAGTTATCCTGATTCACCCAAGATAAGCTAATCCACTCCTAACAACTTGTGAGATTTTATCTAGTAAGTTCAACAACCACTCAACTTAATCTTATTCCTTTAGTCACACTTGACTATACACTTATATTTTCTTAGCTTCAACATGCATACACAAATCACTCAATTTTTCTCTCAATTAGACAAACTTGATGATACTTACAACATGTCACTCAAATTTTCTCTGAACTAGGCAAACTTGTTTAAAGGACACATATAACCGTTGGGCACATGTCCCAAGGTATTAGAGTATGTTGCTTAAACGTCATCTGCAATCTTGGCAATCATCCTCTTCTCTAAAAATGTTTATGATCATTCTTTACTTTGCAAAATACATCATAATTTGTATGAAGACATCATATCCTAATATGAACACGATAGAGGAACTTGGTCATCCTCTTGACAACTTGGGACAACCTATCATGAGCTGTAAAATATGATCTATGAGCTTGCAATGAGTTGTCCTTTGTAATTGCAGCGCAAAACATTCTCTTCTAATATCCTCATGTCTGAATGTCTTCAACTTTGAATAACATGCATGAGTATGACTGAAAAAACAATCAAATTATCATAAGAGAGGATTATCTTTGCACACGTGAACAATGTCAGTTTGTCCGTTTCACAATATTATATATGACATATGAGAATATTCTTTTGAATTAGGTCCCACATTTTTTTGTTCAATAAATGCAATATTCATTTTGCCATTTATGTATTGATTGTCATTTACTTAATGTCATCAATTTCTCAATTAATGAGATTGATGATGAACACTTCCAGTTTTAAGAATGATGAATGTGCTCATAAATGAGTATGTTTCAAAAATTTATTTAAGCTTTTCAAAAATATGTCTTATGATTAATACACTCAAGAGTACATATTAGATCATTTAATAAAATTAGAATTAATTAGATCTTTGTCTAATTAAAATTTGTTTATCATTAAAATATTTTTATTAAGGAATTTTGCCTCAACAATCCCGAGGAAAAATTGTGCTTTGTTTGGGAATACACATCTATGCAACACAACTATATTTTTTTCGAATGTACTCTCTCCAATCTCAAACATCAAAGAAAGTTGATCAACAAAAATAGATCTATTTGGACCAAATTTCAGGCCAAACATCAACTTTTATTGACTCAACTTCCTCTAATATTTAAGACCAGATGAAATAGACTTTCAAATTGCTTTTTGGGTGAGTAAAGATATTCCCTTGAGAGAAAGATAAATTAATATGATATTTCTCAACCATTTCACCTAGTGGTGGATCCACTCGTTCACTGTGCTCCCATAACTTTTTTTATTAGTTGTGTCGCGGCCTAAAATTTCGAGTGTTTCTCGAATTCAATGGAGTCGCCACCAAAGTTTATTTTAAAATAAGGAAAATATTGAGAAACCCTTAAAAACAGAAAAATAAAAATAAAAAAAATGGTCTTTGAAACCAAATTTTGAGTTCGGGAGTTGATTATGCATAGGGAAGGTATTAGCACCCTACGACATCCGTTAAAATACGGTTACCTATAATTAATGGTACAAAAATTAATATTAACTTTAAATATACTTATTTCTCCTTATTATTAAACATTAATATCAATTGTTTTTTTTTAATGTGATTTTGAAATAAAAGTATGCTTAAAAAAAAGATTTTTATTAATGTGTTTGACAAGAGTGTGATCTTGCTCCTATGTATCTCCCAGTGCGATAGAGAAATCAAAGCTACGTAGTTCTTGAGTAGAAAATGTGGATGTGTTGATTGTTTTTTTTAAAGAAAATTGTTTTAAATAAAAAAAAATATTTTTTTACCCAAAAGAGTTGGTTTGATTTGAATAATTATTTAAAAAAAAACGAGTTTTAAGACTATCAAGTTGTTTAACTTGTGTCTTAAAAAAAACTCAGGCACTAAAAAGATGTCACATCTCGTTAACTCGTTTAAGAATAGTTTTATTATTTTTGTTATAAAAATGAGCTTTTAAAATCTCCAAGTTGTACGACTTGTATTATAATCACTCAAAAATTAAAAAGATGTCACATCTAATTAACCACTTAAAAATAATTTTTTGTATAATTATTTTAAAAAATAAAAACGAGTTTTAAAGGAGTCAAATTATCACAATATATACAACGTATTTTGAAGTAATATTTTGTTGGTTTTATTTTCTTGAAAAAATAAATAATAAATAATAATTTAATAAACTAAAATCATTTCAGCAAATAGTCTTGAGGGGAAGTGGTAGTCTTGAGGAGAAGTGGTGATCTTGAGGGGAAGTGCATTTTTATTGTTGATGATGATGATATCATTTTGTTGTTGATCATTTCAGTGGTATGCATGGGAATAGATTTATATAGCGTGCGCTTCGGGTAGTCATATAATAAAAGATGATAAGATCAAACATGGCATCATGCATGCCAAGTCAAAATAGTCAATGCTGAATACTCTTCCTTACAGCTCATTTTATTTCAATGTCAGATATTGCATGCGTGCAGTCAACTCTCGTTAACGTTAATACCCTTGTCATCATAATGGTAGAGATTATAAACCATGAGTTAAATCGAATTCTCGTTAACGTTAATACCCTTGGACTAATCTTTTTAATCTCAATATTGTTTTTAATTTGGTCAAATTGGATTGGATGAGCTACATATTCAATAAAGGTAAAAGTGAGATAATAATAAAATCAAATTGGTCTCAAATTACCACTTGTGAAATACAAATATTTCTTTTTTGAAAAATAATATAATCAACAAATTGCTCGTAATATGAATACTTGAGTGTAACAAGTAACCAAATATTTGAATCAACAACTCACCAAACAATAAAATTGCCTTTAAGTAAATAATATTTTTTGTATAAAATACTTAAAATGATATTTTAAAATAATTTATTTAAACTAATATTTTATTTAAATCTTTATTTTTAAATTTTTTTTAAAAAAGAACATAAATAAATAATACGTTAAAAATATTTTTAAAAAAAGCTGTAACAAATAGACTCAATATTAGGCAAAAATGTGTTTACATCTCTCACCAAAGTTGTGATCAAACTTTGGATATTGATGTTGATTAATCTCGATTCAAAGTTACACTACAAAAAAAAAAAAAAACTATTGTGACACTTAACTTTTAGTGATATCTCTTTATTTGTCACTATAGTTACTTTTAGCTACAGACAATTATTCTCATTTAATATTAATGCATCATAAATTAAAAATAAAAAAAAAAACTCAAATATTTGTCCAAATATTCCCATACAAAAAAATATTCATTTGTTCACCAAATCATCAATTCATAGAAACAGAAACAACATATTCGTTTATTTTTCCATTTCGATCTCTGAAATTGCTTTCTTCTCAAATTTGCTCAAAAGGTTGAGGAATTATTAAAGCTCTTCTCAAAAAAAAAAATCATGATTTCTTCATTGATTTTTTCGATTCCCTCTTAATTGATTCCTTCAATTTCCTCTTCCATCGATTCAATACGTATTCATCTTCAATCGTTTTCCTGTAATCAAATTTCTCTTACGATTCAACGATTTACGATTCAGATTTAGCGATTCAACGATTTACGATTCAGATTTAGCGATTCAAGGATTCACGAGAAAGTGAAATTTGTTTTTTCTCTATTAGCAATTTGCATTAGTTGGATGATTTGATTATTTTAGTTTTTTATATTTTAAAACTGATTTGAAGTTCTATTTTAATATTTAGAGAAAAGATAGTGATAGAGCAAAAAACAGATATGGAGTTTCTCATCTTCAAGCTCAGGTTTGATTGAAGGATTTTGTTGAAATAATATCATGTAATTTTTCTTAACATGTATTTTTCTTCAATGATGTTGTATACATGTTTTGTAATTCATATGAAGTTTGTTACTAGGATCAATAGTCAGTATTCTGGTTTCATTTATTGAACTTTTGCTTAGTATTCTGGTTGAACTTCTGGTAGGATCATGAGTTTTAATTTATTGAACTTCTGCTTGGTATACTGGTTGTTTCCAGAATGAATTGAAATATAAATACCTCTGAACTGTTATTAGTATTTTTACGTATAATTCTACCGTGTTAAAATAGCAACGTAATTTGTTGACAAATATGGTAATCTCTTTTCAAGTTGAATTATAACAGACAAATGTGTATGATATGTGATTTGTCTGAGACTATTGAACGATTTCCTTTGCTAATCACGGTTACTGAAATTGTAGTGGTTGATTGTAGACATTGTAATTATTTTTTGTCCGGCCTTATTTTTTGGATATTGATTTTGGTTAATCTCGATTCAAAGTGACCTATGAATTGCTTTAGGCCCACTATTTCACAATCATTCTCACGTTAGCTAACAACGCAAAACAGAATTGACAAAATAAAATTAAAAAAAAAAACCCAAGGCAAAAAAAACAGAAAAATCTCATCTACATTTTTAAATTTAGTGAATTTGAATCTTTTAGAATATCTACTGTTACCTACTTCTTTAAATATAGAACTCTACATAAATTAAACCTACATCTTTAAAAACTATAGCAAAAATATAAATTAATTTTTTTTTTGCAGAAAATAAACTAGTAAAATAATTTAAATTGCAAATAAATTTAATACAACTACTAACTTTTTAAATTTTCGTAATTTAATCAATTTGGATAAAAGTTAACAACGAAAATAAATATACAATATACAATTAATTAATGATATAATCACATAATATTACCATTTAATATCATTATTTTCAAATTTTGGTGTATTTATTACGTTTTGCTAGGAAGATATGGTTCACAAAGTTTTTTAGAAGTCATGGGAACGCATACATTTTTCTCTATAGAATAATTTATATAAATATAATATAGATTTATGTAAAAACTTTAGCAGTTGTTTTCTTCTTTTTTGTTTAATTTTTTTTCTCTTCATCAGGGGTGATTTAGGGTCAATTTTTGGTTTGAAATTACCCTTCTAAATAATTTTTTTTATTTAAATAAGTGATTTTCATACGTATTTAATTTTATTTTTATTTCTTCATCTTAGTGTTATGTTTTTATTTTCTGTCTTGTTACGATGTTGTTTTAGTTTCACGCTTTGTTTTTGGTTTTAGATTGACATATCAACTTCGATCTAGTGTAAATTCAATCAATGACTTTAATTTCTTCAACATTGCAGCTCTCGAGACATAAGTATTTCAGACACATCAAATTTATCATATTTGTAGATTTTGTCACACTTGTAAATATTTTGTTTTTTTTTATACTATTAACATGGATGGTGTGAGTTTTTCGCAAATTTATCCTTTTTGTATTTAACGATTTTAAATTGTATTATTGATTAATGTAATTTCGATATGAGTTGATAAATTCTGTTTTTTAGTAAAAAAAAATCTTGATTTTGGTTTAAAACTTATATTATGCAATACTGAGCAAATACAAGTCTCTAAAATTTAAAGAAAATTTAATTTGTTGTGCATGACCATATTTACCAATTTGTTTTGTCCAAAATGAAATGCAACTAGCTATCTTATCAAATGTGTAATTATTAATTAAATTACCAAGCAGAGATTAATTATAATGAACATCAAATTATCTATTCTGAAATTATATTATAATAATGATAATTATCTTCAAGTATGACTCCCAAGTTCAGGAGTGAATGGTACACCCGTTGAAGATAACCATAGGTTCCCTAAAATGAAATGGGTCACAGTGAAGTTATTTGTCTGCCTATAATCATTTAGAACATGGTACCGTTTCCATTTAACTCTGCCTTGTATCCTTGCTCCCAGTCCATAATTCTTATACTCAACATAGTCCAATGTGTCTAAATATTGAGATTCGTTCCACTCTAACCATCCTTTTGCACTCAAAACATCACTTATGTAAGACTGCATAAAAATTGTTGTAGAATATGACTTCCACAGTCTACCAAGAAATGTTGAGGTTGATTTAACTGAAGGTAAAAGGTCAAAGTCTGCAGATATGTTACAAAATTGAAATAAACTGTCTTGATAGCCAAAAATTCCACATCAATAAAATACAGAGAAGTCAAAAAGAGATTTTAATGCCACTGCTTGTTGATGTATAGTTCCAACAGTATTTCTAAAGGAAATATCCCGTGCAATGAATCCTCCACCCATGACAGCTTCATAAAAGGATAAAGATCAATAAGAATTGGATCTAGGTTTTAATTTTGAAGAAGATAAGAGGAGTTTCGGGACTTCAGAGATGTTTTTAAAGAGTTATAGCAGAGATCTTGTTTTTATTATCTTACAAATACACACGAATTATTAGACTAATTAGCAGAATCCATTACTTATTATTAATAATCTATTTATGCAATTTTTTGAGTTCCTTATATATCTAAGATTATGCTTCTGTAAAAGTTACCTTAAATCATTGTACTGACCGAATTTCAATGCTTCTGATTATTGCATTAAATGTAATTTAGTGAACTATAGGGTCTCTAACTATTGAGTAACTTAATTTTATTCAGTTAAATTAATAAACCAGGACGTTTAATAATATTTTAAAACGAGAAAAAAAGAAAAATATTATTCTATAAAATCAATTACAGGCAGAAAAACTTCACTAAAAAAACTTCCAAAAAATTATAATTATGCAAATCAAAACTATGAGTACTGTAGTTTCGGAATCTAAATTAATCTTGGATCAAAAGTAAATCTTAATAAAATACTATCTATTTTTTATTTTTACAAAATACTTTGTTTTTACTAAAACAGTAAGGATCAACTCTTGACTATTTTTTGAGATTCATATTAAACATATTCATTTTTTTAATTTATTATATCTCTTTAAATATTTGAACCACATAGAAGTATGAGAACGACTAGACATGCATTATGTTGAAAATTCTCTAAAAAATCAAACGGGCCAAATTAAATTTGTCTTCACGGACCTTTATACTACTATTATCATTTTTCCAAAGATATGAAATTAAATACTAACATATATGAAAAATAATATTTAAACATCTATTCACTTCATCAACATTTTGAAAGAGAATGATCAAATTATATGTAATATATAGATAATGTGATAAAAAGAGAGAAAATAGAGGATTGAATTGAGGTAGAAAAAGATGTTGTAAAAAATTGATAATTTGTAGGAGTTGTGTCCTTACCAAATGTTGTTGTGTAGAATGTGCCCAACTTATCTTTTCCATGACTCAAGTTACTAGAGATAATAGTTGCATCCATACCCTCTCCAATCATCACGAGGTTCTCCTTGTCAACCTCAATCTCAACATTCTCCATATAAACTCCCCTCTTTATAAATATGACATAGCGCTTCTTACTAGAGTTTGGGGATGCATGCACCGCATCCATCACTTTAGTAAAATCTTCAGTACCATCAGCTGCAACTACAACATCAAAAATATGGGTTGCATTTGTCTGCAATAGGTTTTTATCGCTTCGGGACTACCCAAGAAGGAAATCGGCCCTTGTTGGCAAAGTGGTCAGAGATTGGGCGCACCTCCATTTTGATCAGAAGATCATAAACCACTGAATCCACCTTGTCAATTTTTGTGGATATTTTATCATTCATGTTAACACTGCTTTCTTTAAGTTCATTCATGCATGTGTCGGTATTGACATGAATATCACTTAACCATGTCCGTAAGTCATAACCAAGGTTACCAGTACCATTATATTTTCCTGCAACAAATAATATCCACTTTTATTAATTAATTTTTCTAATGTTGCAAATTTGTAATTATGAAACTGAAGTACCTAACAGATAAATCATAAATGCTAACAAAACAGATAAAAATGAGGTTGGTTCCAATTTTTACACAAATGTTAAATTCAGAAAAATGCTACACAGACTATTCAAAATAAAGGAAATAGGTATAAACAAAGGCAATGAATAATGCCAATGAGAATGAACAAAGATAATAAATGATCATGTTACCTTTCGAACTCTCAACAGCAAATCTACACCAACCGAGTCTTTTGACGAACAAGTCTAGCAATTTCAAACATGTTGAAATGGCGTTAGAGAGATGAAAGTCGTCAACGCCATTAACTTTGTTGAGCTCAAACTGCAGAATAGATGTAACATCCTGCAAGACATCTTTTACGGTCTTCAAGGAAACAACAAACTCATAAGGAGTTACCTTCAAACACTCTAGTCTCTTTAGACTAAAGCCAACGGTAGAAGAATCAAAGTGAGTGCAAAAGAAAATGAAAATGAAAAACATAGACAAAAATGGTTGTTAAGATGGTGAAATGGCCATTAGAACAAATAAAAAACTTCTAACTTTGAGTTTGAGTCTATAGAACTTGAGTCATATTTATAGTAACATAAAGTTTATGTGTTTTCAATTAACTGAAAATATTTTTTGTAAAACTGTTAAATAATTATAAAAATAAAAAACAATTATAAGTAATATTTCACAAAGTCATGAACTGTGTGTGGTATAGTGAGTGCTTGTGTAGTATTTTTGGCTATTGGCCTACGTTCATATATACATATATGTCTTATATTACTTAATGGTAAATATCTAGCTTCATTAGTAGTGTGCTACTTGCTACATTATAGAGAACAACTAAAACTTGATTTTAAAGTACATGATATTGTGTGTGTGTGTGCGTGTGCGCGTGTGTGGGTGTGCGTGTGTGCGTGTGCATGCGTGTGCGTGCGTGTGCGTGTGCGTGCGTGTGTGTGCGTGCGTGTGTATATACATATATGTCTTATATTACTTAATGGTAAATATCTAGCTTCATTAGTAGTGTGCTACTTGCTACATTATAGAGAACAACTAAAACTTGATTTTAAAGTACATGATATTGTGTGTGTGTGCGTGTGCGTGTGTGTGGGTGTGTGTGGGTGTGTGTGTCCATCTATAGTAATTCAATTTTTTTAACCTAAGAATTAATTGCTTAATGTTAAATGTATAATGTTAAAGTTTCTATATTAAGAGAACAAATTGGTTTTCAATAATTCTCCTGTGTCATTTTGACAACATCACAAGTGTATACCATATATAGTAATTCAATTTTTTTAACCTAAGAAGTAATTGCTTAATAAATGCATAATGTTAAAGTTTCTATATTAAGAGAACAAAGAAAAATTGAAAATATATGTATTTTACTTCAAATTCGAATTGCATTCACACTCTACACCTCTCAATATATCAAACGATTTTATAGCTAATGACTCAACCTCTCCACCTCCTATAAATTTATCAAATATGTTTATTTTAATATTAATATTTAATACTATTATATTCTAAAGACTCGTTTATTTTAATATAATTTATTCAATTGGTCAAACCTATAAAAAAAAGTAAAGAGATAGAGAGTGTGTAGTTTATTCTTTCTATTATACAACTATTTTCATCATTCCATAGAGGGATCAAGTACCTTATAAATGGTGTTTCCTATTAGGTAGAGTAGCACCATTGGAGATGTTCTACTATTGATTACCACTTTATGCATAATAAAATATAAATATAAATTTAAAAATTGAATTTTATATTAGACTAAATATATCAACATTTTAAGTATATTTTTCCTTACATTTTATTGAGTAAGTATTACTAATTCAAGTTAAAACCCCCACATATTTATGGGATCCATTCAAGTCTTGCAAAGGGAAGAGGAGAATCACACAAACATTTGTTATGAGCGTATAACAAGTTTCATCAAACCTTAACAATGGACCAATATTATTTGTGTTTCATAATAAATGATGCATATGTAAAAAAAATATCTCAAAATAAATCATTTTTAATTTTTATCGTATTATTAATTACATTTTTATAATTGCACCGTCAAATTAATACTATATATGTATTATTCTCAATTTAATAGCTTCAAATTTACATTTATAGTATCCATAAATATATCAAAGTTTGATTAGATTAATTCAATAAAATTATTATTATTTCTCTTTTATTTATAATTTTTTTTATTTGTATGAAATACTTACTGTGAGATGAAATGAATAATATTTATGATGATTTTTTGGTCTCCCGTTTAATAATCAATTTTTAGGATTTGTCTCTGCTTACTCCTTTGGTAGGATATGCAATACGTCCTTCCATGTTCGGCTTCTATGCTCATTTGGATCTTTTCAACTCTACCCAAAAATGTTACAAAACTGGATTGTATATTTAATTATTTATTAGTAGACGATGCATCAAATTACATCAGTATAACATTGAAAAATGTTTACATCATTCAATTACTTTTTCTGAGATACATATATTTTTAATTAATTTAAAATAATTTGGTATGACATCATTAGGTTTAAAAATTTATAACCACAACGATGAGGGCTCCCCCTCATTTATTCAAGTTGGACTTTAATTTATACTCCATTTATCTCATTACATATGTTTTGTTGGACAAATTTTTATGATAAAATAAATTTTATTTATTTAAATATTTTTACTGATAGAGTCATTTTGGTGTACATTTAAACATTTACTTGACATCGTGAGTGAGATAGAAATAGAGACATTACTTTAATAGATATAATATGTTAGTGTTATGATATGAAAAAAAAAATAAAATTGAAGTGTTAAATAAATATAAAAAAATTCAAAACTGTAAATATAAAAATTGATTTTAGATAACTGTCTTGTAAAATAAATTTCTATCTAAAGTCAACAACTCAAATTAAATAATAGAATAAATAACATACTAATAACTAATATTAAATTCCCCTTTATTATCAATGATATTAAAATCTCAACTCTTTATCTACTATTCTTTCTTAGTAGAAAAAGAAAGTAACTTCAATTCACTTTATCCGTCAAATCCTATAAAATGACCTTTATTTTCTGTTATTATTTTTCTTCAATTATAAAGTAGAACAACACGTTTTCTCTGCTACTAAAATTCAAATGAAAGCCCACATATTAATGGGATCCATTCAATTCAAGTTGGTTACTGTCGAAGGAGATTCCGTCGAGGACTGGGAGAGACGAGAGGGAGGCGGGGAGGGGACCGGTGAGTTTGTTGTTAGTGAATGTTATGGTTACGAGGGTTTTGATTTGGGAGAGGATGCCGGGTATCTCGCCGGAGATATTGGTGTTGCGGATGCTAAGGTACCGGAGTATTGTGAGGTTGGCGATTGACGGCGGGATAGGTCCGACGAGGTTGGGATGTTGGCGAGAGAGAGTAAGGTGAGGGCAGGGAGGTTGGTGATGGAGGGTGGAGTAGGGTATGGTTGAGAGAGTTGGAGGTCGGAGAGGTCGAGGTCGGTGATGCGGTAAGTTGGTGTGAATGTGTCGCATGAAGCACCTTGCCATGTGGTGTTGCAACAATCGGTGGTTGGGTCCCATGAAGAGAGTTGAGATGGGTTGCCTAATTGTTTCTTGATTTGGAGGAGGGCATTTTTGTCATTTGGGTTGCAACTTTGTGAGAGTGATGGAATGAAGTGGTACGTGGTTAATTAGGATTAGGAGGAGGAGGAGAAGTAGTATGGTTGAGGGGAACTGCGTTTGCAATTGCATGGTTGATGATGATATCATTTTCTTCTTCATTTCGTTTCACTAGAATGCATGAGGAGGGATAGCCTCTGTATTGCACATTGGATATATATATATATATATATATATAAGAATAATGTTTTGGTGTACACAACTACACCCATCCCATATATATCTAAACTGAAAAAAAGAAATACACAAAGTAATGTTCGTGATGTAATATGAAGAGATATCCTTCACATACAGTTACTTTAACACGTTAAAATAAATTTAAAAATTATTTATAGTTGTTTAATATGGCTTTCCATTTAACTCAATTCCTCTCGATGAAATCAGTTTCTAAAAATAAATCAACTGCATAAAATGTAATTAATTTTTAAAAAAAAAAGTAAAATACATATATGTCTGTGTGTTAACACATAAAAAAGCAGTTAGACAATAGACGCAACGCAAGTATGAATAGAGATACTATAAAAATAAGTGGTTGTGGTAAAACCAAATATTTCAAAATAAGTGTGTCTATTTATAGTTGAGTCTGAATGAAATATCACAATGGAATCTCCTAAGACTATACTGGATAAGAATGCTCGTTGTAGAGTCAAAAAATGGTTGCTTACATGAATGTTTAACAAGTATCTTATCTATTATGTTATTTATGGATCCCACATTTATCAATTTTGTAAACAACAATGATATTTTTTTGGATTTTTATAACTTTTTCTATATTCGTGCAACACCTCATTTTTTCTTAATTTTTCTTTTTTAGCACATCACTAACATATTATATTTATCATAGAGCCCTCTCGATTTCATTTTCTCTCAATGTGTCAAAAGCTTGTATGAATGTTTCAGAATAATTTTTCCCTTGCGAAATATAGTCTTTTGCTCAATTCCTAACTAATTTTGATATTTTTTAAAAAATAATTATTGTAAAAATATAATAATATAAAGTTATTGATGAATTCATTTAGTAGACATTTTTGAAGTGTTGAGTTGAAGATATTGAATATTTATTGAATATCATCATTAAAAAAATATAAAATAAATTATCTATAGACTAGTTATAAAAAATATTTAAAACTTCAATGACTACAAACGTCATTTTTAAAAGTAAATATTAATAATCATCTTTATTTTTATTATTGAGTTAGTGACTTAAATGATACATGATGAAAATAAGAACAAATAAATATGTATTTTATGTTGAATCGAATTCAATCAAATCAGTGTCTTATTCATAAAAATGAGGAGGGTTACTAGCTATTACTTCTAAGAGTATAGTCAATCGTCGTTAATTTTTTTTTTGAAGATTTTTAAGTATTAGACCATAATTGACCACTTGTAAAGGTGGCTCACCGTAGAACTTACCTCAAATGAAAGAGTATTAGTGTGAATGCTTTAAGGCAAATTCTAATATGGACAATGGTCTACCAAGAACCGATTTTAAAAAATGTGTAAAGCTTAAATGATCATAAACATCGGCTCTTAGACGTAGAATATTGTTGATCAACTTTATTTTTATGGCTGAAATTAATGACTTAAATAATATCGATTCGATAAAAATACGAAAAAATAAAATATATATCTTGTATTGAATTGACGTCAATCAAATTATTATCTTATTAATAAAGATGAAAATAGCACATGTTATTATTTTTTAAAAATATTGTTGATCATGGTCTATAAATTATTATTTCTTAAAGATATTATCAATCATCTTTAATTTTTTTATTTTTAAATTTTGATACACGGTAGACCAATGAAAAAAATTCACCATACTTTAAATAGCCTTGGTGACAACTTATTAATTAAATAGTCTTCGTGACAGCTTATTTTATACTGTCAAATATTGCATGCTTGCAGTCAACTCACGTTGACATTAACACTAATGCCATTGTCATCGTAATGGTATAGGAAAGACCTTAACAAAAAAATGATAGGAATGTCGACAATGAGTTTTTTTTTTTTTTTTTATCTAAACTTTGTTTTTAATTTGACCTAAGTGACATAAATTCATTTTTTATTTTATGTGTAAGTATCATAAAATAACGAAGTGTCCATATACTTATCTAAATTGGAGTTTCTATATATAATTTTAAATTTTGAAGAACACAATTAAATAAAAAAGCAAAACACAAAACTCTATAAAAAAAAATTTTATAAATAACATTTGTTCAACTAATTAAGGGGACGTGACATTCTTATATAACATATTACGTTATATTTTAATATTACATTAACGTCACATCAGCATTTTATAGGTTGCTATCACGTGGCATGAGATAACACCAATATAAAAAAAATATTTTATATCGATTATTTTTTGATTTTTAACACTAAATTTTGTAATAAAAAGAACATGCGTAATAGTTATCGGTATTGTAAATAAGACCTAAAATCCTAGATTTTTAAAATCAAAAATTCCGTGTTATATGTTAACTTATTATATCTTTAAATAAACTAAATGTTCTAAATCCTCTGACCAAATCAAAATATGTGTATTTATTAGATTTTTTACGTCTATTTTTATAAAAAAATAAGTAAAATATATCACATATAACTTCGATTTTATGATAAAATAAGTGTTATATGTTATCATTTAACACTGATTTTATAGAAAAATCGATGTGACGTTAATGTTTCTTTACAAAAATTATTTTTTTTCTATAACTATTTCTACCCAATAAAAGTTTGATTTTGATAGCAATTACATTAAATGTGCTTGAAATTTTATATTTCATATAACAAAATGTGTTGCACATATTAAACAGCAAATTGCACCACAAGTGCAAATTCATATATATACATTAAACAATGTAAAAACAACTAATTAAGTTTTTGTTGATCGTTTTTATTTTGTCCTACTTTCTTTTTCTTTATTTATTGTTGTTCTAATGTCTTAGCCTAAAGTTGTGTGATATGTTTAATAACAACTTTTCTTCATTTGTGATGAGTTTTCGAATATCTACAAGTTCAAATATATAAGTAAATAAAACAACACAATATGATAAATATAAAGGTTACATGACTTTTGTTAAATAATAACATCTTCAAATTCTTGAACAATCTTTGGCGCTACAATGCCAAATATATTTTTTTATCACGTTATATCCACACGTCCAACCATTCTTATGTAGAGTTGTCTATTACAAAATTGCCATCACATATACTTCTTACACTTTTTTTTAAATAAAACCAAAATAAAATGTTACACGTTTTAAACAAGATACTTATTATAAAAAATAGAAGAAAAAATAAATAGGATAAACAAGAAATAAATTATTTTACAGCGATAAAACACTTCAACATGCAGTAGTTAGAGTTAAAAATTAAAATTAAAGTTGATTTTCATGTTTGTAATTTATAATTTTTTTCACCGTTAGATTTCTATAATTATATTTTGTTTTGATTTTCGTTACTACTACATGATAATGTACAATTTGTGGTGGAATTAGGAAAGACACATATGCCACAACAATTATGTGCCACATAACACCAAAATGTGACGTGGTATGTCACATCACATATAACAAGAAAAAAAAAAGTATTTCAAAGGAGGAAAATGGTGAATGACAATTGTGATGTCTAATTGACACATTATTCTAAAATACAAAATTTGAATTAGTTAATTTTGTTCTACTATAGCCTAATTATTTAATTTATTTATACTTTTACATTGCATACTTTTTGATCAAATTTTTGCAGCTTTCTTGGAATGATTTTGACGATTTTATCCGAACTGAGTGTCGTGTTAATTGGCCTAACAAAAAAATCAATTTGCATGTTCGGTACTATTAATTCATGAGAGAAATAGAATCACAACTTTAATTTGAATGGAGTGCATTTTATGTTGACACCAAGTTCCTTCCTAAAAACGTTTTAAATTTTTAAATTTTAATTTTTACGATGAATTTGATGTATTATTTATGAAAAAACATAATCTTCTTACCTTTTCATGTGATAATTAACTTCTCAGGTAATAAATTATTTATATAATACTTATCTATTTACTACAGTTGTTATCAATTTAATAAATAAATTTTTCTATCTATAATATTCAATATCTTTTTTATTTATTATTTGAAGATAACCCTATTAATAACGCATCATCCACCTTAGCTAGTATTATACAAGTAACCTAATAATATAATAATAAAAATACAGGAAAATAATTAAAATATTCTATAAGTTTTAGGTTTCGAATTCACAACGTTTGTCTAAGTTTTGGGGTGTAATTATACTATTTTATTTATTAAAAAAATTTATGTTTGTAGTAAAAAACTTAAATAAATATAGAATATAGAACTAGGAGGGTGAGAATAGGAGCGAATAGAAAAAGACTGAGCAAAGAGGAGGCGGAGACTGATAGACCACACTCTCTCTGTATAACCGTTTCTCGCTCTGGAGGTAACTGCCCAGATCTTCTTCTTCTTCTTCCTCTTCGATCGTTCTCTATTCTCTCTAATTTCGCTCGCTTTTTTTCTCTCTCTTTGTTGTTACTTAGAACTAGAACTTCGCTTTGAACTTCAAGAGGTTCTTTGATGGAACAGGTTAGTGAAAACGAACTTCATCTTTTAGTTTCTCCTTGCAAATACGAAAAAACACGCTCTGATTATTTCTCTGAATTTGCGAGTGTCTTTTTGCAGTACGAGAAGGTTGAGAAGATAGGAGAAGGAACATACGGCGTCGTTTACAAGGCTCGTGACCGTGTAACCAACGAAACCATCGCCTTAAAGAAGATTCGTCTCGAGCAGGAAGATGAAGGTGTTCCTAGCACCGCTATTCGAGAGATTTCTCTCTTGAAAGAAATGCAGCATAGGAACATTGTTAGGTATATTCCGATGAGTAATCAAATTGATACACTAAGCAATAATGTTATGTCTGTGGTCATTGATAGTAGTCAAATAGGATATAATTAATGCTCAACTCGAGGTTTAGCTTCTCGACGCAGGGTTCCTCGAGTGCTAATTTTGGTACATTGATGTTATAGTCATAGATCTGCATAGAATAATAATGTTTGGCATTTAAATAATGAGAAGGAATGAAAAAAATATGGTTTGATTTCTCTCATATGTCTCCCTGTGATTATTTTGGTATGGCTAAACTAGTGTGGTGATGCCTTGGTGACTCCAATGCTGTCTACATTATCCGTATGATTATTCTGGCATGGCTAAACTAGTGTAAGGCGATGTTGCTGGTAGATTATGAATTTGCAAATTGAATAAGTATTTTTAATAATCTTGTCACTCCAATGCTTCATGTGTGCTATGCTACATACATTATCGTGTGATTCATATTCTTCATGATCCTGCCCTTGTCTTGTGGACAACGTGATACTCTAACTCCATTTATACCGTCATAATTAGGATTGGATGGCACAGGAAAACATGTTGACTTCAGTTCCATTGGGCTTTGGATATGTTGCTTGGATTATTTCATTGATCATACATTGTTGTCTTGATGTTATTTTGCTTCTTTAACCATTTGCTTATTGAGTTACGGTTGGTGGTTACGTGGATGGCAGGTTGCAAGATGTGGTGCACAGTGAGAAGCGATTGTATCTGGTTTTTGAGTACCTTGACTTAGATCTAAAGAAGCATATGGATTCATCTCCAGAATTTTCAAAAGATCCTCGACAAGTAAAGGTATGTGACTTCTCTACTTCTATTTTCTTTGGAGATTTTGAGCTGTTCGTAACTACAAATATAATCATCAGAGTGTGCAAGAAATATAACTCAGCCATTGATTGAATGGTTTTCTTATCCTCAGACTCATCTTTCCATGAATTTAATGAATCAAACATGAGAGCCAATGATGATTAAATAACATTACGGTTGACAACATAACTATAGCTTGTCAAAATGCAGGTCCATACATATTATGCATGTCTCATGATTTTTGTGATGAATTAAAGGTTACGTGGATTGCAGTTTATTGGTATGACTTTTTCCATACCAGTTTCCTATTAGTGAAGACGAGTGATGGGTTGATTAAGTTTGACCTTAGTATGTTGATTGGGGCTGTTAAATACTTAAAGCAGTGGTTGCTGAAACTGTAATGAAATTCTCTGTTATTGAGACAAAATAAACCGGCCTTTAGCATTTTCATTGGGGCTTGTAATCGCTTACTAAAACTGAAGGTGCTTAAATGGAATTCTCTGTTTCTGAGAAAAAAACTGGGTCTATAAGCTAATCATATTGGATTTATTTTCAATTGGTTGCATATTACAATATTATGTACAGTAGTTGATTAAAAAGAACTCTTCTTTGTTGGGGCAAGGCATTGCACCTTTTGTATTTCATCAGATTTTAGGTCTCGTTTACATTGCCTGCCTCATCAGATTTTAGGTCTCGTTTACATTGCCTGCCTCATCTTTGAAATGTCTGAGCTTTAGCATATTGTATTACTTTCCTGTTAACTTCCCTTCCCATTTTATTGTACATTTTTTATCACAGCTAAATATTTCTACCTTATCATGCATCATTAATATGAACGTATTTTATCACAAATTGCAAAAGGGATGATCTATTTAGGCAACGTGGACCAATTAATTTGGAATTTGAATTTTTAATGATGCTTTCTGCAGATGTTCCTTTATCAAATTCTTTGTGGCATTGCTTACTGTCATTCTCACAGAGTTCTTCATCGAGATTTGAAACCACAAAATTTGTTGATAGATCGCAGCTCTAATGCGCTAAAGCTTGCAGATTTTGGATTGGCTAGGGCATTTGGAATTCCTGTTAGGACATTTACACATGAGGTTTGTGCGCTATCTTATGTTGGCTTTTGGTCATCCGTGGAGATAACAAAAATTTGAAGTTAATGGGTCTATGAACAAGAAGAGAAACATGTAATCATGCTCCATTTTAATGTTTTGAGTGATTTGGAACTGCAATCTTTAGTCGAAAACCTTACTGCGCTGTAATGCTAAAGCAATTGAATAGATAAGACAAGACTGGGTAGTTTATCATTTCTTCTCCCTGACTATAATTTGTTATGTGCTGGATCTTCCTCCTCTTCTTCATCTTCTTATTATTATTAAACTGAGGAGAAGATGATGGAAACTCATGTAACGTGGTTTGGTCAATTGAGAAGAAGACAAATGAGGCTCTAGTAGGCCACTGTGGATCAAATGGAGGATAGTTTGATTAAAAGTTCTAATGTAGAAGGCTTTAGCATACACCAGTAAGAAAGACATTTCTCTAGATGATTTTGCTGAAAATCTGGATACTGATAGAGCCCCATTCCGTTTTTTAGTCTATTTTGTCAACCCACCTACAGGAAGCAAGAATCCTTGGTCCGTTGTTCTTTTTGTTATGTTTGTGTGCCAGCCATTTTGTATGGCATTTATTTCATTCAAATGAAAATGATTGAAATAATTAAATCGAAAGGTTTATAGGAGTAGATTCTGTAAGGACATAAAAATCTTGTGAAAATGTATAATGATAGATGGGCTTTAGAAACTTTATATTTATTCCTATTTCTGCATTATGATTTTGGCGATTGCTTTTAGGTGGTGACACTATGGTATAGAGCTCCAGAAATATTGCTTGGATCCCGTCATTATTCTACCCCAGTTGATGTTTGGTCAGTTGGGTGCATATTTGCTGAGATGATAAACCAACGGCCACTCTTCCCAGGGGACTCTGAGATTGATGAATTGTTTAAAATATTCAGGTAAATAGCTTTTTTGCCATAAGTTTGACAGTTCATTAGAAATCATAGTAAATTACGTCTGCTAAGAATTTGACAAAGAATGCCCCCTAAATTTCATTAAAAGTCTCAACACTTAAATCGGAATTATGGCTCAAATGTACACTGGGGTTTTCCAACTGTTGATGAATCTTAATGATTTGGAGGTTACAATTTTATTCATGATTTTTAATATTTTAAAATTAAAGTTGTGGTGCTGATAGGGATTCGGAAGAACGTGAGTACTGTAGGTAGTACTCAGATAGATAGATATATGTGGTATCAACTCTCTGACGTCTGTATTTTACATTAGCATTTCTCAGAACTTTGAAACCATTTAGATTCGGTCGGTAGTTATCAGGATGAAGACGGATTTCGCCTTTTGGGCAATGATTTTTAATCCAGTTTAGGGCTTTGTGAGAAAAAATGGAGGAACCGCGGAGATCCTTTTAGAGATTTGCAACATATTTGATTAGAATTTCCTGCCAGTATTTTAAGGTCAAAGTGTACAGCTTTAACCAACTCTCTGTTGTGGCGTGCATTGATCGTGTTAGTTGTCCAGCAGCTAGTATTATTTACAATTGGCTTTCTAGTATATTTTGAGTTATGGGTATGCGTTTTTTTATTAAATACTGATGTTTTGGCCATTCTAATTATTAACTGTGTGTGCTAACTGCCAAGTATGATGTTTTGGTATCTTTGTAGTTTTTAGAACTCAGAAATGGCTGAATGATAAAATTTCCTTTTTATACTTTATAGGATATATTTCACTAATTGATTCCACAAGAGCTTCATTCACTATGTATTTGTCTGGTCTACACTTTGCCACTTCTGGCTTTTGCTTTTTCCTTGTGCTTGGACATTTTGTACAATTTGTTTTTACTGTGTGAACTGTAAAGTTTTGATTGGATCATCTTCCACTGCTGAGTAAGTCAACCAATTCACAGGTTTAAACTTTATAGGTCATTATACTGTTGGTATTGCAATCTATATAATGCAACCAATATATTTTTGCTTCCAAACAGGCATGTAAGAAACAAATAAACAATACATAATGTATGCTTATAATTTTGCGCATTGTTCCTTATATGAAGAATCACGGGTACACCAAATGAAGATACATGGCCTGGAGTGACTTCATTGCCTGATTTTAAATCAGCCTTTCCCAAGTGGCCACCTAAGGTAATTAAAGGGATATTTGTCTCTAACTTGCATTAATTAATGTTAGGATTCCATTGCCACGTTTAACCTTATTTTGTATTTTGCAGGACTTGGCAACTCTAGTCCCAAATCTTGAGCCAGCTGGTCTTGATCTTCTATCTGTAAGTGACAATCTCAAATGTGATCTTTTTAAAATAACGAAGAAAGGAAATATCTCTCTATTATGATGATAAAATGAAACCTAAGGTTATATGTATTTCGTTATAAATGAAGAGGAAGTACTGTATTTGTCATCTTAGAACTGGGATAAAACTAAAAATCAATATTTAGAAGTTAAAAACTAAGACAGCACAAGTATTAGATGGTAATAGGTAATGTTTCTCACAAGGATAGCACAAGTCTGAATGTTTCTCACTATTCGGACTTATGGAAAGGTTAACTGTGCAAAATGGCGATATGAGGTCTCAAATATTTCCTTTCAGCCATTTATAAGGAACTTCAGTCATGATTTTCCAATTAGTAATGTGCAAGTCTATTAAGTTTGAAACTGAAAGTTTAGGAAAGTGTTTGTCCTCTGTTTTATGTCCTTCGTTTCAAATCCACTACCATGCATGTTTTATGTCCTTCCTCAAAATTGTTTACATTGATTTTCTTTCGCTGGTTCTTACTTTAGTGTGTGGATGTGTTGTGTATTGTATTCCAGAGTATGCTTCGCTTGGATCCCAGCAGAAGAGTTACTGCCAGGGGCGCTCTTGAGCATGAATACTTCAAAGACATTAAATTTGTCCCCTGATTTCTTAGCTTCATTAAAGAGGTGTCTATATTATTATGTGTATCATTTATGGGTTGACTTAGAAATGTGTGCTATCTTTGCTATTTTCTTCAATGCTTTGGATTGGACCAAGTAATATTTCTTTCATTTATTGGTTTTTACAGATTTATTTATTTATTTTTAGATTAAGCTTGAGTGTGATTTCATTGCCTATATTTTCTTCTTCATGTCTTAGTCTCAATACAATGCTACCAGCAAATTTCCTGTTTGCTAGATGTATAATAGACATATTGCTGAATGATTGTTGTAGAACAAATCGTTACTCCTACTGGCATGGAGCATGTAAATGTGATTTACGTCTGTAATTTGCTTCTAACCGCTTTCTCAAATTAGTTCTTGTACAACATATAATGCATAAATGTATGAGCGAAATATCCGAAAGCTTTTTTTAAAAATATAATATAATTTATGCATGGTCGCAATGACATTGATTGTCTTTTGATAAACAGAAATGACAAATTATGATAATGCACAGATTTTATTTGTATTTTTTTAGGCAAAGTTTTATATGTTTATTAGACATTAACAAAATTTTAAATAAACCGTTAAAAATTATTGGGTTGTATATATTCATTAATAAAATTAGTTACACTTTGACATTTGAGATGTCTATTTTACTTGTTTTGTATATCCTTTTTTTCTGGTCATTTTCCAACAAATTTATGGGTGTTTCCACAAGCTTATGTTCCACATTATTTTGACTCATGTTTTTAGTCTTCGTTATTTATTAAATGTTTGTTTTTAATTTTTAATTTGATAGTGTGTTTTTAGTTTCGTATCAGAATGTTTTTGGAAATTATAGCACTTAAATAATAGTCTCTTTAAAACTAGAAATAAATATAATTTAAAATAAATTAATAGAATTAAATTGCATATATATACTATAATTTTTGGAGGAAAAACATAGAACTTATATTGCGAAGATGAAATACTTCTAATGTTTCCGAGATGATAACAAATGTTTCCTAGATGGAAGCATTACCATTTCATTTGGGGAGGACATATATCGTTGGAGTATGAACCGGAAACCTTAGTTTTTGTTTCATCCAAATGTATATTAGTAAACTCTAAATTTAGAAACCTAATAATATATTCATAGCAAAAAATCACGACAAAATATCTTTTAGGACTCCATTTAACTTAAAAAATGGTCACCGCTGTGGTGGCTTTGGTTTTAAACCATCGACATAATTACTTTGTTCGTATCTTGTGTACAAATACCAAAGTTTTGATTGAATTGTTGCAAACCCCACTCCAAAAAACAGGTCGAATGAGAAAGTTTGACGCATAACACCCACTTTTATTTTGGTGTCTTATTTCACTTCTCCACGAAGCATTGGAACCTTTTCATTAGTGCGAGTCATTCAAACTTTGATTCTGCTGAATAAATACCGTAAATTAAAGGGGAAAACAGTAAAGCCAGATATACTTCCCACCATTCGACAGATGAGACGGATTGATTATCAACATCACAAGCTAGTAACTCCGGGTGCATTATTGAAAAATAAGAACTCCTTCGCAATTAAATTAATCTGAACTGTTGGATTAAAATCAGATGATATATAATTTATATTTGAATTTTATTTAATTTAAAATTTAAAATCTAAACTATTAAATTATAATCAAACGGCTTTTATATACCAAAGGGGTCGAGTGCTCGGTACAATTAAATGTTATCCATTCAAAATATATAATATAAAAAGTATAAACTTCTAATATTTCTCTTCAATTTTTTAAATATTTTGTTTTAAAGTATTCTCACATTCTTTTGGAATAGAACCAATATTTGCTTGATTTGATAAGAGATCTAAAGATGAGTTCAAGTTTACGATATATTATTTGTCATCAATACAATATTTGCTTGGTATACAGGCGATTTCTAACGTCGACAAGCCACTTTTTTTATTAAAAAAATATCAATTTTTTACAATTATTAATTAAAATGGTATTAATAGTTATTGTACATTATCTTTAACGAGCTCATTCATTTGGGAGAATCAAATCATCACTAATTGACAAATGGCCATAACATAATAGATGAGATGACACTAGAAATCCCCACAAGTGCGAGTATTCTAAGCTAACAATATCATTAGGAAGTTAGGATTTAAGGACATAAAATTTTAAACTTTAGTCTAGCTTATTAGTACTCTTAAAAGGAAATATTATATATCTTTAAGTTTTAATTCACCTGACAAATGTCAATATTATTATACGATATGTTTTCTTCTATGCAGTTATATAAGTCAATTACGACGGTATTTTCCATCTTTTTTAAGAAAAAAAATTTACATTATCTTACTTTTGTCTTATTTTCTATTGTGCTTCATTATATATTTATTTAATTGTTTTTTATATATATATATTTTTTGTTTTAATTTGTTTGTTTAATTTCATAATATCAATATTATATGAACTTATAATTTCAGTTTCAATATATACACCTTGATTTTCCCCCAACAAAATCCTTCTTTAATCATTCTTAAAAAATAATTTACAAGATAGATATAATCTTAATTTATGTGCCTTTTCTTTTCTTATACGTTGATGAGTATAGTAAAAATCGAGCTGAAAAGATAAAATTGTATAGCAAGCAATTCTAAATGAATAATAAACAAGAGAATATCATCATTATACAAATTCACAATACTTAGTGCACTGTTAATTACTAGAACCAAAGCATATGTAATAGAACGAAATTTGACTGTTAATTATATAGAACACTACAGTACTGATAACTGATAAGCTATTAATAACGACCACATCCTTAGTGCATCAGTGAGCCCTACCACATTAATCATAGAACCTGTCGACCATGATTTTACAGCTTCTATGTATGCATGGAATATTGTGCATAATAATAATAATAATAATAATAATAGACTATGATAAATAATAAGAAACTGCAGCAACATTTCTAGAAGTTGTCCCATTTAAATTTGAGTACTGATCAACCAAACCACCACCACCACCACCATGATCATACCCTGAATGCACTACATCATCAACATGATGACCATGATCCTGATCCACCATAATCATGGAGCCATTTTGTTGTTTTTGAGAAAACTTCTTCCTTTTCTTCTTCTCATAACCAATCCCTCTAGCTTTAGCTTGAGCATCCCTAACTTCCCTAAGATACAATCTCACAGCACGTGCTCCAAAAGGGTTAATATCCGGTGAACCACCGTTCTCTTCAAAAGCAGCACGTAACCTTCCAATAAGGGCATCAAGGCTACCCCAAGCTTGTTTCAAAGGACAAGGACATGGGCCTGGTGGGTTTGAGTTTCCAAAATAAGCACAGTTTTCAGAATGAACCTTAGTTTTTCCAAACTGATCCAAGTAACGAAGAAACTCAAGAACATGTGCACCACTACAACGTGAGAGTGTTAAGGGTGGACGATGATTCTTTAGGTATTGACCAAAAGTGTTCCAATCACGTCTCTTTTGTGACTCGTACCTACTTAGAGGTGGACCAACAGAAACATGCACTCTTTGTGAAGTTAAAAACTCATCACTATGGTTGGTGCTGCTTGAGGAAGACTTCTGGTAGCCGGAGATAGCGGCGGAGGCGGCGGCAGCAGCTACGGCAGCTGACATGTCAAAGTTCTAATTATATATGATTAGTGTGATGCAATTTATCACTATGTGTGTGCGCTTGATCGAGCTTGAACACAACAAGTGTTTTTTTGTATTTTGTGGATGTTGGTGAGATACATATATATATATATATATATATATAGGTTGTATTGTGATTTGATCTCTTTGTTCTTTTAAAAAGGTAGAGTTTTTCAGGTGGGTTTGGTTGGGATTTGTCTAAAGCTATAGCTAGCAGCTGGATTAGAGAAGGCAAAAATTCGGTGATTTTGAAAAATGATTTTTGAGTTAAGATTTCAGCACATGTGGTCAAATGGAAAGTGATAGGAGTTTGGTATGATTTTGGTAACATGGATCATGGATGGATTCATGGATCTAGTGTTGAAGATGATAATTGGGTAAAATTCTTGGTACAGTTAACCAAGGCTATACTCAAACAAATTAAGGAAAAACGTGTGTGTCTAATTTGGGATAGATGATAAGGAATTTATAAAACTTAAGCAATAAGAAGAAGAGGAAGATTTGAGGCTGAGGATGAGGTATAGGGTAAAGGGTATAGGGGGTAGAAAATTTCTTAGCTATAGGGAGACAAAAGAGGGGTCCATGCATTAGAGAGCAAGTGATGGCAGTTTGAATATCACTTCATTATTATTACGTATTTGTTCCTTAGTGGAAATTCCTAATAGATGGTTTTGATATATGGAAAAAAACGTCTAGATTCTTTCGTAAAGAAAATATATCATATGAAGAATAATCAAATATATCATATGAAGATTAATGAATTAGACAAAGATTTTTAATATATGATGTTGTTTACGTCTATCTCAATCATTGATGATATTCACATCTTTATATCTTCCTCTATGCTTTTGGAGTGGAGAAGAAAACAAAGGTGGGGGAACTTTGTTTGGGCCAACCTCTTGAAGTAAAGTAAGTACAAATACAATTTACACCATTGGATTGGACATCAAATTGTCAATATGCACTTGAGATTAAAGAGTTGCGAGTGCTGTGCCAACTGTTCCATCTATTTTTTCAATCAAAAAAACTAAATAATTTGGTCCACTTTGAATTAATCTTTCAAAACTTTCATTTTGGATCTCCACGGTGCTGTTAGGGACAGATTTGGAAATTTTAAGCGGTGGAAGTAATATATATAATGTTATAGTTTGTGAATCTATTAAAATTACAAATACATTTTAGTAATGTTATAGATCAAGTGACTAGTAAAAATTAAAGATTAAATTAATTAACTAAAGACACATTTACATATCAAAGAAGGACAAAAGTAGATGTTGAATAAAAAATGAATTGTGTAATATAAGAAACTACTAAATTAAAAATAATTCGCCTACTTGATTGGATGAATATGAATTAATTTATAATATTATAAAATTAATGAAAATTTAAAATTAAGTGTGTAAGTTGATATTTGGTTTATCTTTGAAGTGTTTCCTCCGACCTTAAATATAAATAGAATTTGATTAAAGAAATTAGATGTGCTAAGTAGTATTTCATTGGTCTTATAAGAACTTATTAGGTGTTATTTAACCTTTTAACTGTTAAGTCGATTTTTCGTTGGTCTTCTATGTACTTTTTAAGTCTTATTTAATATTTTAATTATTACGCCAATCTTTTGTTTGTCTTCCAATTAGTACTTGTTAGGTCTTTCATTGGCCTTCCAAATACTTGTTAAGTTTTATTTAACATTTTAAGTCGGTTGGTTGGTCTTCCAAGTACTTGTTAGATCTTATATAACCTTTTAAAAATTATGTTGGTCTTTCGTTAGTCTTCCAAGTACATGTTAAGTCTTTTGTCCGTCTTCAAAGAATTTGGTAGGTTTTATTTAAAATTTAAACTATTAAGTCAATCTTTTGTTGGTCCTCCAAATACTTAGATTTTATTTAACCTTTTAACTATTAAGTTGGTATTTCATTTGTCTTCCAAGTACTTCTTATATCTTATTTAATCTTTTAACTGTTAATCGATCTTTCGTTCGTATTCCAAATATTTGTTAGGTATTTCGTTGGTCTTCCAAATATTTGTTAAGTCTTATTTAATCTTTAAATTGTTAAGTTTGTTTTTCGTTGGTCTTCCAAGTACTTATTAGGCTTTAGTTAATTTTGTATCTGTTAAGTCAGTCTTTTGTTGGTCTTCCAAATACTTTTAGATCTTATTTAAGTCTTTAATAGTTAAGTCGGTCTTTCGCTAGTCTTCCAATTACTTGTAAGGTTTTATTAACACTTTAAATATTAAGTCAGTCTTTCGTTGTTCTTCCAGGTACTTGTTACGACTTTAAATGTTAAATTTGACTTTACAAAAACGCTTAACTGACAATATAATTAGCATTTTTTATTGATATGTTTTCTTTATCTATTTGAATAAGTCTTTTTAGTAAAAAAAATTAAATAAAAACATTAATACATATGAAATAAATTAAAATTGTATACAAAAATAAATAAAATAATTCGAAACCATTGTTCATCATTTTTACCAAAACAAATAAAAACAAAATATTTTCTCCGCAACCTCTCCCTCACATTTATTGTTTTCTTTACTCTCCTCAATTGAAAAAACAACTCTGTAGTTGACAGAGCAAATGGAAGAATGATGTACTTAGATGATATATATAACAAAAATTAATAAAAAAATTTGTATGTAAACATTCCTCATGTTGTAGGAATTAGATTCGTTCATAATTTTTTAAAATAGTTGTTATAAATCAATAATTAAAGTGACGATGGTCTAACATAAACTTTTTTATTTTCACAATCTAAATAAATAGAATAATTGATCATAAAGAGAGAAAAAATATTGATGATAATTTTGTATTCAGCGGAAGCTGAAAAATAAAATGGTGGTGCAAATAGTTGATAAGGCCGTAGTGATATATTAGGGAAGAATAAATTTATAAATTTGTTTTTAGAGTGTTTTTTTTTATTTTTATTTTTTATTTTGGTGTAGTTTAACAATATGACAAACTTGTAAAAAATATAAAAAATATGACGAGCGGGAGGTGTAGAAGTCGTAAGGTTTAGAATAGGAGGTATAGTAATACAAAGCTATCAAATATATTTAATAGTTTATAAAAAATGAAAAATATTGGAGTAACTTGAACGGGCATCTGGAGGTAAAAATACACACCATGATGGACAAATCTTGTCCTCCTCGATACTAAACACCATGATGGATTGTAAAAATAACTTTTTTTTCTAAAACTTATTAACGGGTCCTCGCAAGTCACACTTATTGTATCATGCAATTGTTGTAGAAAAACCAAGTTCTAGAATGTATACATTGAGTTGCATCCATAAACAATGCATTACGAAAAATTGTAATAATTTGTAGTTAAACATAATTTTAAATTTCAATCATGATTTAAGTTAGGGTAAATTTAAACATTTGGTTTATCCCTAATCCAAATCATAATTTAGGTTTTGAGATAAAACAATTGTTCTTGACTAAATCAATGGACATTCTTCATTAAGTGGATTTTCGAAGGACAACAGACAGGTACAAACAGATTTGAGTTCAAAATGTCAATCTGGTCTAAACAACAAGTGAAATTCATAGGCTCACTTCTGCTCATTTTTGCATATGGGTACGACGGATTACTGGTCTCGCAAGTGACGGATTTACGGGTAAGGTTATTACTGTCTCGTGGGTGACGGATTTACGAGTAAGATTGTTACGGGTAAGATTTCAAACTACCAAAACAAATTATATGACAAAGAAAAACAAAAAAAAAACTTAGATTTGGAGGAAAAATAAGTGACATCAACATATTTAAATCTATTTATCATCAAGAATCAACAAAAGAAAGAAAGAAGAAAAAGGTGATTATGAAGAAGAAGGAAAAGACTATCATTTTCTATTTTGGATCCCCTATAGTCTTCTTTGGTTGTTTCCTAATATTCACTGCTCCAAAGCATAAAGAGGAAGAGAAACAACGGAGGGATTATGCAACGACAAATGATTTGTTGAAGAAATCAGTTTTTTTTTTTTTTATATAAGTAGTGAAAATGAAGTTGAGATGGATTTCAAAGAAAAAACAATAATTTCAAAGGAAAATGAATAATAATAATAATAATAATAATAATAATAATAATAATAATAATAATAATAATAATAATACTTTTTTAATTAAAATAATTGGGAATCAAGAACTATTGTTTTTTCTTTACGGAAGAAAATCAAGAATTATAATTATACTTAAATTTTCAATTATAACAAAATATTAGAATTTGAATGCAATTATTACCTACCACTAAAAAAGCTATTGATCTACTATATGTCATACTGAAACGGCACTGCATTTGCAATCTGTAGGAGTATGACTGTCAAACATTTATTAATTAATATCATTAATTATGCATTTTGGATTGGGTGCAAGTACTCCTGATCTAAAATTTGGATCTGCACCCGTCCATTGTAAACTGTATGAAATCAATTTAACTTACTCGTAAACCGATCCAACCCAACTGTTTGCACATAAATTTTTGCGGGTAATTCAGTTTTCGGACGGGTCGGAAATTTTGTCCACATCTAGCAGTGACAATGTACAATCATTCAACTTTCTCAATAAGTACTACTTGGTTGAAGTCAATTCTAGATATGTCAATGACAATGCAAATTTCTCAACAACCTCAAAAGGTTTCTCAAGTAAGTATTCTAATTAAGCGCTTCATTAAAAAAAAACTATTACACAATGTGAAAGATACACATTCTATTATGACAAAAACCTTTCACTCACACCTCGCTCAAATATTGACTTGAGTTTTAGAGTATTCGTATGTACATCACCTCTCTCAAGGAGATCATCACCATCCTATGTTGTATCCATGCAACTATGATTGTCATCTAAATCCACCTCAGATCATTGGCACAACCTATGAGAAACGAGGGTCTAAGCCATGCACAACGGGTGGACGACCCTTTAGCTTCTTAGCCTCGACGAGGGCTCATTTACTTTCAAAAAAACTTTTCAATATTTTACTTTGTATGTCGATGGCAAAATTAACATTTGGTTATAAATTTCTCTTTTTAATTTTAATGGATAGAAGATGAAAGGTAACTAGAAAGAAAACATTTATAGAAAGTGTGAAAACAATGTTATGACACTTTTCATAATTTTAAAAAAATACCAATCTATTTTTTAAATCTATTTTCAAAAACTTTTATGTTTTCACTCTTTGATGTTGAAATTTTTAGTGGAACTGAAAATAAGAAACACATAAAATAAACGGCCTCTAAAAATTCGTTTATTTTCTATTTTCATTTTTCACTTCAACTGATGAACATGATAGAATATAACTTCAATATTTTTCTCACCATTTTTCTTCCTCAATTTTTTATGATAGATTCAAAATATTAAGAAATTTTGAAAGTACATCCTCCCTAGCTATCATTCTATTTTCCCTATGTTTTTTTTTAAGTACACATGGCCTAACATTTTTCATCTCGAGCAATAATGAGTCAGATTCCTTTGTGTTGGACTTATGCATTGTTGGGTTGGGCTGAGGAGGTGCACATATTACTGCGACATGCTACATGAACGAGAATCACTCGGTTTTACAACTGGGTGTTTTTTTTTTCTTCTATCATTTAATATTTTCAAATATATAAAAATATATATTTGAATTGATCAATTTGAATGTATAAAATATATTTTTGAATTATTCAATTAAGACAAATTTTAAAACTTGAGAAGACTTAGAAAATAAGAAAAGAAACTTTCTTAACAAGTTCTTGTGTTTGGACCTAAAAAAATATTTCTTGTGTTTGGACCCAAAAAATTTACTAAGTTCTTGTATTTTTTTTTGTTATATAATGGATTGTTTCTACAAAGAAAGAAATGAAAATGATTGAAAATTTGCTATTCCTACTTCCAAGTGAATGTTCATTTTTTTTTTCCTTCTTTTTTCATGGTTTTAATTTGCAGTTCCAATATGAAAGTGACATTCAAGACTCGCAAATGAAAATCATAGAAAAAGATACCAAAAGATATTATAGGACATGATGGCTTCTAAATGCAAAACTTTGCTCCATGGAAAGTAACAATCTTTTTGGAAAGATATTTTTTATTGAACTTCCTTGGCCAACTTTTTATTTATGCCCTCATATGTTTGGAAGTGTCATTTAAGATAGTGGCAATTAAATTAAAAATATGATTGATGTCCTCGTTTATTTAAGATCAAGCAAATACTAAGTAACTCAAGAATATTAGTTAAGAAATTTAATCCATTTTATGATTGATGTCCTCGTTTATTCAATTTAATCCTTTTTAATTAGAAATTTTTAAAATTCTACTATGAATTTTGTCATCCATCATATTAAGAACAACATGATAATTTTTCATGTGATTTCCTGAACTGTATTAAGAGAATTTCGTGTTTAATTTTAAGAATCGTAAAATTTCTCACTCAAAATCTCTCCCGTTTAATTATTTTTTTTAAAAGTTGATTGAGTATTTATGTTCTTATGATTATTAAAATCACAACCCCTTAAAAATTACATGGATTTATCAAAAAAAATTGAGAGAATTTTATATTTCAATTTAGCTGATTTAAAATTATGATCAACATTTTAAAAATTCACAAAACAAAAAATTAACTTGATATGAATAAATTTAAAGAACTAACGTGAGACATAAAAAATCAATATGTTATTTTCATGTAATTCAAATAACCGAATAATATATTTTGCCTAATTTTTTTATGGAAACAAACTCATATCATTTCACTTAATCAAAATGATGGTGTAATAAGAACTTTAAGAGCACGAAAATGATCCATATTTTAATAAATTAAGATGAATTTTATTTATTTTAATTTAATTTGAATAAATTCTTAGTTTTCTTTAATTTGGAATTGTAGTAGTTTTAATTTAGATTTAGTTGATGTCATATGTAAGTGAAGATACTTTGTTTTCTTACATTTAGTTTATTTTAGAAAAATATGATGTAAGTCCAATATGGACTAGAGAATAAGATCATTTATGGCAATTTAGGTTTAGAGATAGTATTACCATAAATATGTATTTGTAATCTCATTAAGACAAGTTTTGAAATGAATTAGAATTTTTCTCATGAGAATCGTGAGTGAAATGTGTCTCCGCTTGAATTAGAACTTGTTTAAGTATCAATAACTTCTTTACCATTGCAGCGATTTTACATTGATTTATCAATTATCATTGATTGTGGCTCTTTCTCCATCTAACTCATGTTTATTTTTTGTTTTTTTTCTTTTATTTTACTACTTCGTTTCAAAAAACACTTGAAAAATCATTTATCTCGTGTGGAATCAACTCCAAATCTACATCATACTAAGATGTGATCACCTTTATTGAAATATGAACAGTCATATTTACTTCTCTGTTAGATAAATTTATTACAAATTTTGGGAGATGTGTTGAAGTACCATTTACAATTACCAATAGTACCAAACCTCAAGAATATTAGTTAAGTATCGAAGAAAAAAAAATATGGAATGTCTGTTGGGAGCAGTTAATTATCCTTACATAGTCTTAAGGTCGAGTCTCTTAGATAGAAAAGGAGGCATTTCGAAGATTTGTACCAATCAAAGGGTCCATCTATTGTCATTCAAAAAACAAACAAAAGGGTCCATCTATGTGATCTAGCTAAATTCCAATTAGTCATGGTCCAATATTGGCATTTACGAGCCAATATCACATATAAAAACATAAATAAAATCAAATATATTTATTCAAAAATGTAACCTTTGGAGTCATCAGTATGTTGAATTTTAATTTATGCTTTTTGATTAAAAAATTTATTATTTCTTTAATTAGTTTCTTTAAGACATTAAATTCTTTTTCCTATTTATTTGTCATTTTGATATTTTAAGCTAACATGAATTATTATTTTATCAATTATATTAATGTTGCACTTGTTCTTTTTGGAATTTTATTCAGATTCCACTCCTGCGATTATTTCTTCATAAAATATAAAAATGTAATGAAATGAAATAAAAAAATCAAAAAAACACTACATAACAGTGTCCTTTTGTTGTTTTGAAATGTACATCACAATATCTTGATGAGTTGAAATAGCATGTAAACGCGTTATAAAAAACACACAAGGGAATAAAGCTAAAAGAGTTAATTATTTATTTATTTATAAATAACGTACTTGTTGAATGGATAAACCACTATTTTAGTTACCGAAAAGGTAGGATATTATTTTAATTTATGATCCAGTCAAAAATTCAGATTAATTCTTGAATAATTTAAATATTGATTAGTTTAGTTATTATAACGATCAAGAATTATTTTAATATTAAATTGCATTTCTTAAGAATTTTTAGTTGAGTGGACAGACCAAAATACAAAGATTTACTTTTGTGAATCAAAAGTTATGGACTCATGAATCTATAGCAGTGGATCACGCTACCTATATAAACTGCTCCACAAACGGCCATAACGATATTACAAAATTGACAATATGATCATGCCAAAAACAAAAAGACAAAGCATATAATATAGTTTTCAAGATTCTAGAACGACAAGATAAAATATCATAACTATCTTTCCAATTGATAGTTAACCCATGCAAAGACTAATCATACTCTATGTCCCAAAAATAAATGAGTTTAATTTTAATGCAATGTCAAAATAAAAAAAAATTATACCGTTAACATATTACCATCAATCTTATGCACAATAGTCATCATAACAATGTTTCTTTGAGATCAAATTTAATAGGGCAAAATATTAAGAGTAATATATTAAGCAACAATCAGCAGTAGTAACAGTCCTCTAATTTCATGCAGTGAGGGGTAATGGAGTCTAAGACAAATGGTAAGTGAGCAGTGTGTAAATGTTGTAAATCTCATAGTACCGAGTTTGAATTTTACTCTATTAAAAAAAGGATGCATTTTGATACCCAGAATTCCTGGTTTATATATTAGCTAGCTGAAACAGCCAGTTTGCAACTGTTCAATCCTGGGACGCTTACATGGCAATCAAATTCATGCCAAAGATTTCATACAATCAAATGTTTACATGAGTGAATTTCACATTATAATGTGCAAAAGCAATAGGACTATAGGAGGAAGGTAGGAATGTACATGTACAAGGAAGACAAATTACAATAAGATAAACAAATAAAAATGCCCATCTTTTGATTTTTCTTTTTGGGAAAGAAAAACCCTTCAAATGTTATTATGCCACCAGTAAATGGTGCTAAATTTTCCGATCTAATATATACCTAAGAAACCTGTCCCTTTCCAACCTCCTGCTTCAAGCATGATTATCAACTTCCTCCGATCGTTGCATGTGCTTCTCTACGCCTACGCCTCCTACCAGAACGGTTCAACAGAACTCTGCCACCGCCCTGCCGGCGGAGTCGGCTAACCAGGGATACACCATCATCATTACCTTCATTGTAGCTTCCATCATCATTGTCGTCATCCGTGACATCCAGCATAACATCTAGCTCATTGTCCCTATTCTGGTCGGCTAACCCATTTGGGGACAGCTCGGGCCTCAACCGTCTACTTATGCTGTTGATATCATTCCCCTGACGAACCGCATGTAGCAGGAGGAAGAAATTCATAGCCTCTATACCCATCTGAAATCTCCCATTTCTTTCTGCATTCACTGCATCAAGAGCCTCCTCCTCATCATCTGTATCGAAGTCATTGTGGCGACCATCTATAACATAATCTCCAAAAACCACTGCCCCGGGTATGGTTGATGTCACTGTGCTGATAACATCTTCTCGTTCACGCTCCCACTCAAGCCATCTCCATTTCTGCTCATGATCAGGATCTACTGTCCGTGGACGTGCCAAAGGATGCTCGGCCCGCACATGCTTCTTCAACTCCTTATAGTTCCCAACATACGAGCAGTTGTCCTGCATGCAGCTTCTTTTCTTTTCGTTGAGAAAATCTCGGACAGGTTCAACAACAGTCCAGCCCTTGACCTGACCCCTACACAGGGGGCAGGCAAGTTCGGTGACTTCGTCCTTCGAATCATGGAGTGAACCTGGACTAACAATTGAACCTACTTTAGTGTAAGCTTTCTTGTACTGATCAAGGCAGTTGGAATGACGAAGGCTAGTTCCACACATATAGGGACGGCAACCCTTGTCGTGAGAAGAACAAAGAAGAAGAACGGCATTGTGTGGATATTCCATGCACACAGAACACGTTACATCTTCACACTCTTTCTTATCCAAGGCTTTAGAGCATTTCTTTTGGCACATATCCTCACAAATGTCCCTTTTGCATCGAGCCAGTGGGTATGGAGTCAGTCTATACTGACGAGAAGCAATTCTGTATCGTCCCCTGCTTCCTTTTGCCATTTTCAAAATACCAACAGAACCTGGAATTTAAACCACAAAACTGTTAAAAAGAATTCTCTGATTTCAGGGATCAAATTATCATGTTATGGAAAAGATGGGCATTCTTATCAGAACCTGGAATACCAATTTCACTTCAGAAGTTTGAGCATTCTTATATTTCTACGAATCTACTGACAATCCAATTTAATCAGTACCTAAGAACTATATAAGAAAAAATGGTATTCACCCATTTCTTACAAGGTAGAGCCGTCGGGTACATGGATCATTTCTAAAGAAAAGAGATTTAAATCCAAATCCATCTTAATAGTTTGGCTTATAGTTTTCTTTGATCTTCTTTTACCTATAACTATTGTACTATCCTTTCCTCTAATGTAACCTCCTTACAAATGTTGCCAACCATCTTCTCCACATATGTTCATGTTCAAGCCACCTAAGGCAATACCCCAATTATTTCCACAATAGGTGTATCTCCATTTATTTCTCTAATCTTACATTCCTAATTTTGTCCAGTATTGTGTAACCATCATCTGCTGTAACGTACTCATCTTTGACAGCACACAGACACCAAATATTTTTAAAATCTTAAGAAATATCAGACCTCAACACAGAATTTCTTCAATTAAGATATGAAAAGAAACCTAAATAGAGTCACCGAGAGTCTCATCAAAGAATCTAAAAAAGGTGATTTCTTGCTTTAGTTTCGACGTGTCTTCTTCTCATTTAAAAGGTGTATCTCCCTGTTCTCACCATATTCTTTGAACCTTACATCAAACACTTACAAAATAGTGGCCAACGTGTCCAGTTTACCCAGTCATTTTATACAATGACGAAAGAAAAGATTGATATAGAAACAAAGGTACTTGTTCATATGATTGTCTATCAATATATACTTATCTAAAATGCATCCCTCCATTTATTCATATTTAGTGACTATCTATTCTAAAAAAAAATGCTGATCATAAATGCACAGATGCATTGGTCATATCAAATTCAACGTTCTAGTTCTTCATATCCACAAGGCACTAAACAAATGAGACAAAGGCTCCCCATTACAGAAAGAGAACAACATATTTTGTCCTTTAGGACCAATGCTTCCTTTCATAACACTACACAGAAACCTTTGCTTGCCAAAAGTAAAGCTATTAAATGGGTGGCCAGCCCAAAAATTAATGACTGTAGATGAATGTTTGGCTTTAATGGATGAACACAACTTGTTTGGTCTAGTAAGAGACACTAGCCTCAAAGTCTCAAACAAATAATAAGACTTAAGATTTTCCAAGTATCTTCCCACTATTATGCCTAAAAGGTGATAGACATTAGAGAATTTGTGATCCTCAAATGAACATCCTCGATAAGAGTAAAGATTTTCCGAGTAAGGAATGCGAACAACCTCAATTCTTGGCAGTGATCGAGTCAAAAGATTTAAGACGTGGATTAATGCATCAACATTAAGCTATAAATTAATAGTATGATGACCAGATAGTCAGATCTACTAAACAGGGCTTTATCACATTACAAATTTCATTCAACCAAAATTCTTACGATGATAATTAGGAAAACTTTATAAAATGGGAACATTTGTATTGCTTGTAACTGAATTTCAAGAAACATTACTATTTTGTTTGTATAACTCATACCGGACACAAAATGAAAACATGCCTATACTAATTAGTAAACATACAGAAGATGAAGCATGCATACGTGAGACAACAAACTAAGTATTCAATGCAATGCAAAGGCTAAATAGCCACATCTTGCCAACAAAAGAGCCTCACTTTTCTTGATTATCACAAACAAAACATGTTATACTTATGCATCAAACCATTACAAGGATAAGGGAAAAAAAACTCACCAGCTTACAATTAGAGTTATGAATCCAACAATTTAGTGTGAAAGATCAGAGTGCATCTGGCAATAAATAAACACAACAGCAAGAAGGAAAATATATATTAGTGTAAGATTCATATAAGTTGGTCAAAAGGAAACAACGTGGCTAGATGCAAAAGGAGCAACTGCAAGCAAAGACAACTAACAAAGTAAGATTCACAGATTAAACCTTAATATAATATTAACCAGAATATGAAGATAAGATAACAATCACATGTCCTTAAGCTTCACCCAACCATCTTAGATCCAATCAAACAACCTAATATTATATACATTAAAAAATATTTCCAAATTAAAAAATCATATAAATCAATCAGAAAAAAATGTGGACAAAACAAAGATGCCCATCTGTTTGGAAACCGATAAAACAAAGGGAAATGGTAGAAAGTTTGAAAATTTAAGTTCGAGCGACAAAATATCCCAACATGGTATCTATTTCAAATATATTAGGGTAAAAAAAGGGTTGCCAAAAATTAAGAATGTTAGAGAGTTAGACATACAAAAAATCCAAAATTGAAAAACAACAAACCGGTAAAGAATGGAATTAAGTGGGAAAATAGAAGAGGGTTGAGATGTAATGGTCGTACCAGACGAGAAGAAGAAAAAAAATGAAAATGGAAGAAAATGAAGCGAATTTAAAAAAGAGAGAGAAAGAGAAAGAGGAGAATTAGGTTCTGTCTGTGTAGAAAAGGATCGAAAGTAAAGGCGATGGAATCGAGAGGGAAATGAAAAAATGGGAGGGGAAGGGTAAAAGTTTGTGTGTTTTGTGTGTGTGTTAGCGTTTCGCTTTCTCTCTCATCGAAATCTGTTTATGTTTAGAGAGAGAAGAAACCATACAATTGTGCAGTTCGAGTCATTTCTACGCTACACCCTTCCATTTGCTTTCTTACCCCACCATGTCAACACAATATACTGTTTATTGCCACGCTCTACTGTAACGGGTTTAACACGCTCTTATGTAACTGATTCGGCTTAAACTTCAATTAACGATGACGTGGCACGGAGTGCGCCTTCACGTGATCCGTTTCCCGTAACCTACGTATTCATTATCACAAGGATCAAGCATATTCTGTCGTACATTTTATAAAATTCTCTTATCTCTATTTGGAAAATGTATAATCAAACACATGATAGAAAAAAAAATATTATTGATGATGTAATATATAAAGAGATAAAATAAAATAAAATATTTAAAAAATTAAAAGTATATAAAAACAAGAGTTTTTAATTTCAAATTAATATAATCGTTATAAAATTCATTTAATATATATATATATAATAAATTATTTATATTGTTGATGTAAAAATATTTATATTGTTGATGTAAAAATTAAACTCTATTATTAATTATTAACGGAATTATATTGGAATGAAAATATGAATTTCTAATGAGGAGTCATTAATTAATTTTATTTTTATGAAAGACGTAAATAAATGATGTAATAATTATTAGGATAAATATACGTATACGTTTAGACGAAGTTTCAACGAAATTTTGTACATAAAAATGTAACATTGGCAGACATTATTTTTTTTATAAAGAGATTGGCCTGACATTTTTTTTTTATAAAGAAATTGGCCTGACATTTACGCATGTTAGGTTTTCATAAATATATACTAATACTAATAACTGAAGATAATAATAATAATACAACCAAAAAAAAAAAAAGAGCGCTCCATATTGAAAGCTGTATACCCAAATTTGTGAACAATCTCGTGGGTCTATTAGTACTAATGAAGTTATAAGAAGAAAAAAGGTTTGAGTTGAATAGAATGGCGTCTGAATTGAGCAACTTTAATGGGAAGTTTTGGAATTGTACTATTTTGATTTTGGTATTCTACTCTACCAATCCTGTAGATGTGTAAGCTAAAAAAGAAAAAAGAAGAATACCTCACGGAACTTCCGCGGTGTTGTCATAGTGGCGTTACATAGAGTCATAGACTAATTTACTCATGAAAGCCTTTTCTTTGTTCTAAGTGTACCATTCAAATGTAAAAATATTTTACATTTGAATATTATTTTATGTTAACGTGACAACCCTCATGTCTATTATTTTAATTGTAATTATCATAAAATTTAATTTTTTTAATATTTAATATCAATATAAATTTATTTTACATTTACATTATATAAATTAAATCTTAAAATATTAGGATGAATAATAGGGACATCCACTACTTCAATTTATTGACACACTCTAATTGATTGGTCCATATAATCTCATTTTTCAACCTCTTAACTTATTACCGGTTGTTAACATTTCAATACTTTTATTTTATTTTTATTTTTTTTGGTTTCAAGATTGAAGAAAAAATAAATGAAAAAGAATAAATAAACAAGTGAAATGGTAGAAGGATTTCCCAACCGTTCTTATCGAGAAATTCTTCTTCTAATTGATAAAGTGTTGCAATTTTACCATTATCAACAAAAAAATGTTGCAATTTTACATTTGGAAATTATCAAATTCCACCTTCTCCTCTTAAGTAATCAAATATTCCAAAAGATCAAACAAATCAAAAAATCCTTCTTCCATTTCATTATTGAAATTTCTAGCTGCTAATGTTTTTTTATTATTTATTCTTTCTTCATTTTTTTTTCAAACTTGAAATGAAAAAATTAAATAAATAAAAGGTTAACAACCAGTATCAAGTTAAGAAATTAAAAAATGAGAAGATGTGAACCGATTAAACAAAAATATGTCAATAATAAAAGTACACTAGAGGATGTGTCTTTAGCATTCCTCAAATATATATTCAATTATTTGACAATTCAAATGTTAGTTTTTATCAATAATGTAAGTACAGATGTGCACCTAAGAGGGGGTGAATTAGGTGTTTAGGAGTATTTCTTGTTTTCAGCGAATTAACAATCGATTTTTGCGCTTACGGATAGTAAAATATAAAGTAAATGGCAGTAATGTAAAGAACACAACAATATTATCCTGGTTCCCCTTATACCCAAGGGTACATCCAGTCCTCTTGCACACCTCAAGAGATTTCTCCACTATTGTTAGAAAATGTACAAGTCCCACCCTAGGACCTCTGCTACAAACTTCTAACAAAACCTCTAAGATAGCACCCCACTATCTTAGATAAGACTACTCAAAGAAAATACTATTTTCTTTTTACAAACACTGTAATTTGGTAAGGATATAAGAATAAGAAAGAGAGGTATAATGATAATAATCCAATATTGCTTCAAGTACTTTGAGAACCTCAGTTAAGGATATGAAATGAAATGCAAGTACTTGAATTATGAAAAATGACTTTGAGAAAAATAGAAAAAGTTGTTCAAAGTCGTTCAAGGTTTGGTCGTGGGATTGTCTCTCAATGAATCTGAAGTTATGGTGTATTTATAGTCCATAAACATCTCTTTAGATTCGTGGCCATTGATCCAATAGGTTTGAGGAACAATTGCAATGATCTAGAACCATTTTAGATCTGAAAATTGCATTGCTTCTAGTTGTATTCGAATACAGGATGTATGTATTCGAATACACCTCTTTGTAACGTTCATATTTATTCAAATTTAACATTGTGTAGTCGAATACACATGTATGTAGTCGAATACAGATTGATCAATTTTGCCACTGACTTGTTGGTTGTATTCGAATACATCAGGATGTAGTCGAATACAGATGAGAGGCTTTTGCTACTGACTTAACAATTTTCATCTGTATTCGAATACACTTATGTTGTATTCGAATACACCTTTGTATTTTGTCAAAAATATTAATTTTAACACTTTGTAAATGTAATTTTGACTTTTGAAAATACTTTTTATGCATATGTAAAGATGAAAAGTTCTCATGTACTTGATCTTGTGATTGTATCATTTACCTTTACATTTAAACATCTAGTATGTTTGAATTAAAGTTTATTAATAAGATATTTTGGACTTCTTCTTTTTAAGCTTGTTGACTTGATCATCATCATCGTTGGTCTTTTGTCTTCATCAAAAACATGTATTTTACAAATAAAATTTTTTAAAATAAAATTTAAGGTGAAGAGTTGTTGTTCCAATCTAAAGTAAGAAAAATCTTATAGTTTATTGGACACTTGTAAAAAAAGATTACATTTGTCTCTCTTCAATTATAGTAGTGGGGATCAAACGTCCAACACTTGTCTTTTACTTCTGGATCAAACCATTAGAGTTAAAAAAAATCTATTAAAAAAAATTACCTTTAGAATCTTTTTTTGTTGTCACACCAAATTAGATCCAAAAGTGTTGAATTAGGTTATACCATTGTTAAAAAAATCTTCCTCAGATAAGGAGAAAATTGATAAAAAATTTAGAGACACCTCAAGAATTTGATATCCAAGCTATACATAGCATCTACAAAATAATCATCAATATCCATATATGCGTATTGTTGGTTCTTAGAGTGATGAAGTGTTAGAGGAGAACAATATTCAATATCATTGAACTTCTTCTACTTCAGCAGTTAATTTACATTCAAAGGCTATGGTACTGTGAAGAACTCATCCAAATGATATTGTCACTAACAATAATTTACATCTCAGAATTATTCATGACTTTGAGATATTGAGGGATTTATGATTATTTAAGGATAAAGATGCTAGCGAAGCACGTCAATTTGTTGAAGAGCCTTTTACAAATATAACTTTTAAGTTAAAGAAGAAGAAGAAAAAATGCAGAAAAAGGATTATACCGTACAATTTTTCTCCAAAAGACAAAAAAATCTACATCATTTGAGGATTTTTTTTAACATTTTTTTTTCTGAATTAAATTTATGTCTCCGGTTATTTTCCTTTTCTTTTTAATAATTTTTTAGCTCAAAAGAATTTCCAAAAATGTTTGAGTTACAAATATAAATTCATACTTTTATTATTAGAATATTAGTTCTCAAGTATAAATTATTTATTTTAGCTTTTGAGTTTTCTCTTTTTTGAATACTTAAGTCTTCCGATACTTACATATTTCAACTTGAGTTCAGAGAATAAGGGAATATTGCTGATTGGCTTAAAAAAAAATGTTTTTTTTCAAAAAAATGTAAAATAGGATTTTGAGTAAAATGCAAGGGTATGGGGCAAAAATTTTGGTTTGCTGACTTGTAGAGACTAAATTTGGGAGTCTCAAGTAAACTTTTTTATAGTTTTTTCTTTCTCCATTGTTTTTAAAGAGCTGAAATTGTGTTTTAGAATTGACCAATTTAAATATGTAAAATACACCAATTGTTTTTTGGAGTTTTTTTTATAACATTGGAGCCCAATTACTCTTAGAAGGCTCACAAGGCTAAAAAGCCCACATCTCAAAAAGCCTACTTAAATGTAGCAAATCAATGTAACAAATTCAAGATATATTATTCACAGAAAAACCCAAAAATAGATACTATCAGAAATCAATTTCCAAGCACTGCATGCAATAGTTCAATGTTATGCATTTTCCATAATTTGTTACAACAAACTCGTTTTATCAGGTGGGAGTCATATTCAATATTAGGAAATATGTACAGACAAACTTCTAAGACTGAGTTGATATAATACCTATCTATGCAAACAAAGTATTAATATACCCTCTAATATAAGTAGGGCAGTACTGTAACTATTAGTAAATCATGGTTATATACTGATTTTTAAATATATTCTCAGGACTTCTGTTAAGAATATATTGCCTTATTGGTAGGATTCAATTGAAAACTTACAAAAAAATCATCAGATCTTAATTTTCCAAATCATTTGCATAACTAAAGTTCATTTCACTTCTTACAGACATCTTGTTTCATTTCTCTAATTTAAAATTATTAAATGAGTTTTACATCAAGATTCTTTTCATAAATTTCTCATTTTACAAAACATAAGTATATTTCTAAAAGAAAAACCATCATATCTCTAAATTTCTAGTTCCATCCCTTCTACACAAGACAAGGTATGCTTAGTTATGTTATCAAAACTCAATAGAGAAGGTATGCTTTGTTCATTTCTGAAGAAGTTTAAAGGATCTACATTGGTCTTAACCATTGCCAATTTGTTGAAATTATTCTTGAAATACTTTAGACCCCAAATGCTAGCTTGCTTATAGCTTGTATAGCCTTTGTTGTTCACTCCAATATCAAGGTCTCTATAATTCACATAAGCAGCTCTTGGAGACTTTGAAACAAAAGGTTCCATATAACTATAAACTTTTCTAATCCAATTTACATGCCTTTTTTCTACCTTGTCACCTTCTTCTTGCCAAAAAACCAAGTGCTGAATTTTGTAAATGTTTCCAGCTCTATGTGGGAATGGAATTTCAGACTCAGAAATCTCATCCATTCTGCCTCCATAAGGAGTTAGTATCAACACCGCGGCTTTCGCCTCATCTTCATAAAACAATGGCCATAAATCTTCTAACCCGAAATCAGGAATTGGATCTCTAACATAATCAGATTTTGCCTTGAAAAACAACACATTATCATGAGTTCTATTCAACAGAACTTCAAGAGGTAAATCCAGCATGATAGAGTACTGATTCAATCCAACTCATCTCAAAACAATCTTCTCTAACCAAACCCAACTCGTGAAACTTTTCTTCCATCAAAGGAATAAGACTATCTACATCTCCAAGAAACAAGGATTCAAATGTGACTTTTATTGTGAGCTTCTTTGTTTGAGGACTTGAATTCATCCTCTCCAAGATGATTCTTATGTTTAGGTCCTCATCAAGCTTATTTGCCACTAACTGCCACTTGTGAATAAGCTTTGTTGCATTTTGTTCCAGTGTTCTATGAACTCTGAACAATGTTACAGTTGATGGAACATGAACTAGTTTTATCTTCCATGCTATGATAACTCCAAAGCTTGATCCTCCACCTCCTCTAATAGCCCAAAACAGATCCTCACCCATTGATTCTCTGTCAAGAATCTTACATTCACATCAATTATGTGAGCATCAATTATATTATCAGCTGCAAGACCGTATTTACGCATCAAGAATCCATAGCCACCGCCACTGATGAGTCCACTAACACTGACAGTAGGGCAGACACCTGTCAGGAAGCCGTGAGTTCTACTTTGCTGGTTAATTTTGTACAAAAGTTCGCCAGCAGTTGCTCCTGCTTGAACCCATGCAGTGTTATTTTCTACGTCCACTTTGATTTCTCGAAGGTTTATGAGGTCAATGACAACAAATGGAACTTCTGAAACATAGGACAGACCCTCATAGTCGTGGCCACCACTTCGAATTCGAATATGCATGTCATGGCGTTGAGAACAGATTGTAGTGGCTTGAATTTCTGGTACTTCAAGAGGTGTCACAATGACAAGGGGTTTTGCAGTAGTGTTGGATGTGAATCTAAGGTTTTGAATGGAATACTGTAGTATAGATGAGTATGAGGAGTGTGTTTGGGTGTACACAACCTTAGAGATTGAAGTGGAGTTATGATTAAAATAACTTTCCAGACATTGGACAAAGTTTTCATGATTACCAGCGGCATCATAAGATGTAGATGAAAATAACAAAGCAATTGCAACAACAGTAAAATATGAGCTTATTAGAAGCATAATTGTCAATTATGGTGTTGTGTCTTGTGTGTATGAGAGGTTGCAAGTTGAGAAATAACAAGTATTGTATTTAAGATCCAAAAGTTGGTCAGTAACATGCTTGAGATTTGTAAAATGTAATAGATTTTTTAACTAATTGTACTTAAAAAGTTTAAGCTATATTAGGTCTTGATCTTTGAACCAAGACAAACCTTGAAATCATTGAGCCGCCGGCACTAAATATTTAATAACGGCACATGATAAGAAAATAAACAGAAACAATAAGTTAGATCTGCTTATATTTATAAAGAACTAGGTTCTATGATTGATGGACTTGGGTTAAGGTGAAACATCATTGGTTATCCAACAAAATTGGATTGCCTGCAGTCATTGACTGGACGCATTCACGCAGTCAGTGGCTGTGCGACTGTCCGAATCGGACAATTTAAATCTCAAACAAATTTTGATTTTCTTTTTTTAAATTACTGAACTTAAGATTTAGACCATCCGATTTCAGTTGGACGGTTACGCAGTCACTTACTGCTTCAATGCATGCAGATGGAACCTTGATTCTTATTCATCCAGAAACTTCTAAGAAAATGAAAACTTATGTGATAATGATGTCGTGTGGTACAGCCTTCTAAACTTTAGAAATTGTACTCTTAATTTGGTGTTTCATGCAGAAAAGTGGTCATTTAAAAAATCATGTGATTGGTGGGAGAGATATTTGTCTTATTGCAAAAGGTCAAATTCACCAGCTCACAATTGGAGTGATGTGTCCAATAATTTAGTTAGAGAGACAGAGACCACAATACATCTAGCAATAAATAATAGAATAACAAGTGGAAAAAGTAGTATAAGATTCTTATAAGTCAGTCAAAAGGAGCAACAGCAAGCAAAGACAACTAACAAAGTCAGATTAATATACTATTAACCATAACATGAAGCTAAGATAATAAGCACATGTCACTAAGCTTCACCAATCCATTTTATATAAGCTTACAAAAGAAAAACATACCACACTCACTTTTTTTAGCAATAAAGCCAGGGTACAACTTCATCATTTGAGTAAACAATTTTTGTATGCTAAAGATACAAGAATTAATTCACAAAATGAAAACTAGGTAAAATTATTGTAGTTCCTAGAAAAAAAATGCAACAATTATATACAGTTTAATTGCACCACAAAAATCATACAAAACTTCATGCTCTAATAGCATAGATAACATAGCACAACATTTGTACAGTAGTAGCAGCCCCTTTCATGACCAAGTATCAGCAACCACCTTAACCACCTTGCAATACTAGTGAATGTAGGATTTCCATACAACAATAACAAGTGAGCATATAGGAAGATACTGCAATAACCATTGGTTTAGAATTGGAATTCTAACTTGAAAAACAACTGTAGAAGCAATGTGACCGAAAGATTCGACAACTCCACACCAAATGACCAACTGCGCATGCCCATTGCAAATTCAAGATCTCCTTTTGGCTGCATACTTCCTTCCCTATACAGGAAAGAGCACTTGGTTTGGAATTGAAGAGTTCAACTCCTCCTTAATTCTTCGATTTCCACCGTCGAGTCATAAGAAGATCCATAATGCAAGATATGGAGCCATTGCTTTTTCTCATTTGGCATTAAGGTGAAAATCTAGCTTTGTGGAACTCTTGCTATTGCTAATGCAGTTTTGCCTTTCGATGAATTTATCTTCAGCTTGCGATCCACATGGTGTGCCAATGCAGGAGGTTATAGAGATAAACAAACCAGTGAGAGTTGAGGATACTACACCAGTCTAAACCCAAGATGTGTATGGATTAACTTGATAAATAGAGGATAATTTTGACCTTGTCGGTGCCAATATAGGAGGTGATCGAGAGCATTTAAGGCGTAACGATATTATTAATACTTGGGGAAGCTGAACTTAATCGTCTCCTTACAAATGGATGATCCAATAGCTGAGCTGCAGTTGGACGCTCACTTGGGTTAACTTGTAAGCATTTGAGAATGAAATCTTGGGCATCTTTAGATAGAGATTCAGGAATGGGTGGGGGTTCACCCCTGCCAATCCGAAATATTGCTTGCATCTGTAGTCACATAAAAAAATATATGCATATTATCCAATTTGAAAGGCAAGTACAGTTTGTATAGCCTAATGAAACTAGACACAGCAGCCAAAAAAATTTAAATTGCTAATATTTGTAAGGTGATTCGAAGGAATGAAAAAGCAAAAAGGGCCAGGAAAATAATAAACTTTAGAAGATTATAATAAGTGTGACATACTCCTTCCAAATCAAAGTAAGGTGGCTGCCTTGTCAACATCTCTAAAACAGTACACCCTAAGCTCCATATATCGGCTGCAAGCCCGTAACCTTGGCTCCTTAAGTTAACAACCTAATGTTGAAAAATTCAAAGTTATACCAGTCAAAATTTAAAAGCTCACATGCATACAAAATCAAGTGAGAGGAGAAAATGAATTAGATAGTCATATTATTTCAAAAAGATTATACAAGGACAGAGGCAAACCTCGGGAGCCATCCAGTATGGGGAGCCTTTGCTTGATTTAACGTCATTCATTTTTGTTGCCTGAGAAGGTAAAATAACTAAAATTATGAATTATATGATTAAGACGCCAAACAAGAAAAATTCAGTTTTATTGAAGATTACCTTTGCCAACCCAAAATCTGCAAGCTTGACCAACCCATTTACATCAACCAGTATATTAGCACACTTGATATCCCTTTAAAATGAATTATTTGGATTAAAAAATTAGAGCCCAGCAAATCAAACCGGCCAACTTCTCTATGGAATTCTGAGAAATAAATTTGCTATTGTTATAGACCCAATCATTAAATTGTATCGTGATAACAAATTCACTCATGTTACCTGTGGACCACACCACGTTCATGAAGATACTTCAAGCCATTTAAAATATGTCTTGTGTATGCAGAAACTTGAGAATCATTTAGGTGATAGTGTTGATAAAGACTGGACAATGACCCTTTTGACACAAGCTCAAGGAATATATACAGAGTGCTTTCATTCTGAGAAATCCAAAACATATATAAATAACAAAGAGAAGGAGGTAAATACACTAGAAATGAAATTGCTGCTAAGTGAACAGAACTTGACAAAAAATAATTTGAGTGAGTAAATAATTAATTTCCAAGACTCAACGAAAGAAGTGATTTTTCAGCTAAGGAAATGTTTTCAAACTTGCAAAATGCTTATTCAAATGCCTCAGTCAGAAAAATGCAATCATACTCTAGCAGAATTAAAAAGGCTTGAACACTAGATAAGAACATACCTTCTCTGAGCCGTAATATCGAACTATGTTATCGTGTTGAAACTGACTCAATAGAGATATTTCCTGAAAAGAAATTCAAAAGCATTAAAATAAAAAACACTTCCATATAACATGGAATGAACAAATCATAATATTCAATTGGAAGATTAAGTCCTCCCACCTGCTGAAGTTGGAAAATGCTCTGTTTTCCTTGGCTGCTACCATCATCCAGCAAAGACACCTCTTTCACCGCAAAAAAAAATCCATCGCTGCAAGAAAAGAACATTCATATTTCGTCTTTCAAAACAAGGAAAACTATATAGCTTAAAAAAATGGATGACTTAATGGTCATTAAAACAAGATTGATATAAACCAATTGGATGTTATGCTTTACCAGCTATGGATACATACAGAAGATTTCCACTACCATTGCTGTCAAAAAACAAATCAGACAATCAAAGCTGACTTACGGCCAATACTTAGAACGGAAGATACCATTAAATCAACTTTCCAATAGTTTTAACTCCAGTGATATATTCTAAGCGATCCCCTCTTACGCCAACTATAAAAGGTCCCTTTAGCAGATTATTTCCTGCTCTCAGCAGAAAAATGTAATAAACAACTAATAGAACACCCAAGAGCGCTTGGATGAGACGATTTGAGTTTATTTCTGCTTAACCAGAGATCTTGGGTTTGAATCCAGTCTCGGGAATGCATCAACGTTAAAACTCTTGATAGTTTTGCTGCTCATTGTGGTCCTACTCGGCTTGAGGGATTAGTCTTTGCAATTGTGTGTCTAGGATACGCAATTTACAACAAAGAAACCACTAGTAGACAGACCAATCTATATCAAGTTTTTCAAAACTTCAAAGTAATAACTAAGATGAACTAAAGATATGTTTCAGTGATTAATTATTGTATAACTGATACAATATTCATGCAAGTCACAACTACCTTATGAAGGAGAAACTCTCCACATCCATTTTTATAGAGCACCTATTGAAACTAACAATCCGAATCCATGCTTTAATTAGACACAAACGATTTTCACAGGTCCTACAGATTAAATTAAACAGCTCTAAAACCATCCTTATAAAGGTTCACCAAATAGGAAGAGTTTTCTTCAACACTTGAGTTTTGCATATAAGGTAAATTAGAGTGACTTCACTTGTGTGTGCATTATTTATTATCTAACTAGTAAGTATTCCGTGAAAATTTAATACTACAATACAATGAGAACAAAGTTAAATCACATATAACTGAACAAAAAAGTAAATAAAATAAAAAATAAATAATGAAAGACTCACTCAGTGTAGCATTCATAAACAGTTCCAAAAGAACCCTTTCCCAAAAGAGCACCTTTTTGCCACGAAGAAAAAGTGGGCTTTAACCAGCCATAAGGAAACAACGTCCTCTCAGCAGCAGCAGCAGCACCAGCACCATCACTATCATAATCATGAGAAGTACTGAAAGAACCCGAATCAGTAAAAAGCACACTCCTTTCACCGTTTCTAAGTCGATCAACAACATCGTGTTCACCCGAAGAAGAAGGATAATCAACAACAACAGACACAGCATCAGGAAGTGAAAGTGAAGGCTGTGAAGCAACAGAACGAGCCTTTCGGGCTTCCCAATCTTGGGCTGGGATAGCAAAGTCTTCAGGCCCAGAAAGGCCCAAACTTTGAAAAATACGGTCGAATTCACCGTCGATTCCCATGACACGGAGACTGGTTTCTTGGTGGGAGGGAGAAGAAGTTGGAGAAGGGATGGTAGGGGTGATAGGGAGTCGGTAATTGATGTTCTTTTTGGCGTTCAAGCGCTCTAAACGAGGCGGCTTCTTCGTCTTGGTCTTTCGCATCCATTCCATAGATTTCTTCTTGTGTGGCTGCTGCCAGGAAAGTGGACACAGATCACCTTAGCTTATCTCTCTTCGTTTTTTTTACGGACCACTTTGTCTTCTCTGCGTTACTGCCATTTGGACCATTGCCAAATTATTGCTTTTTTTATTTATTACTCTTTTTAGTTTTTAATGCAATTTGTGCAACCATGTTTCGAATATTGTAAAAAGTTTCTCTACAAAAATATATAATTTTTTAATTTTAGATGAATTAAAAATGAACTTTTTAATGTAAAAACTCTTGATTAAAATAATGAAAATATAGACTTAGAAATTGAATTTTGAACTCATTTTTGTGTATGAACTTTTTATATTATTGTAAACATACTTGCAAAAATTATTTCAAAAATATATATATGGAATTAACATCAAGAACTAAAACTGCATGTATGATAATTTTGTAAGAACTAAAAGTTATATTTTTTATATTACAGAAACTAAAATTGAAATATTAAAAAATTTGTAGAAATTAAAAACATATTTAACCCTTATATATATAACGTTAAAAACTATATTTATATTTATATTTAAACTAAAAACTATATTTATATTTATATTTAAACTAAAAAATATATTTTGTTTAGATTATAACATAAATTTAAATATACTATTTGACTTTTGTCATCTCTATTTTCATTTCTCACAATAATGCATATTGATTGAATTGTTTTTTTTCCAATAGCTCAACTTTATTCGGTGTATGCTTGATTCCATTTATGAAAAAGTAATAATTGATTGTAGATTTATAAATTTGATTTTGATATTTTAGTTGTTTTCGAATAAAATTTATTTTACTTCTAAAAATTGATTCTAACTTAAAATTAGAGTTTGTATTTTTTAATTGTGCCCGAATAGAATTTATCTTGCCTCTAAATTTGATTATACCTTAAAATTAGAGTTTTTATTTTTTAGTTGTTCTCAAATAAAATTGATTTTGCATCCAAATTTAATTATAAGTTTATTTTAAACATGAGTATGATACATTTTATCCTAGCATTTAAAACAACTTAAAACATGAAGAAAATACAACAAAATTTGGTTCAATTAAAATCTTTTAAAATAAAAAGGTTATTTCATCAACTGTAAATTTAATTCAAGCGACACACCGAATAAAACGGTCTAAAATCATCAATTATCATATATCCTATTATATTATTCCCACAACACTTCTAACTTATGGTTGTTTGATACTAGAGGATCACGAGACATATCAATAAAGCACTCAATATATCCCTCATGGTTATAAGTTAAACTTTCTTTGTAGAAATTTGAAGACAATAATGGCTTACTAAAGAGAATTTCCGAACTCAAACAATAACTAAACGTTGCTATCGGGTTCTAAATGTTCTCATATATCCAACACAACAAATTGAATTAAAATCGATCGAATATTAAATGAGACGTGTAGGTTTGAATACTTGAAAATGAGATTCTCTTTTATAGATAAAGTATTTGATGGCAAAGCATAATCCCTAATAATTCTCAAAAGTCTTATTTATAGTTGGGATTTCGAATTTGAAAAATATGATTAGGGTTTTAACCTCACACACAATCCAAAATAACATTTTGTGCCACACATATACTTAATTTAAACGATCAATCAGAAAATAAACTTATGCAGAAACAAGTTAATCAATTAACATAAGAAACATATGCAAACACAATTTAAATAATCAACTTAATTAAATTATTGATTAACATAACTTTCTAAGCGATTAACTGTTGAAAGACAACAATTTAGAGACTTTAGACTACCTTACGCTGATGTCTAAACTGCCAAACATCTAACAAATAATATATAATACACGTAAAGCAAAACACTTAAAATGTAAATGTTTTAGTAGATGATAGGATATAAAAGTCAAATTACATCAAAACAATTTGACCATTTGTGGGAGATTGAACAATGCAGTTTCACGGGTACTAGGTAGATGATTCCAAGAAATTGTGTTAGCTCATCCATAATAAAGGATACTTCTTTTATAAGTATCATCTAGGTAAACACCTCAATTGTGGATAAAAAAATTTATGTTTATAAAAATTAGTATTTATATAACTGCCATCTTTCCTATTATTTTTGAGTCTCACATGTATTATTTTTGTAAAATATATATTTGTTTTATTATTAAATCTTTTTAATAGTTAAAAAATAAATATTTATTGAAATGTAATAATATATAATTATTGGTATCATCTATTTAATAAACTTTGTTGGATATTAAGTTGAAGAGATCAGAGTATTTATTAAATACTACGTTAAAACATTACGAGATGAGTTAGGTATAAACACGACACCCGCTAAGCACTAATATTAACTTTACTTATTATGTTCTTTTCAAAATGTTAACTTTACTTAGAGGAGCAAAGAAAACCATAAATACCATCAAAAAGCAACAAAAAAAAAAGCCAAAACAAAGAGATTGAGCCCGTCTTTTGTATATTGTTGGGCCAGTATTTTCGTTAGGGAATCAATATTTCTTATGGGCCATTCCAAAAAAGTAATATTTTTATGGAGCGTATATATTTGCACACTCTTTACAGAAAGGAAATAAAAGAATAAAGAAAATAAAATAGTTTTATGAATTTTACCTTTTAGTTTCATTTGATAAAGTTTGAACAATTACATTTAGTTCACAAATAATAATAATAATAATTTTACCATTTCAATATAATATTAGTTTTTTAGCATGTTTCTAAATTTTTGGTCATAATTGAATTTTAATGTAATTATTTACATATTGATACTTGCTCAATTTGCAGACCATAATTTGAGTTATGTGTATCAGATTGACGCGTGCGAGCAGGAAAGCTAAGAGTTAGAGTTACAATATTTATGTTGGAGCAAAAACCCAAATCGAAACTTTACTTGATTGAAACGGTTATATGACATGTGCTTTCATAGTAAAGCCACTTGTTTTTCGCCCTGCAACTTTTAGAACCCAAAACGAGTACTATATATTTTGTTTTTTAGTAAGTAGGGATGCTGCTTTTGGACTCAAATACAATAAAAAGTTTTCTTATTTGAAAGAAAATAGAATTTCTAATGGAAGGATAAATTCTAGGATTAATCCGCTATTTTAGGATTTCATCAAAACCATGAGGTTTATTTTTATAATGTTAATTTCACGTTGATACTATCCTTTTTCATTCGATTATATTGTTTTTGGATTGCTTAATTTGACAGAATTTGGTTTCTCAATTAATTAATTGTAGTTTTTCGACGCTTGATCGTTAAATATAATACATCGATTACTATGATGCTTAATTCAGTCAAAAAAACAGAATTCACATATGGTTGCTGTACGCTTGCTTGACCAATTTTATAGCCAAACAAGAATATAATCCTAATTAGAAATTGAACCAGTTGATAGAATATGTGATAGGTCTGAAATTCCCAAAGCAGTGGATTAGTCGTTCCAATATACATGATCGTAATTCGTTTCTTAAACTGCTCCGAACCTAAATTCAACCCCCCCCCCCCCCCCCCCCCCCCCCCCCCCCCCCGTCTCCCTTTAATTTTTATTGATTATGAGTTTGATTAATATGTTTTTATTAAACATATTATTACTTATTTATTTGGAATTATTTTTACTACACAAGCGATGATCATACTCCTCTACCCTAGTCGAATATAAATTTTTTTCCATAAATCCATTACCTCATCTTGTCTATCTTTTTTCACATATTTTTTTGCATTTTGACCCAATATTTTTTTCAATATGAAAACGACATAGCAAATTAATTGAAGTAGGAAATACGACACCGATATCATTCATAATGACAAGATCTCCATCGGTCACAATAACTTTAGAAATAAATTTCTCATAAACGAACAATTGTTTTACCTTTTCAAATGTCCAGATGAAGTTTTTTTGTAGCTTTTATTCTAAGTAAACAAATGCAACAAAAAATGTCAACCTAATGGATGTTACATCGACAATTTCAAGCAATGGTAGTCAATATCTATTTGTTTGTATGTGCTATCACATATCAAAACAAAATAAAATATGTTTAACAACTTTATACAATTACGATACGCCCAAAATATGTCTCTCAGAACATCTGAATCCTCCTGTATTCTTGTCCAATGCACATAATTTTTACTTTGTATTAACTTCAATAGATGTTGCAATTATGTGTACGAAACCTCTCAAAGATGATTGATAAGTACTCAATGATTTGTAAATTTGAGTGGAACCTGTAAGATTATCTTTATTTATTTCTTTTAAAGCATTCAAAATGAATCTTAGTGCATTCAAAATGAATCTTGGTGCAAGCTTCTACTTTGTCATGTCATTAACAAATTTTCTCTCATCTTCATTTAAACGTCTCAAATATGAATTGTCGTCCAAAATATCCGCTAAATCGTGATTGTGTATTCCACATCAAACACTAATATTGCATCCTTCATCGATACTCAACGGTATACATCTGAGTTTAAATAGACAATTTTTTTTTGTGATAACAAGTTATTGTTGATTTTGATTTTGATTTATATCTTCCACCTCTTTCACATCCAAAAATTAATTTATCCTTTCTTCCTGTTTTTTCGGTAGGTTATCAAATCTAATGGTAACAATTATTATTTCATTTTGTCTTCCAATAACTTTTGTCCATTCGAATACAACTTTCGATAGGAAAATATCTATAAAATATATTTCCAATAAAAGATCAATATATGTGTATACATTAAAAACTAAAACTTATAATATCAATTATTATTAATATTACCTGATCAGTTGCGAATTTATTTGTAGAAACTACGGTTGGTGTAGCAGAAACTTCACTCTCAACTCTATTCATACCTGATTTGAAAAAATATACTAAATTTAATTAATATTTATATTATAAATACAATATTTAAAATAAAAAATTTAACTATTTTGAAACAAGATTTACATTTCAAAAATTTGGGCAAAATTCAAATTTTTTGAAACTTTCATCTTCATTGAAAGTTTTAAAATGTATAATTACGTTTCAAAAATTTGGTTTTCGAAATTTTCAAAAAATAATTATTTCGAAATTTTGAAAGTTCCGAAAATATGCATTTCAAAACTTTTGTTAAAGGTAAAAACTTTGAAAATATTTTACTAATACATTTTGAAAATTTCAAATTAAATAAATCTTTTGAAAATAAACTCACTTTGTATTTTAAAATTTCAAAAATTTGATAATCAACTAAAATTTTAAAAATTTCAAAATAATTGTTGCTAAATTTTCGAATATGTGAGATGTGGAAGTAAAAAGTGAGCAGCAAAAAAAAAATTCAATTTTTTATATATAATAAAAAGTGTAAAATAATATTTTTAAGTTTTTTTGGAGATGAGAGGTATAGATAGAGGTGACAAGTAGAAAACTCATTTTTATATATATTATTGGACCAGTATTTTGGTTAAGAAATCAACATATTTTTTATGGGTCATTCCAAAGAAATAATATTTTTATGGAGCTTATATATTTGCACCCTTTATACAAAAAGAAAATGAAAGAATAAAGAAAATAAAATAAAATAGTTTTATGAATTTTATCTTTTAGTTTCATTTATAAAGTTTGACCAATTACATTTAGTTCATAAATAATAATAATAATAATAATAATAATAATAATAATAATAATAATAATAATAATAATAATAATAATAATTTGTAATATATTTTACGTTTTTCTAGGAAGTAATTTATTTTACATTATTTTTTTTATCAAGCTACACAATAAGAAATACTTTTTTACTGAGTTCGTATGTTTCTTTTTGTTTAACTTGAGTTCGTTTCAACTTCTCCCTTTATCTTTATTTTTATTTTTATTTTTTATTATGTTGTTGAACACTTGTCCATAAATTGAATTCTTGCATCTTGCGGAGAAATAGTAATTTTCACAAGCTTTGCGTTTGTTTTTTAATTTTCTCAATGAAAGTTTGTTTTTCAGAGGTATATCAGCATAACATATCTTTTTTCGAGAGTCATAATATGAGTTTATGGTTTGATGGAGTTAGAGTTATAAAAGGAGATTGCAAACTCGTGAGTTAACTCATCTATTTAATATAAATTAATGAAATTACGAACATTGACTATTTAAAAAATTCATTTTTAGGATTCTACAATGAATTTGTTCTTCACTTTACTCTTCTCATTTATTCATCCAAGCCTATTTTTCCATTATGGGCCACCATTTCTCCTCTAGCTATATATTCTCATGCATGTTTCACATTCTCACTAATAAGTAATAATAAAATTGCTATTTTTTTAGCATTTGTGTATGTTCAATGTGATGTATTGGACATGAAAAAAAGTAAAAATAATTTGCTAAAAAATAATTTCTTTTTGAAGTTTTTTCTTTTTAAATCTTAGTCATCTTATCAAATTCCTTAAATTTAATCAAACTTCACTGAATTTTTTTACTCATAAAATCTTAAAATTAGTTTATATTTCAAATTGATATAAACCACAAATGTTAGACAGAAAATAACAATTTTAGGGAAAAAAAATTGACGAACAGGGCATAATCATATATAAATAATTTTGCTTATAAATAAAAACTAGTGTAGGTGTATTTGTAAGACCTAACTCAACTAGCAAACAGGACCGACCCAAAATCAAAGGAGACTAAAAGCAAAATTTATTACAAGGCCTTTTAGAATTAATAATAATATTTTAGTAATATTATTAAAAAATTTATGAAAAATTATTTTTTAGACACTTTAGAATAAAAAATAATTTATTAAATTAATATAATCAATTTGTATAATAGTACTTCTTTTTTAATTGATAATTAGATCAATTAATTTAATATTTATTGATGCAATATTAATTTTAGATATGATTTTATTAGTTTTTGATTTAAAATATTATAATATGAGGCTTTTTTTGTAAGCACAATTTTTGTTTTGGAGGCCTTTGTATTAGGTACAATTATTTTGGAGATCTAAATTGATTGCTTTAGCCGCCTTACTCCTGAGCTAGTCATGTTGACAAATACTAATATTGTTAGATTGAATATCATATTCCGAATTTGAATCCATAATCTCGCAAATGTATTTGAATTTCTTTCTATAGAAAGAAGAAGAAAAAAACTAGTGTACAAAATGGATATTTTGCTCAATAAAATTTGTATAAAACATTGATGTGTAAAGATTTTGTAGAAAAATGTTTCTGAAAAAAAAAATTGACTCTGAAAAAATATATATGAACCATAGATTATATTTATTTTAAATTTAATATTATAATATGTTAATTATAAATGCAGAGGTATATGTCGATTTTTTTTTTAATCTTAAAAGAGATGATAACTCACATTACTATGAGATCTCATGTTCGAACCTAAGATAATACGTTCAATATAATAATATCGTATTTGCAAGTTAAGTTATGGCTTAAAGACATGTGTCGATTTTTGATTAGAATAATTTTTAGGTAAATTCTTCAGTACATTCTTAAATTTAAAAGAAAACGGTACATTTTTAACATAAAAATTATTCTAATTTAATTAAATACTTTACCACTAAACTAAGTTGTGTTTGTGTGAATGTTAGTTTGCAAATTTAATATATATTATATTAATTCAAATATTTTTTGTTGGTAATAACCAATAAAATATAGTAAGTAGTATATATTAAAATTATATAACTTAAATATTATTTTTATTTATATATATTGCAGCTATTATTAATTGTAAACACCGTTAATTGTTCATAGTAATATATAAGAAATCACAACACAAAAATCATAAAACATAAATTCATTAGCACACAAATTCATTAATCAATAAACACAAAATAAAAAACATAATTAGTCAAATTAGTTATTATAAAACTATTGGATTATCAAAATTAAAATCTCTAAGTCATAGTTAGTATAATTATTTTATATTGTAATGTTGGATTATCAAATTAGAATATTTAAATCATCGTTACTCTATTTAGATAAGATGAAACCGTTGGATCGTCACAATTAAATTTTTTAAATCATTGCTAATCTAAATAGTTAAGATTAAAATTCTAATTTCTATGATAGAACGGTTTAATCTTATCTAATTGAAATTCTAATTTTTATCTTCTATTTTCTATTATTATAAAATTTAATTTTTACCATAAAGAGTAGATGTCTACCATTGAATTTTTTTTTAAAAAGTACATATTAGACACACTCTATAAATAAATGATTTAATATAAACAACTTAATTTATAGTGTGAATATTTATAATCTTTGATAAATAAAAGAATAAAGTGACATTACATAACTAATGATGAGCGATATCAAATCTCTACTTGAGTGCATTACAAGACTAGAAAACACAGATAAAAAAGGCTTTTCAATAGTATATATACTTAAATAAGTAATGAGCCTTTGTATCCCATCCAACTAATGACACAATTAAACTTCTCTTCACAAAAAGAAAAACCAGATTACAAGTAAAGCAGAATAATTAGTAACCTCTCCCTCTATAGGAATTAGTATTATATTATTCATATATATAAAGATGTGAAAATCTATAATATTGCTTAACTCTCTTAAATCTTAACCACTATAATAAATATTGTTACATAACATTCACCCTTGTCTTCAAAACAAACTTATTATTATTACTAACTTGTTTGTAAAGTGAAAAAAATCAAACATGCTTACCATTTTGGCCAACATTAGTAGTGTGGCTGTCTTTATTCATGAGTGATGTAATGGCAGCTGCAACAGCAAGCCTAAACTTAGGATCTGATGCAATTGCAGACACATTATTATTATTATTATTATCTACTGTCTTATTTTCTTCTCCTTTCCAAATATTAATATTCTCCAATGGTACTCTAGGGTTTTGAAAATTGTTGTTCATTGCAATTGCACTACTACTACTACTATTTTGAAACTTGTTTGGCATCCAAGAAAAACCAGTTGTGTTGGAGGAGCTACTACCAGTCGAAAAACGTCGCGGCGGTTCGTTGAGATTATTGTTATTTGTGAGGTCAAGAACAATTCCTTGAGATGGATCATTGGGGTCTATGCTTCTAATATTTGAAGATGGGTTTAATGGGTGGTGGAAAGTATTGTAATAAGGGTTAAAGGATTGTTGTTGGGTAGTGAAACCATTTGAAATTAATGGATTGCTTGATTCTAGTAACATGAATGAAGCTGCTGCTGATGCTGTTGAAGCCATTGCTGTTGCACCAACAGGCAAAGGATGGTTATGTGTTCCTTCATAGGTTGTAATTAGTATAGACATGTCATCTATGCATCTTTGCACCTATATATATAAACATACATTTAAATGCTTCTGAATTTGAGATCTAAATTAATTATAAAGTAACAAAGATCTTCTCATAGCCATTAGATCAAAGTGCAAGATATAAGTCACATGCATTTTAGTGCAACAACTTTGCAGCCACCACAGAAGATTTAGGGAACAGGTGGCTGCAAAGTTCTCGGACTAAAATCCAAGTGACTTATCTTACCTTACTCTGATGTAACGGTTTTGTAGCTGTTGATGAAGATTTAAGTCTAGCTAATAATAGTTGAAAATAAATTAATATATATACCTGTTTTCTAACCGGACATCCTGGAGCTACGGTACAACGATAGTAGGCTCGTGGACACGGATTCCCTTTTGCAATTTTTTGTCCATATTTTCTCCATTGGCATCCATCATTCATCTTTAACAAAACCATAAGATTTAGTTACATCTTAAAAACAATTTAATCAAATCATAGTTATAATGCTATATATAGAGAGAGAGAGAGAAAAGAAAGAAAAAAAGAATTTTGAACTCACTGTGGCAGTTTCACATCTTGCTCTAACAGAAACCCTAGCCTTTCTATTAGGAGGAGAAGCAACATGATTCATAATACCAGGCAAGTCATGTACCCTTTGTAATTTATTCTGCACTGATTCAAAACTTGCCAACTGTTCCTTTTTTTCTTCAGTATCTTTCTGACAAGTGCTTGTTTGCAACCTCAGTGACAAACTCAATTCACTCTCACTTATACTATCATCAGTATTATTGTTTGGTACAAGAGATGAAACTCTTTGAATTTTTTTAGTACTAAAGATTTCATGAATTCTTGATGGTCCTTCACCACTTGTGCTTGCATTATTGTCTTGTAGTGAGAGAGAAAGTTGATGATCCTGAATGAGATCTCTATCAATTATTTTATATATTAAAAATAGGGATATATAAGATCATATGATATATAGTCAATGAAGACTATATATATAAAGAAAATTAATTAACAATCAGATTTACCTTTCTTTTATTATTATTATTATTCTTTTCTTGGATGATTGAGAATTTGGTTTGTAGATCATAGTAGTCTTTCATTGTTTGTTCCACCACTTTCCTTAGTACTTTGTTTTCCTCTTTCATACTTTCCATCTCTATTTGTAAGGCACTTAACTGTAGAGACCATACGTGTATATATATATATATCATTGCACAAGAATTCAAGTTACCAAAAGACCTATTTTTCAAGAATTATACAAACAATTACACACACTTTAGAAAACATGACTAAAAAATAGGAGAGTACAAGGAAAAAATACAAATTAATAAAAATATTGTGCAATATTTTACCGATTCATAAAAAATATAACAAGAAACATATATAAGGGTAAAAATACGTCACAGAAATATAATTTCAGAATACCTAAATAAATATTCGTTCAATGAGTTTGGACACTAAAAAATTTCATAAAAAATATTGGATTTAAGTTGTTAACAAATCTCTCTCCTTCAAACAAATGACTAAATTACCAACATTAATTTGACTATAAAAAAAATGATGTTTAATGAAAAATTATATACCTCTTTTGTTTTTGTGTTATCTTGCAAAGATAATTGTATGATTGATGCATCATCTTCAATTTCTCCAGCTGTGGCTTCATGTAATTCTTCCTTGTCATCCTCTTTCATCACTTGTTCATCATCTACCTTTGCTTCTTCTACTTCTTGCTCATCATTACTATCTATCTTCAAAGAAAGATCAATTTCCATCTTTTTGTGTTCTTTTCCTCTATCCATTAAACCAAGAAAAATTTCTTCCTTTGTATTCTCTTGTGAGTATATATATAAATAAAAGTGTGCTACTTTTAAGGCACCAAAGTCAATGCATTCGTCCTAAATTTAAAGACGTTTCTAATCTTTGGACACACTAGGACGCATCTAAGTTTTGACTTTAATTTATTTAGCTTCTTAATGAACCTCTAATTAAATTAATTAGTCTACAAGCATCTATTTTAAAATTAACAAGTGTAGGGAGGGCAGCGGACACCCTACACTGTTTGATTATTTTGGCCCTCTCGTCATGGAAAAAGACAAAAATGACCATTAGTACTAGTCAACTTCATGATGGGTCATTGACCCTTTTAATTGCCCTTTGTGTAATTAACAAAAAATTGAGGACTTTAGATATAGCCAGCCAAATTAAAAAAATGGAAAAATTAAACATGTTAGTCCTAAAAATGACAAGTAAGGTTAGTCAATTTATTCCTTTAAATCTGTAAAATAAAAATTTCGTTTCTTAATTTGAAAAATACTATATATCAATCAATTTGGTGATTTGGTCTTGTTTTTCAAATCTTGCACAATAATTTCAATACAATAATTTTAAAGGTAAAAAGATTTATGTCTTTTACTCTTTTTTATTGAATTTGATGGATGAGAAATTAAATAGATTGATACTTTTTAATTTAAGAAACTAATTTGTTATTTTATAAATCTTGAGATATTAAATTGAGCTACATTTAAGATTTCAAAGATAAAATGCACATCTACTAAAAAAATAAGTGAGTCACAAAAAGCATCACATCATCACGTTCAATTGTTTGACATATGCATAGTAAAATAACGGAGGCTATTATATAAAAAGAATATTAACAAGTGCCCTTGTGCACTTATTAACTATATAAATGTAGAAAATTTTAACAAAAGAGTATTGAAATTCATATTTAAAATTTAAATTTTTTATTTTTTATTTTTTCAAGAAAAAATTATTATTTTTTATTCTTTAATAAGTGCTCTTAAGATACTTTATAAAAAATAAGTGAAAAGATAAATTGATCATTCAAATTGTAAGTCTTTCTAATACATGCAACATCAATGCTCTTTTAAGGCTGCGAGATCCTGAGTTTGAACTCGAGACAAGACGTTCAACATAAAAATATCAATATTTGTTAGATGAGTTAGAACTTAAGGACCGCTATTACTCATTTTTGGCGTAGTGATATCCCTGAATTTTGCAAGTTGACGAATACATCGAAATTGTAAAATAAAAATCAAAGCACTTCATATTTAAATTTTTATAGTTTGAGATTGTAATGTGACATATTAATTAAATATTTGATTTTCTCCGCATTGATTATTAATTTCATTACAACATGGGCTAATTTTTTTTACGAAATTTAAATATTTCATTGACTACTTTATCTATAATTAATCAATATAAAATTACATTTACCCACAAATTTACTTTTGAAATGACTAAATTTCATGTATTTAATTAAAGTGTCACATAAAAATATGTAACAACCAAAATTTTTACAAAACTATTTTGATTGATATTTACCATTTTAGAGATTAATTTATATATGTACTCAAAAATAAAATAAGGGAGTATTTTTTTTATTTTGACGGAATAACGGAGGGTTTTTTATCCTCTAAGAGTCCGTAATTACTAATTAGGCCGTCTATAACAACTTTGTTTAATGCTTTTGCTCCCACACACTCGTGAGATAATAATGCAAACTCTAATTTATTGTTGCACATTGTGGTTCATAGACCCTAACATATATATGCATGCTTCTTTTTTTTTTCTTTCTCTTTAGTTCGAATGAGTAATATTGTCTTTTTGCTTAGAAAGAGGACCCTTTTGTTGTTGAAAATTGAATGGGGCACTCGTGCTACATGTGCCTACTAATGGAGAACAATTCGACAAGATTCATTTAAATTTTTGATATAAAGTGTGTAAATTAATAAGAGGAGGAATATAATCCAAGATGGCTTAACATGCAGGTGATTATAATAAGAGATAATGTGACATCATGTATTACAACGGAATATGAAGCCCGTACGAAATCCCATATGAAGGAGAGTATACCTCGGGATCAGATCGTGAATATGTCAACTCAAAGACCACAAAAGCCCACGCATCTCTCAACTCCTACTTTATTTCTTATAATTTATTTATATGTATACTACCTCTCACGTTATAATTTACTAATATTCATCCACAACTAAAATAATATAAAAAACTATTTGTAATAACAAACTTTTATGCTATCTCTCTCCCATTTTCTTGTAATGGGAGCTGTTATATTTTAAACATCTATTTATGAAAGTTATATTTTAAACATTTTACATATTCTATAAAAAAACATTTATAGGATATAATTAGTATTTTATTTTACTTAACATATACTAGTATATATATATGATAATATTAATATATTACTTATTTTGTCCTATGATGAATAATACATTTATTTACTTTCACACATATTAAAAGAACATTATCTCTATAAATAGAAGAAAGAAAATGATAATTTTATCAAATATTGATGTATTTATCATTACTATAAATGTAAAATAGAAGATATTGACTTACTATTGATATACTAAGAATTTCATTTTTCATATACTTGTAAAAAAATTATTATCTTAAAAGTTGAAAGTGATAATCATTTTGGAATAATTTTTTATTTTTATAAATTTATCACCGACTGTTGGCCCAAGGCAATACATTTTAGTCCTCGGTATGATAAGTTTATGGATATGAGATACCATCTCACCCTAAAATAATTTATCCAAAAAGATATGGTGATCATCTCTCCCCTCAACTCCACACACACAAGATGTTTATATTCTTCGGGTTTCTATTTTACTATGTAATGTCCAACTAAAAAATTTAAGGTTGGTATAATATTGGTTGGTAGAGTTTAGGAAGGATTTAAAGTTTGTTTGATGGTCAAAATAAAAGAGACTTATGATTGAATCTATCATATTCATTCTTTATCAATTATTTGACGAATCACTCTTAAATAATCAATAACAAATTAAAATAATGAATATTAATTATTTTAAAAGAAATATATTGCAACTGATTTGGTATACTTGTGATTTCAACTATATATAAGCAAAACTAACTAAATTCATAATAATATAATTAGGATATTAGTTAAATTCATTGAATTTTTCAATATCTTACAAAATTTAGCTCTATTTCCTAACTAAACTACCGTTCACGGAACTTGCTCCAAAGAAATTAAAAAATTACTAAAAAAATCGAAATTAATTGAAAAGTATTTTAATAAAAATTGTATTAAATGATGTGAAGTTAGTTATTATTTCCTTATATTTTAGACCACTAAATATTATATTTTTCTAAGTTTGCCTTTAGAAGAAATTAAATCCTATCACATATCACAGCATGACCCTAGGATTAAATATTTTTCCTCATTCACACTTGAAAAAATTTTACAGCCAAAAAATTAAATTGAATTTTATTATCTAATATATATTAAACTTAATTTAAATTATAAAGATGATGGATAGATAAGTAAATTTTCTTCTTTCGCTTTTATATTCTTTTTAGTCGATATATTTCTAGCATTTCATATTATTTCCCAACTGTTGTATTTTCGATATTTGTGTATTTTAAAATTTTTAAGCTGGAAGTGTAGTAAGCACATTACAATTTTTGATAGGATATTAGACATATTAGTCAGTTAATTTATTGGTCAAATTAAGTAAAAATACTTAGTTAGTTATACTAATTAGTTGTTGCTCATTGAATTATAAGTCTTATATATATCATCTGATGTAAATTATTTTATGATTCTCTCATCATCCAATAAAATTTTCATTCTACTTTTGTCTACTTTTCTCTCATTTATAATTAACTTCTATCAAGAATAGTAATAGAACTGTTATGTATAGGGCACCATGTATAAAGTATCTATATATTTAGGGTTTGTTTGATGGATATGATAAGATAGAGACATGATATGATATAAAACAGGATAATCATAGGATATGATAGTGGTATGATAAACATTATCTTATCTTGTGTTTGATGCGCACATGATAACAAATCGTCTAATATTATTTTATAAAGTCTTGTATTTAGAACACAACTTTACATGACATGATATAATATATATTATATTAAAATGACAAAATTATCATTGTGAATTAGTCAAAAAAATTATCATTATGAAACAATTATATACTATTTTTTTTCAAACAAACTTACACAATACTTTTAAAAATTAAAAATTAACAAAAAATAATTAAAAAATTAAATAACAATTGAATGAATTTTATATTTTAAAAAATATGGATAACTAAATACTTCTATTTTATTTGTTGGATATGTTCAATAAATGTATGAATATATATA
>JBBPBQ010020323.1:11107370-11151934 GCA_037974755.1 Cicer yamashitae
ATTCTTTTTTTTATATTTATATTTTATTATATTTTTATTTTTGTATATTTTAAATTATATTTTATAAGGGCAAGTTAGTAAATTATTGTTTTTATCATATCCTACTAACTTCTAATCCAGTTCATATTCAGGATAATAATTATAACTAGAGAGGCAGGATAAGATAAAATTCAAAAATAATTTATCATATTTTATTAGTTAGTCAAATATTAGATCCATACATGATATGATAAATATATGTTATCATGTCTCTTATCATGTTTATCAAATAAAGACTTAGAGTATAATATCGGAATCATAGTGATAGTAAACTCTGAAATTATTATTATTATTATTACTACTATTATTATTATATTATTATTATTATTAAAGATAAATATTATCATATCTATCTATATAACAAAAAAAGTGTGTCTTGAATTTACGGATTTGATCTCCACTAGTGTTATTAGAGAAAGAGAAATGTTACTTCCTTTATAAATGTTTAGTAAGCTATAAAATATTGTTTACTTTAAACTCAATCATCATCTGATAAAAAAATTTCGTAAAAAAAGTGTATTGCTAAATGCTACGGTTAACAGATAATAAGATTTTTTAAACATGAAGTAATGATTTTTTTTTGTTGCACATATAATTATGATTTGATGATCTCAGACCTATGTATATAAAAAAATGTTGAAAAATAGTAGCCATTAATAAATAAGTTCAGCAATTCGTGTGATCTAGTTCATACCTTAGTTCTGACCCGAAAACACTCTGTATTCACACCCAACAAAAATGTAAGATAATTGTATACTGATTTTTTCCCCCCAATTAGTTTGATTTATAGAGTAATACGAGTAATGAGGTATATATGATTCATGATCGAGTAATGCAAAACATGAGAAATGGCTGCGGCGCCGCTTGCTGCCTAATAAGTCCACGCATGCACGAGGTTGTGAGCTGTGGTGTGATTATAAATGCCTCACATGTCGTTGTAAACCTATGCAAAAATAAAAGTCCACCACTTTCCGCTTTCCATGGACGCTCTTTCCTTCAATTTAATCCTTGCATTTGCAACTTCATATATATAGAAGGGCCTCTAAATTCTAATATGAATACTCATTTTCTTTTAGTTATTAAGATTCATTGACTTGCAGGGTAAATTTTAATATTATGATACCTGACAATTCCTTACCTCATGTTTGATTTACAAAATTCACTTTTGGAATAAAAATTATTATCAAAATCATGCTTATATAATTTTATATTAATATTAAATTATTTGATACATCATTGATATACTTCAAAATAAACGTCTCATGAACTTTCATTGAACAAGTTAGTTTTTATGTGTTTTATTTAGATATCAAATGATTTAATTAATATCAGATTCAGACTGAACCGAAAAGGATGGTTGGGCTTGATTCACAAACAGTTTTTAATCTTCAAAGTGGATACCTACAAATACTTGAGCATGTTAGTCAAGGGAGATTAGTCCATAGGCAGATTAGTCCATGGGCCAGACTGAAACAATGTCAAATTTTATAAATATAATTTATGTATTAGTAATGGTAGCTTTAAATATAATTGTGAATTTTATAATACAGACATGTGACAAAGAATTATCAAATTTGTCATAGTATTAAGTAACAAAACTTTAACGAAACTAACGAGAACAGAACTCAAACTTTAATTTGTCAAATAATCATAACTAATATTGAGTAACAAAACTTTAATGAAAAATAAAAAAAAATGTCATTTGAATATGGTTTTAGTCCAAGAACAGAACTCAAACTAACGAGTTATAATTCTCTCTATTTTTTTACTTTTTCCATTTCTTTCATTACTATAGTTTCAATTAATTTCTTTCTTATATGAGGTTTTATTCACCATGCATTACACTACTCAATCTTTCTAACAATACTCTATTAAACACATTAGATTGGTTGAGATATTATTAACAAAATTGGTCTTGCCACTCAATATGACAATTTTTTCTTTCACAGTGCTTTCAATCAATAAAACCCAACATATGTTTACATATAATTAATTATCATTATTACTAGTGAAATTTATAAAACAGATGAAGAATCCCTTTTTTTTTTTTTTGCAAAGAGGGCAAAGTCCAAACGAAATTACAAAATTAAAGAGATATTCCTCATGCAAGCGCCAAAAATGTCATCAAGTTGAGCCTAAAAGAATAAAACGGCTGAGGAATTCTTTAACATTATGTAAACTTGTTTTATGGTAATTGTAAGAAAACGGAGAAGGAATAGAACATGATATATTTGAATATAAAATAGACAAAATTTAATAAAACAGAATTAGAAGGCAATGTTACGTGATCAGAGAGTCTTACTGATATGAATAAGTAGTGTATTACCACAACGAAAAGAAAATGCGAACGGACAAATAGGCTAAAGATGAGGAAAGAATCAAAATAAACATTATTTTGCTATGTTATTTATCTTAAGACAATGAAGAATGGAAACAACTTCTAAAATCTAACTAGAAGGCTCGAGTAAATATCTCTAAGAATTGGAGAATAGAGGAAAAAAATATAACTTCCTTATAGTCCCTTTTTAGCTACTTATAACACCTATTTTAAGCTAAAGAAAAACAGTAAATGCACATCTATTCTCACCTATCACTTTCATATTCCAAATCCTGCAATATAGTTCTAAATTCTAAATATAATTCACATAAGCATATGATCTCAAGCCTGATGTTACTCCACCGCATCCCCTAGTATTTGATCATTGCTGCAATTTCCCGTACTGCTAGCATGACAAAATAATCAAATAAATGCAAGAACTTGAGGAGCAATCATTCAAAAAATACATCAAATATAAACATAACTCCAAATAATTTACAGAAAAAGAAACAATACCAAACCTTCTCATAGAAGTCCCGTATCTCCTCGTCAGTGAGGCCTTCATCATCTTCGCTACCTTCCTCCCACCCAAGTGAACGCAAGAATGCAATCTCTTCATCTTCTGAATGGAAAATTGGTTTGGTGATATATTGCTCTTCTTCGTTGCTTGAATATTTCAATTGTTCGCCTAGAACATTGCCATTTTGAGCAGTTATATTGGAGCTGTGCTCAGTCAAGGAGTTCACAACCGAAATATCTACTGAAGGGGCATCTCTAGATTTTTGAGTGAGACAGTTAGTGTCATTCCTTGTGCTGGCTTCAGAATTCTCCAAGGAACAAGACGTGTCTTTTGAGGAACTCTTCTTTGAGAGATTCTTAAGGAAATCACTCCTACTCTGGGTTTGAAAAGTAGGTCTTTTCTCTAATGTTATCCATGCAGAAGCGGTTGAATTACTAAGCACTACTCTACTTCCATTGGGACTCAAGTTGTCCTTTGCAGCCGAAGAGACACCATTCAATTCTCGTGAAGCACTTAGATCATGGGAATTACCAGAAGTAATCTTCTGTATTTGTGAATTTGGATGTGCACCATGTTGAGAATGACTTGGAGAATGAGAATGTGAAAAGGGATACTCAAGCTGCCGTGTCTTGATCTTCAATTTATCCAAAGAGCTAGCAGCCTACAAGATAAGCAAAACAACTCTAAAGTTAGTAACATATCCAATATTTCCCACATTAATTTACTTCAAGAAACTACTGCTCATTTTGTTTGCTACGCCTACTATTGAACTTCAACTGCGTATATTATCAGTGTCACAAGCTTATAAAAGTCCTCACAAGTTTTAACGACTTAAATTATTCCGCTTTGGTGCAAGACTTTTTTAAGAAGTTAGTGTGATTCACTAAAAATAGCAGAGATTTGAACATAGACTGGATAAGAAGATAAGAGGAGATTTGCTTGATTGAGGACCCATGTTTTTGCATGCAAAACATACGAGGAGTTTAGTGTTTATAGTTTGGTAGTCATGTACAACAGAGAGAAACAAATAAATTGGCAAAAAAATTATACAATCCAACTTAGAAATATAACGGGATTAGGTAAAGCGCAAAATTATATGCACAGAGAAAAAATAAAGGCTAACAAGTACATGACAATACATTAAAATTGCTCTGGGAGGCCCAGCCCAGTTAAACAGAGGTTTTATTCCAACGCTTAAACGTTTCAAAGGGAAACAAGGAAAACTTCTTTATGAGATTATGACTATGTTTGGCTAAATGTGAGTTCTTAAACCTTGCAAAGCTTAATACTAATAATCTGTAACATATGTAATTCTATTGATTAAGATTTAATTATGAAATTTGACCAAAATAAACAACAAAGTACAAACAATATTTACAGCCATAGGGCCTGTCTTCTCACCACCAACACAATCAGCTTTTACCCTCTTCATAAAATATATGAGTGAGAGGAGGAGTTTTTCTCCACTGCCATGCCAAAATAATCTATAGCACTCAACCTGTACAAATACTCTCAAATGGGAGATAAGACCATCTAGTGTGTACATGGCATTATGCACGGCATGATTTCAACCTTGCATTGAATGACTATAGCAATTTGTGTTATTACATAAAACCGCGTTGATCCAGGTGATACTTTTGAGCTTTTCATGGGCAAGCAACGTGTCCAGTAACCGCTTTGCTCAACTTGTGTTGATTGAAGATAATCGTATGCATCCTAGCACATTGAGATTTAGTGCAATTACAATGTAACTGGTCTAACAACTTGTCTTTGGTGATATACGCCATCACAGTTGACTTACTGAATCATTTGCATTTTCTTTCCTTTTGAGAGTATGGGAGATGTGAAGAAAAGGAGGACAGACTAATCTATACAATTTTACATGATTACTCCTGCTGTCCATAGAAAGGAATGAAGTGCAGAGTAAAAAGATCAAGGATTTTATTAATGTAGACTTTATAACTATCAATTCCCCACAAATTGTGCAACATCTATGATAATGATAAATGAACATTGTGTGTGATACTATATATTTCGTCTTAGAAAAACAAAGGATAGTGACATCATCTGTCCACAGTTTACAGCTAATAACATATTTTCTAGTAAGGCAAACGGCAATAAATGGTGTTAAATCTATGAGAACTAAAATCATTCAAAAGTAAACACCGCAAGAAGATACTTATGTCTTTAAGACTTTCAAAATAATTCACCATACAATTAACACATGAAACAATAATATTGTAAGAAAATAATATTGTTACATTTGGCATGTTTCTAGCTTAGTCTCAGAAAAATTTGAACCATGATGCAGCACATACTAGTACCATGAAACTTTCCATTCCACATAAAACCCTTAAGGAATACAAATAATAAATTAACACAAATTAAGAAGGAATGTCTTTCATGACTACATTACTTTAAAACAAGAAAAAGAAATAAAGAAAAGAAGACCAATACCAGAGATCGTGGTGTGGACGGTGTCATGGGAATTAATAACCGAGATTGCTTAAGAGCCAACTCTTCAAGCTTTTGAGTACTAACAGATAACTGCATATCAAAAAACATAACATATGAGTACTGAAGACACTGTACCAAATACACAACTTACAAGTAACAAAATGCAAAGTACTCAAGCTCACTTGTGGAGGTGTGTGAGAACGAGGTGGACCATGAACCAATGTCTCAGCCATGTTGAGGTTCATTGCGCGTGGAGCAACAGACGTGCTTACAGAATCATTATGTTGATGCATCATTACAGCCACACTATTATTTCCAACTGTCACAGGAATCTCGTGCGAAGCTGAGGTAAGGCCATTACTAACAGTCGCAGCCGAGGTATCAGTCATCAAACTATGATTGGAAGTATTTGAGCTAGATGATAACACTCTTTCGAATTCAGAATTACTATGTTTATGATCATCAGCTCCAAGTAAGGGAAATTCCTCATCAAGAACAGTTTTACGCATTATGCCAACAACACCATTAACCTTACCATTACCATTAATCTTCACATGGTTTCTTTGAGAATTGGTTACATCACTTGAAGTTATAGAAAACCAATTCTCCCTCAATCTTCCAGAATTCATAGACTGTGAACGCTTTAATAGTTCGTTTTCAAACCTATTTGGCATTAAATTATCAACATATTCAGAATTAACATTGTTGTTACACTCACCAAGAAACACCTTATCCTTGTGAAATAAGTTATCCATATCTTTGTTCAAATCTCTACTATGATCTTGCGAGATCAAACAAAAAATCAATCGATGACGAAAATAATTAATATGATCTGAAACAAAGAAGGATAATTGAAATGAGATTAGAACAGTTCATAGTGGTTTTCAATTAAACCTAGAAATTGATTCAATTTTGGGGTAAAAAATAATAATAATCGGAATTTGAAATATGATTGAGTTGGAGTGTAGCAGAAAATGAAAGAAAAGTACCTGAGACCAAAATTCAAGAAGCCACATGGTCACAGAGAATGGATGGAAAAGTATGAATCGTACACATTAATACTCTCTGAGATGAAACAACAATGGAGAGAGGAAGAGTAGAATGGTTTTGGTGATAAATTAATTTTCGGAGTTAAATCGAGAAAAACTAGGAAAACTTTTTTTTTATTATTATTAAAAAGAAAAAGATGCGTCATTTGTTCTGTTACGGTGATTAATTTGTTCTGTTACGATGATTAGGGAGTGGTTTTAGATAAATTATTTCATACTTTAGAGTTTTGTTATATATTTGAAAATAAATTTTGAATAATTTTTTAATATATTGTCGATTTAAACTAATTTTATATATATTGAATTAATCAAAGTTATTGATTTTGACATTGAATCGTTTGAGACAATACCCAATAATTGCATATATGGTTTTGATTGATTGCATGTAAAATAGTTTTACAAACGCATATTCATTAAAAATTAAATATAAAAATGACATTATATGACATTGATTTCACTATTTTTTTTAGCTAAAATTCACAAAAATTTTACGAAAAACTCTAATGAATGTCAAAAAGTAGTTAGAGTTAATTTTCGTTTTATAATAACTTTTGTATTTATAAAAAATATTGTTCTAAAACACTATCACTTTTAGTTTTAATATAACTTAACTTTTTAAAAATTGTATTTTTTAATTAATATAATATGCATAATTTTAAAATTATTATTTTTTATTTTATAGTTAAAATTATAAAAATACACCAATAATTGATAAAAATAATGAATTAATATCATCATTTTTTTTATTTATCATATTTTTAATTTGTGTGAAATTATAAAGATTATTTTGAAAAAGAGAATATTCTTTAACTCCAATTAATTAATTACAATAGGAGTGTCTCATAGTTGGCCCAACTAACAACCACTTGGTTCTTCTTAGGGGTATTTGTACAAAGTGGACATTATTAATTTATTATTATTATAACTAATTTTATTATTTTCTTTTATTGTTTAATTTCTTCATAAAGTAGTGGAGGAATACAAGATATTGATTTATTTTGCATGAGAAGCAGATATAGAATGTGGATGATTTTGAGGTTGATTTAAGTGTTTTTATGTATCCTTCCTGGCTCTAAGTTATCTATGTGGTGATCACTGTGAGCTAGTACATGCATTATTATGGAATTTAAGCTACAACGCATATTGTTACAGAAGAAATTTAATTAAAAACGTTATTTACCTGATTCGCCTTGGTTTGTGTTTTGCTTCCTTAATTACTCAGTGATTAGTTCCTCCCAATAACACTTGATTGATGAGTGTTGGAAACCTTCTATAACAACAACAACAATATATATATATATATATATATTTTTCCATTAAAAAAATACAATATAACTGAATTCACTATTTATCTTCTTTTTTACGGAAAATATTTCATCTTTTTATTTTTGGTGGTCTGAAAATATTTCATCTTATCTTTTTGTAATATAAAATTTTAAAAAAAATCTAAAATAAAATTATTAAGGGCCTGTTTAATACAGTCTTTAAAAACTGTATTTTAGTTTTCAAAAATTGAAAACTAAAACACTTGTTTGTTATGGATTTTTATATTTTGAAAAACTATTTTTCATATCCTATTTTAAAAAGGAAAAAAAAACACATTTTAGATGTTTTCCTTCTCTATTTTCAATTTTTAAAAGGCACGGAGAAGATAGAGATTTTATTTATGACATTGGTGTAAATATATGGAACTTCCTCTTCTATATTTTTAATTAATGGTATTTGTGTAAATATTAGAACTTCTGCTTCTATATTTCTAATTAATGGCATTTATGTAAGTATGTGGAACTTCTTCTTCTATATTTCTAATATTTTATTTGGTTTTTTCACACACACATTGGAGCTCAAAAAAACAACTGCAATAAATGTATTTTTCAATTTAGTTTGACCGTTAACGGTGTTAAACATGGTCTTTTTAAATATTTTAAAGTTTATGTGTTAATTTTAAAAATTGAATTTTTAATTGAAAAAAAATGTAATTCTAATAATTAAATATAAAAGTAAAATAAATTTTAGTTTCTATAAAATTTTAAAAAATTTATTTTGAATCCTTATAAAAAAATTCTCTACTTTTTAGTTACTCAAATTTTTTTTTTTATTTTTAATTTTTATTTTAAAAAGTTTTTTTATAAAAGAAAATGATATTATTAGTTCTATAAAATCAAAATAATGATTATCATTAGATAAAAAAAAATTACAGACTAAACATTGTAGAGATAAAATGTATATTTAACAAAAAAAAAATTCATCCTCGTATTGTTATATTATAAATAAATAAAAAGTTGAGGGTCTTACCGATTGGGGACCATGTCTTGTACTATTTACTTAGCCCAATTGCCGATCCTTGTGTTAGGTTTGAAAGTGATTTTTTTAATTTTTATATTTGTACGTGGTCTAATCAAAAATAATATTTTGTGGTAAATTACTCTCTTGGGTCTTATATATAAAAGTAAAATAATATCTTATATTTAATTAAGTGATTAATGAATTTCAATTAATAAAGAATCATTTCGAAGAAGTCAAGTAATTAATAACATTTAATTTGTTTAAAGTAATAAAAGACTTATTTCTCTAAATTATCCTTCATGAAAACTTGTTCCATGAAAAAAATTGTTGTTGGAAAAAATAAATTTTAAGTTAATGAAAAAACATGTAAGTATAATAGCATTATATACTATAAAACTAATTAATTTTCACTTATATTTAAGATTTCACGAGTACAATTTTGTGTTGTCTATAATCGAGACGAAAAGAGATTTTTTTCAACAAAATCTAGTAGTAAATGTTGTCGTAGATTTTGGACAAATTCTTAAATGGACTAGATCTTCTGTTGATTGATACTTAAAAATCACTCGACACACTAACGACAATTGACAATATTCTTTAAAAGTATATGTTAACTATTTTATTTGTCTTTACATTTAAAATGATAACTTATTAATGTCGATTCAACAAGTTAAATTTTAAAAAATATATTTTTCTCTCTTTATTGTTACATTAATCGTGTAATTGTCTCATCTATAAAAATTTGATAATAATGAACATATATTAGTATGGTAAAAATCGTAATAGTGATTTTGCAAATAAAATATAAAACGACAAAATTCAAACTTATTAACACATTACAATTTCTTGTAAAAAAAATACAATACAACTTGCTCACTTAAAATACGGCACTTAAGGTCTCAATGAATGTTTCTGTGTGTTAAAGATTTGGTAATTGCTATTTTAGTACGATGAAGTTTTAATTTTAGTTTGGGTTAGAAATGGTCTATTTAGACGGTAAAATGTTTAGTTGTTTATAATATTAAAACATGTTTATTTTAGGAAAAGTTTGCAAACTATTTTTGAATGCCTGATTTTACCAACCAATTTTTTATTTTCTCGTCTCTCGTAGAGTTTTTAAAAATTGAATTACCAAATATATTTTATTTTATATTTAAAAAAATAGTTTTTCAAAATTGATTTATAAAATAGTTTTGAAAAAAAAAATTAAAACTCAATTAAACAGGACCTAAATTTTTATTATCCGAAACTTTTATGGCAAAAATACACAATTTGGTTCTTTAAATTTAATTAATTTCTCAGATAGATTTTTTAAGTTTTTGTTCCAATTTAGATTCATTATGTTTACCGTATAAATCTTTATGTTACGGTTCGTTTATCCTAGTACCTTTTTTAATATAGTTCCGTTAAAGAAATGTAATGTAACATTATGATGTTAAAAAATCTAAAAATAGAAGTTTTTAGAGTTCTACCAACTAAGAAGAATAAAATTCAGCACAACTCTTCCCGTTTAACTCATTCCTAAATTGGTCCATTATTTTTTTATTTTTTCAACTTGATAATTTAAATTAGATTTCGTTTAAATTATTAATCTTTAAGTTATAAGTTATATATATATATATATATATATATATTAATTTTATTTACAAATATATACAGGCCGACCTGACTAACCTATTAGCCTTTTTAGATAGTCTGAGTCTGACTTATTTAAATAAATAAATTTTTAAAATAAATGGGTCACCCCGGGTCAAATTGTTAATATATTGAGCCATAGACCCCTCTCAAACGTCTTGACCTCTTTTCACCCTTATGCCAACAATGTCACAACCATAAAGGCTAACATTTTAAACTACGTGTAACATAAATCACCAATTTGAGAAAATAAAAAACTTCAATGATCAATATGAGAAAAGAGTTAGACTTAAAAGACCACAATGACTTTTATTTTTTTGGATTGAATGAATTCCAATAACTTTTCTTATAATTTTTATTTTTTAACAAAAATCAATTACTTTTTCGTTTATATAATTTGTCGCCACTACATAAAAAGGGTATTTATGTAAATAGAGCCTTAACATACGTATTTATATGACAAATAAAATGAACTTAAAAGACTCAATTAAAAAAAAAAACATTAAATGGCTTAAGCAAAAACTGGTCTAAATTTTTAAAATCAAATGGATATTTTTGCCATATTTTATTCTAGGTTTTTTAGTTTTGAATTGAAAGATTAAAATTGAAACAGGATTGAGTTTCAATTTTAGTTTTTTATTCTTTCTTTTTGTTAATATAAATTTAGGATGGTGTTCAAAAATAGTAAAACTTTTAGGTGGATGGATAGTATCTCAATATAAGGTAGAGAAAATCTTAAGATTTAATGAATATTCATAAAAGATTTATATTTGTATCCCTATAATAAATGATTAAAAATTCCTATTTAATTTATCGTTTATTAAAAAGTTATAAATTTTAATTGTGAAATTTTTATAATGTTCTAAATATTACTACAAAGAATCATTTAAAATTTCAAAGTATATAGAAAAGTTGATTTAAAATCATGGACTAAACATCAAAACAAAATTTTTTGAGTAAAAGTTGACTAAGTTTTTTATAAAAACTAAAAACAAAATAGTAAAATTTTATAGAAACTAAAAATTTATCTTAAAAAAATATTTTGTATAATTATGTAGAATTTTTCTCACTCTTTTTGTCTAACTCAATAAAAATATTAATACATATAAATATTAATACATTAACACATAAACAAAATGTATCGCAAAATGCTATAATAAAAAAATTATTATTACACTAACATGCAAATAAAAATATAAAATTCATTACAACATAATAATTTTATTAATTTATTAACGTGTGTGGATATCATCCTCCTCCATATCCATTAATAAACTGGTGATTAAAATTCTATTTATTTTAGTTGTTAGACATTCATTAAGGTACTCGCCACATACTTATTGTGGATTTTATATGCACATACGTGAGTACGAAATTTTGTCATCCCTTCCTCAATTGTAGAGCCATCACATAGGTCGGTTCAATCTGATATCTTATGGACAGACAAACCCGATTACATAAATGAATTAGATTGAAGTTCTATTGTTTGTTGTCGGACTCTATATTATTAAAAACCTTCTTCTTTTGCCTTCAAATTCTCAATTGAATGTTTGAATTGATCAATATGAAGATATATTTTAACAACAACAAAACACATCTAAATTATTCAATTTAGATAAATATTGAAGGTTTATGAAAATTTACGAAGGATAAGAAGTCTTTTTAAATTCAATCCAACCATTATGTGTTTCGTGTTACACATTTAAAAGAGAGAAGAAGCCCTTTTAAATTATCCAACCACTGTGTATTACCCATAACAATGGGATAGCAAGTCCATATATTTATTCTTTATCTCCTTTTAGTTTATTCACTCATTAGTGAACTAAGTTGCTCATAATTTAACACAAATATGTGAGTTCATAATTGGTCTCTAAATATTATTGTATCATATTTTGTATTGCATATTTGATTATTAATAAGGTGGTTTGAATTTCTTCTTTAAAATAAATTTAATCTAATGTTTTTTTAAAGAAATTATAAATATCACAAGACATTTATTTACATAATTACTATATCTTGAACTTAAATATGAGAGTATATAATGTCCAATACAGTAATATCGATTTTGATCGGTTGAATTATGCCTTAAGATCATTTAACCTAAATGCTTTATTCCTTATTTTTTTTACAAAGGTTTAAATTGAAAACCAGCCTTAAAAAAATTGAAAAAGAAAAGAAAAAATGCTTTAAGAAATTAAACGCCCCTAAATAATTATTAAAAAAAAAAAAGACAAACTTCGAAAAATAATTATTACTACACACAGTTGCAAGAAGTGTGTACGAGTAATGTATGACAACAGCGAACATCAATTGAAGATCTGAAAAAACCCCATCCCCGCCGGCGAACTGAGATCCATCACCGGAACAACCACCATGTCTCTCAATCTCCGTCACAAACAAACAGGTAACAACTCCTCTCCGTTTTTCTTCACTCAATTCCAATTTCCATTATATCATTTTTATTTTTCGCAATTCCATTCACGATCCATTTTCATTCCTTGATTCAGAATGCATCGCTCGAATGCTTAACCTAAATCAACCGATAAACGCAACGGGGACGACGAACGAAGAAGCATACAAGATTCTCATCTACGACAAATTCTGCCAAAACATTCTCTCACCGTTAATTCATGTCAAAGACCTTCGCAAACACGGCGTCACTCTTTACTTCCTCATCGATAAAGATCGTAAACCCGTTCACGACGTTCCCGCCGTTTACTTCGTTCAACCTAATCAATCCAATGTTCAGAGAATCATCGCCGATGCTTCTCGATCTCTTTACCAAACTTTGCATCTCAATTTCTCCACTTCGATTCCTCGTCCTCTCCTCGAAGATCTCGCTACCGGAACCCTAACTTCTGATTCGATTCATAGAATTTCTAAGGTTCATGATCAGTATCTTGAGTTTGTTACTCTTGAAGATAATTTATTTTCGTTGGCTCAGAAATCTTGTTTTCTTCAGCTTAATGATCCTTCTGCTGGTGACCGTGAAATTGAGGATATTGTTGAGAAGATTGTTTCCGGTTTGTTTTGTGTTTTGGCTACTCTTGGCGTAGTGCCGATTATTCGATGTCCTCGCGGTGGTCCGGCTGAAATGGTTGCCACCGCGTTGGATCAGCGGATCCGTGATCATTTGTTGTCTAAGAATAATTTGTTTACTGAGGGTGGGAATTTTGTTAGTTCTTTTCAGCGTCCTGTTTTGTGTATATTTGACAGGAATTTCGAGCTTCCTGTTGCGATTCAGCATGATTTTCGGTACCGGCCGCTGGTTCATGATGTTCTAGGATTGAAGTTGAATAGGTTGAGTGTTCAGGGAGAGAAAGGTGGGATGAGGTCTTATGAATTGGATAGTTCCGATTCGTTTTGGCTTGCAAATGGGGCGTTGGAGTTTCCTGAGGTTGCGGTTGAGATTGAGACCCAGCTGAATAAGTATAAGAAGGATGTTGATGAGGTGAATAAGAGGACAGGAGGAACTCACGGTGCTGAGTTTGAAGGGACGGATTTGATTGGTAACACGAAGCATTTGATGAATGCTGTGAACTCTTTGCCTGAACTTACTGAGAGGAAGCAGGTGATTGATAAACATACTAACATTGCTACTGTGTTGTTGGGTGAGATCAAGGAGCGGTCGCTTGATTCGTATGCTAAGAAGGAGAATGATATGATGGTTAGAGGCGGCATTGAGCGGAGTGAGCTTCTCGGTGTGCTCAGAGGGAAGGGAACCAAGATGGATAAGCTTCGATTTGCCATCATGTATCTTATTTCCTCAGAAACCATTAATCCGACGGAAGTGGAAGCTGTGGAAGCGGCGCTGAGAGAGAGTGAGGTTGATACTGCTGCTTTTCAGTATGTGAAAAAGATTAAGTCTCTGAATGTTTCGTTGGCATCGGCGAATTCTGCTAGCAGAAGTAATATTGTTGATTGGGCAGAGAAGCTCTATGGACAGTCAATAAGTGCGGTGACTGCCGGTGTCAAAAATCTTTTATCAAGTGACAGGCAGCTTGCATTGGCGAGGACTGTCGAAGCCTTGATTGAAGGGAGACCAAATCCTGAAACAGATATATATCTGGCGTTTGATCCTCGTGCTCCTAAATCTGGTTCGGGAGCAAGTAGCAGCCATTTGAAAGGGCCATTTAAGGAAGCAATCGTGTTCATGATTGGTGGTGGTAATTATGTCGAATATTGCAGTCTTCAAGAGCTTGCACAAAATCAGCAGCCAGCCAAGCATATTTTATATGGAACGACGGAACTTTTAACTGGAGGGGACTTTATAGAGCAGCTTACATTGTTGGGGAAGAAGATGGGTTTGGGTAATGTTGCTTCTGCCCCAACTCAGTAGTTCAGATATGAATGTATTCACAATTCAGTCTGCCAAATTATTCTTTAGTACACCGAAGAAAACTCTCAGACATTGTGAGGTAAAAAAAGGAAAAAATCAATCTGCTTTTGATCTTCATTGTCTAAAAAATATGAAGGATTTTGTGCTTTACAGTGCCTTCTTGATTATAAAGCAAGGAGATTGCTTCTTTGTAGTTTTTTTGTAGCATAGTCAAATTATGCTTTATCTTCATTGTAGTGAAAAGTTTTTTCATTGACAAGCACAACGTGCCTGTGATACTTTGTTTTCGCTCTACAAATGAGATGTTATCGTTGAAAATCATTATGTATTAATTAGACTAAGCGTTTGTAATTCGACACTTTCTGCTGTACTTCCCACCATTCTTGAAGCATCTTGTTTAGATTGATCTGTTTTATAGATTTGTGAGTGCAACCTAAGTCATTTTATCCAATTCAGTCTACGGCCATGAAGTTATGTCTTTCTTCAGGCTGATGATGTTTATTTCTTATTTTGTTTTTTATTGTCAAACCCAATATCAAGTCAAAATAAATGGACCTCATTGGCATTCTGAGGTGCTATCCGGTAAGTCTGATGACAGTAGTTCAACTCGGGAAGGAAATATTTCAAATTATTGTTATGGCTTCCATGATGTTTTCCTGCTGCTGTGGTTCATGATTTTAAATTGCACCACAACCAGATGTTTTCCTGCTGCCGTGGTTCATGATTTTAAATTGCGCCACAACCAGCTACTTCGGGCAAAGTTGCTTCTGGCACAAAAACTGTATAGATTTTATATTCTTTTCAGTTATAGAAAATTAAGGAAATTCAGAACTTTGGTATGTTCATATTGCTTTTTTTTTTACTGATTCAAGCATAATATACTCTGTACAATTCTTTATCCACTAGTTAATTTTTATATAGGCCATCATAAAAAAAATCAAGGTTGACATGAAGCATTTCCATGGTCTGTCTTCCATGCTAGTTACACATTCAGATCGACAGCTAGCTCTGTTATGTGTTTTGTAATTCTCAAAGACAAGATATGAGTTAAGTGATGATCATGGTGCTCTTCGAGATGAATTAGATAATTTCAATAACAGATCCAAAAGAGTATCAGTTATAAATTTCAACACAAGGCTTTGCAATTAGATATACACATTTTTTGGTTTTGGTCCTCCTTTAATTTAACATCATCACTTTGCCCCATGTATTACACTATGTGGCATTGAACATTGACAACTATACCCCTTTCTTCCTCCTCTTTCTCCCACACCTTCTTCCACTCCTTTTCCCTCACCGAGATTCTGCCAGTGCACCTGATGTGAGAGACTTCAAAGTTTCTGAATTTGTAATTTCTTGCTTTAGTTTTTTACGATTTGTTTTGTTTTTTGCATATGGAACTCATGCAGTCACGCTTTGCATTATCATGCCTGTATATGTTTCTGTGCATCTGATTTATTCTTGTAAGATCAGATGTGCACCTAAGGGGGGGGGGGGGGGGGGGGGTGAATTAGGTGTCTGAAAATTTTAGTTGTTTTCAGAAATTTAGTGATCGATTTTTGTGTTTAATGATGGTAGGTGAAAGAGCAAATAACAATAAGTAAATGAACACAGCAGATTTATCCTGGTTCCCCTTATAACCAAGGGTACATCCAGTCCTCTTGCTCACCACAAGAGATTTCTTTTACTATTGTCAGAATATGTACAAGTCCTCACCCTAGGACCTTTGCTACAATCTTCTAACAAACCTTCTATGATAGAACACTACTATCTTAGATAAAACACTTTAAAGAAAGTACAACTTTCTTTTACAAACACTTGTGATTTGATTAGAGTATAGGAGTAAGAAAGAGGTAGAATGATAACAATCCAAGATTGATTCAAGTACGTTGAGAACCTTAAGGATATGAAAATGATATGCAAGTACTTGAATTTATGAAAATGACTTTGAAGAAAAATTCAGAAAAGTTTGTTCAAAGTCTTTAAAGTTGTGTAGTAGGATTGATGTTGTTGAATCTGAAGTTATGACATATTTATAGTCCATAAACATCTCTTCAGATTCGTGGCCATTGATCTAAGAGGTTTGAGGAAGAATTGCAATGTTTTAGATTCGATTCAGAATTGAAAAATTGCATTGCTTTCAGTTGTATTCGAATACAGGATATGTGTATTCGAATACGCCTCTTTGCAACGTTCAAATTTAGCACTGTGTAGCCGAATACACTTTGATGTAGTCGAATACAAATTGGTTAATTTGGCCACTGACTTGCTGGGTGTATTCGAATACAATAGGATGTAGTCGAATACAGATGAAGGGTTTTAGCTACTAACTTAGCAACTTTTCATCTGTATTCGAATACACCAGGATGTAGCCGAATACAGATGAAGGGTTTTAGCTATTGACTTAGCAATTCTTCATCTGTATTCGAATACACGATGTTGTATTCGAATACACTTTTGCATATTGTCAAAAATATAAACTCTAATACTTTGAAAACAAAATTTTTGACTTTCGAAAATGTTGTTTATGCATATGTAAGGATGTAAGGTTCTCTTGTATTTGAACTATGGATTGTATCATTTACCTTTACATAAAACATCTATTTTAATACATCAAATGATGTTTGGAAGCGTCTTGGAGATTTCTTCTTTTTAAGCTTATTGCTTTGAGCATGATCATCATGGGTCTTTTGTATCATCAAAAATACGTATTTTACATTCTCCCCCTTTTTGATTATGACAAAATCATTTGTTGTTTATTGATGACTCCCCCGTAATGTATGCGTATCATACTCCCCCGTAAAGTAAGCATACGTCCGTGTTGGATGATCAAGGGAATATGTGTGTTGAGTACCTACAGTGATAGTTTAAAGGACAACAAAATACCATATTTTCTCCCCCTTTTGACATGATCAAAAAGAAGAAAAACTAGCAATAATACACGAAGGAATAAAACAAAATAGAATCATAATAGGCCAATAATCATAATATAAGAAACAAGCAAGCAGATAAAGTCACAGAAGATTCATAAGACAACGCCAAAACGAAACGGAAAGTAGCAGAGATTACAGCATACCAAAACATGAAAGTAAGCATAACCTAGAAAATAAAATGCCAACTAGTCCTAGGAAACTAAATGCAAATCAGTGATGGCCAGGCGGGAGATGAAGATGATCAATCTTGTCGGACAAAATACACATCTCATGAATCAGACTGCTCTGGTTGGTTGCGATGGTGGATTCGATAGTCTGAAAGCGAGTAGCAACCGAAGCGGTGAAATCAGAGAGGCAGGTTTGAAGAGAATCAAGTTTTTCCATAACCATGCGATTGGAGATATAATCATCATCAGATGCTGTATCTTCGACGTCATCATCGTCAGGAGCAGCATCAGTCGCAGCGCCATCAGAAGTAGCAGAGGTTTGACCAAGATCACTCATATGGATGTACTTCTGAAGCAGTTCGTGCCAAACAATTTTCATACTAGGAAGAACATTTAAATCCAGTAGATTGTCCTTCGTGACAGTATACAAAACCTCCTCAGAGAAGTCCACTTCGAAGTGTTCGAGAATACGAGTGACTTCCTTGGCGTAAGGCAAACCAACAGCCTCTCTGGATGTAGACATAACTGATTTAACGATATATGCCCAATTGAGAGGAAGACCTTCGAACATAAAGTACATAATCTGGAGTTCAAACTCGGAAATCTGTGAATAGTTACCAGCTTTGGGGACCAAAATATAACTTAAGAAATAATGAAGCAAACGATAATCAACAGTGAGATGACCAACGCCATATCGTTGCTTAGCAAATTTGGAACCTGCTTGACTACGCTTTTGTTCCATAGTTTGTTTATTAAACCGGCAAAGAGTCACATAAGCATCATATTTGGGAACACCAGCCCATTTACAGAGGTTAGTGGGACTAACTCTCTGTCCTTCACAGGGAATGTTAAAAATGTCACCAATAATGTGTGAATCGAGCACAATACTTTTCCCTTTGACACGAGATTTCAGCATTTTTCCATCCCTAGTTAAATTGCAGTAAAAGACCCTAACTAAATCGGGATAGATAGGACCTTTGTAACTGATAAAGTCTTCCATACGTTGAGCTTTAAGTAAAGCAGGAAATTGAAATGCAGAAAAAGAGTTTAAAATACCGAATTTTGGAATAATAAGCCGTTTGTCGGAGTAGAGTGTGCGAAATCGAGCAATTTCTTCCGGTGTGTGTAAAAGCCGGGACAAATCCGTGATGCTTGTGTTCTTGGTTCGTTTTTTGGAGGGACCCACGCATGCATGCTTAGTTCTGGGCCCTCGTTTGCGTGCGTCCTGAACAGTGGAGGAGAGTTTGGACATTTTGATTTGAGAAAAATTTGGGGATTTAGGGATTTGATTTCTGAAATCTGAAGGAAGGAGAGAGATGACAGAAATGGGGTTGTGCTTTGAAGTTAATAATAGTGGGGTAATGAGTTCTAAGGGAAGAAGGATCAAAGATTAAAAAGGAGGCGAGCATGTGAGAATGTATTCGAATACCTAGTTGGGAATGAAGAAATGAAAAACGACGCAGGTTTAAATATGACAGAAAATCCCGAAGATGTAGTCGAATACACTTGAGTGTATTCGAATACAAATGGAAACTATTCTGGTTCTGGGTAAAAGTGTATTCGATTACACTCTGAGACTCAGACTTTGTATTCGGCTACATCTGCAAGTTAAGTGAAAATAGAAGGAATACAGCATATAGAACAGACCAAATACTGAAGATAATCACAAATATAAGGTAAGATAGACATTTGTAAACATAGATGACTGAATTCTAACATGCTATCAAGAGACAAACTAATACCTTTTGAATAATGATGACAGAGTACCTTATATTTAAAGATCATTTTCACTTAGGATGCCGAGTTCTCGTCGTATTTTGTAAAATGAGTCCTTAGGAAGTGGTTTAGTGAAGATGTCTGCTAGTTGATTATGAGTATCCACAAAGGTTACTTCAACATTTCCTTTAAGCACATGATCGCGTAGAAAATGATGTCGTATATCAATATGTTTGGTCCGAGAGTGCATGATTGGATTCTTTGAAATATTGATCGCGCTAGTGTTGTCGCATCGTAACGGAATGCATCCGAGATCAAGTCCATAGATACATAGTTGTTGCTTGAGCCACAGAATTTGGGCACAACAACTTCCTACTGCTATATATTCGGCTTCAGCAGTACTGAGTGCAACACATGCTTGCTTTTTACATGACCATGATACGAGTGCATTTCCCAAGAAATGACAAGTGCCGCTTGTGCTTTTACGGTCGATTTTACTCCTGCATAATCTGAATCAGAATATCCAACGAGACTACAGATACTACCTTTCGGATACCATAGTCCTACGTTGATTGTTCCTTTCAAATATTTCATGATTCGTTTGACTGCTACAAGATGTGATTCTTTAGGATCCGCCTGAAATCTTGCACATAAACAAACACTAAACATAATATCTGGCCGGCTGGCCGTTAGATATAATAGAGAGCCAATCATACCTCGATATTTTGAAATGTCTATTGATATACCAGATTCATCTTTATCAACATATGTTCCTGAACCCATTGGAGTAGCACTTTCTTTGCAATTTTCCATCTCAAATCTTTTTAGCAATTCTTTGCAATATTTTGCTTGATTAATGAAGATGCCATGCTTGAGTTGTTTGATGTGAAGACCAAGAAAATAGTTTAATTTTCCCATCATGGACATTTCAAATTCACCTTGCATCATCAATGAGAATTCTTCACATATTTCATTGTTTGTTGAACCGAATATGATATCGTCAACATAGATTTGGACCAGCAAAGTGTGACCATTATTTCGCTTAATAAATAATGTCTTGTCAACCTTTCCTTTTTCAAAACCTCGTTCACACAGGAAGGCACTCAATCTGTCGTACCAAGCTCTTGGTGCTTGTTTTAGACCATAGAGAGCTTTCCTTAGTTTGAATACATGTGTAGGATTCTTAAAGTCCTCAAAGCCAGGTGGCTGTTTGACATATACTTCTTCATTGATGTATCCATTTAGAAAGGCACTTTTCACATCCATCTGAAATAATTCAAAGTTCATAGAACAAGCATAAGCAAGTAGTAAACGTATTGCTTCTAACCTTGCGACCGGGGCAAATGTTTCGTCAAAATCAATTCCTTCTTCTTGATTATATCCTTGGGCGACCAATCTTGCTTTGTTGCGAACAACTATACCGTTTTCATCAAGTTTATTTTTAAACACCCATTTTGTACCTATTATGTGTTTATTTCCTGGATTAGGAACAAGTTCCCAAACTTCGTTTCTTTCGAATTGGTTAAGTTCTTCTTGCATAGCAAGTATCCATTGATCATCTTTTAGTGCTTCACCAATTTTGGAAGGTTCGATTTGAGAAACAAATGCCATGTTTAAGCATGCATCTTGTAGTTTAAGTCTAGTTGTAACTCCTTTGTTGATATCACCAATAATGTTATCAATTGGATGATCTCGATGGGTTCTCCATTCCTTTGGGAGTTTATCATTTTCCTTTTCAATGTTGACTTCATGGTCTTGACTCGGTTGATCAATTTGATCTTCTTTACTTGGATCACTACTTTCAATGTCATCATCATCATAAGAAATAACTTTGTCCTCTTTCAAGGGGTTAGTTTCATCAAAAGTTACATGTATTGATTCTTCTACAATTAAAGTTCTTTTATTGAAAATTCTAAATGCTTTACTAGATAATGCATAACCAATAAAGATACCTTCATCTGCTTTTTCATCGGATTTTCCAAGATTGTCTTTTCCGTTATTTAGCACAAAACACTTGCATCCAAAGATGTGGAAGTGAGAGATATTGGGTTTTCTGCCTTTGTAGAGTTCATACGGAGTCTTCTTAAGAATTGGCCGAATGTTTACTCTGTTAGTAACATAGCATGCCGTGTTTACGGCATCTGCCCAAAAGTACTTTGGTAGATTTGAATCACTTAACATAGTTCTTGCAAGTTCTACCAAGGATCTGTTCTTTCTCTCAACAACCCCATTTTGTTGAGGTGTTCTAGGTGTAGAAAAATTGTGGAAAATTCCATTTTCTTCACAGAATTCTTCAAATAAGGTATTTTGAAATTCTCTTCCATGATCACTTCTAATTGATACAATTTTGGATGATTGTTCATTTTGGACTAGCTTGACATAATTTTTAAATGCTTTAAAAGCTTCGTTTTTACTTGCCAAAAACAAGGTCCATGTGTACCTTGAAAAGTCATCAACAATCACTAGTCCATATGAATTTTCACCAAGACTTTTAGTTCTTGATGGACCAAACAAATCCATGTGTATTAATTGAAGTGGTCTTGTAGTTGATATAACATTTATAGCTTTGAAAGAAGTTTTGGTTTGTTTACCTTTTTGACAAGCGTCACATAATTTATCCTTGACAAATTTCATTTTTGATAATCCAACAACAAGATCATGCTTGACTAGTTTGTTTAAATGATCCATGTGGATATGTGCAATTCTTTTATGCCATAGCCATGCATCATTGTTGTCGCTTACCAAAAGATATTTCATTTTCAATGATAAATCGTCAAGATTAAGTATAAAAATATTCTCGAAACGTTTACCGATAAATTGAATTTCACTTATTGCTGCATTTTGAATGATGCACTCTTCTTTGTTGAAGACTATCTTGTGTCCTTTGTCACATAGTTGGCTGATGCTTATGAGATTATGCTTTAGTCCTTCAACATACAGAACATCTTCAATTGACGGAGAAGGTGATGTTCCAATTTTTCCAATACCTAAGATTTTTCCTTTATTATTATCTCCATATACTACATATCCTTTTGATTCAAGGGTCAAGACGGAAAATTTTGTTATGTCACCTGTCATGTGTTTGGAGCACCCACTATCTAAGTACCACAAATTTGAAGTACTTTGTGTGCATACCTACAAAATTGAAATCAAACTTTATTAGGTACCCAAAGTGCTTTGGGTCCTTGGGGGTTAGTTCCTTTCTTGACCCATATGCAATGCCCTTTAGGAATGCTAATATTTCTTACATGACAAGCATTAGGTGTGTGTCCATGAATACCACAATATGAGCAACTAGGAATTTTACTAGTATATGTATGAAGTTTATTTTTAGTAAATTTCTCCTTATAAGGATGACCTTTGTGTAAAATTGTAATATTTCCTTGATTGGTTTGAGTACTTGATTTGACAAAAATGGTCTTATTTGTGCTTGGTTGATCAAATTTAGAAAATCCAATACCACTTTTATCGTTTGAATATCTTTGCATGTTTAGAACATTTTCCAATCCTATATGTCCTTTTTCATATCTTTCAATCACTCTATTTAGTTGAACAATTTTAAATGAAAGGGAATCACATTTGTTGCATGTAAAATTCTGCTTTGATTTTTCAGCATCTTTTTCCATAATGTCAATTTTTTCTTTAAGACATGAAATTTCTTTCTTTTGTGTTGATACTTGTTTAAACAGATTTTTACATTCAACAAGAAGTTCCTTTCTAGCATTTTGGGCTTCATTGTATTCTATGACTAATTCATTATTATAATGAGGAGTGTTTAAGTTACTAATCTCTTCGTCATCTGAATGATGTGAAGCCATTAGTGCAACATTAGCACATTCATCACTTTCAGTTTCTGATGATGAACTTATATCGTTATCTTCCCATGCTATATATGCTTTCTTGAAGTCTTTTCTTTTACCGGCATTCTTCTTGATAAGATTTGGGTAATCTACTTTGATATGTCCTTGTTTCCCGCATTCAAAGCACGTGAAATTTTGGTTGGAAGTAGAGCTATCTTTCTTTCTGAAGTTCTTCTTTTTGAAACTTATGTCATTTTTAAGAAATTTACCGAATTTCTTGACAAGGAAGTTAATGTTTTCGTCTTCATAAGAAATTTCGTCCTTGACTACTTCCTTTGATTCGGTCTTTAGAGCAATGTTTTTGCTCTTCTTTTCTTGGGTTTCATTTTGCTCTAATCTTCCAAGTTCTATTTCATGTTCTTGGAGTTTGCCAAATAATGCAGAAAGTGACATTTTGGATAAACTCTTCTTTTCTGATATCGCTGTCACCTTTGGTTGCCACGCCCTAGTTAGTGACCTTAATACTTTCAGATTCAGTTCATCGTTGGAGAAAATCTTTCCAAGGGTTGTTAAGTGATTTGTTAAGTGGGAGAATCTTTTCTGCATGTCTAATATAGATTCTCCAGGCTGCATACGAAATAATTCATACTCTTGGGAAAGTGTATTAAGTTTGGATCTTTTTACCTCTACGGTGCCTTCATGGGTTACTTCCAATGTGTCCCATATCTCCTTGGCTGTTTTACAATGAGATAAGCGGAAAAATTCATCCATACCTAATGCTGATTGTAAAATGTTTTTAGCCTTTTTGTCAAATAGCACTTTCCTTTTATCGTCATCGGTCCAGGAATTCTTTATCTTGATTTCTTCTTTGTCATTTATAACTGTTGTTGGGATGTAGGGACCATTTTCGACAGCATCCCATATTTCGTCTCCCTGTGCCTCAAGATATGCTTGCATGCGTATCTTCCAAAAATCATAATGTTCACCAACGAAACATGGTGGTTTGTTACTGCTGCCACCGTCTCTGAAAACTGGTTGTGCGGAAGCCATGAGTTATTGATCTAGGAGTAAGTTACCTTGAACCTGCTCTGATGCCAATTGTAAGATCAGATGTGCACCTAAGAGGGGGGTGAATTAGGTGTCTGGAAATTTTAGTTGTTTTCAGAAATTTAGTGATCGATTTTTGTGTTTAATGATGGTAGGTGAAAGAGCAAATAACAATAAGTAAATGAACACAGCAGATTTATCCTGGTTCCCCTTATAACCAAGGGTACATCCAGTCCTCTTGCTCACCACAAGAGATTTCCTTCACTATTGTCAGAATATGTACAAGTCCTCACCCTAGGACCTTTGCTACAATCTTCTAACAAACCTTCTATGATAGAACACTACTATCTTAGATAAAACACTTTAAAGAAAGTACAACTTTCTTTTACAAACATTTGTGATTTGATTAGAGTATAGGAGTAAGAAAGAGGTAGAATGATAACAATCCAAGATTGATTCAAGTACGTTGAGAACCTTAAGGATATGAAAATGATATTCAAGTACTTGAATTTATGAAAATGACTTTGAAGAAAAATTCAGAAAAGTTTGTTCAAAGTCTTTAAAGTTGTGTAGTAGGATTGATGTTGTTGAATCTGAAGTTATGACATATTTATAGTCCATAAACATCTCTTCAAATTCGTGGCCATTGATCCAAGAGGTTTGAGGAAGAATTGCAATGTTTTAGATTCGATTCAGAACTGAAAAATTGCATTGCTTCCAGTTGTATTCGAATACAGGATATGTGTATTCGAATACGCCTCTTTGCAACGTTCAAATTTATTCAAATTTAGCACTGTGTAGCCGAATACACTTTGATGTAGTCGAATACATATTGGTTAATTTGCCCACTAACTCGCTGGGTGTATTCGAATACAATAGGATGTAATCGAATACAGATGAAGGGTTTTAGCTACTGACTTAGCAACTTTTCATCTATATTCGAATACACCAGGATGTAGCCGAATACAGATGAAGGGTTTTAGCTACTGACTTAGCAATTCTTCATATGTATTCAAATACACGATGTTGTATTCGAATACACTTTTGCATATTGTCAAAAATATAAATTCTAATACTTTGAACAAAATTTTTGACTTTCAAAAATGTTGTTTATGCATATGTAAGGATGTAAGGTTCTCTTGTATTTGAACTATGGATTGTATCATTTACCTTTACATAAAACATCTATTTTAATACATCAAAGGATGTTTGGAAGCGTCTTGGAGATTTCTTCTTTTTGAGCTTGTCGCTTTGAGCATGATCATCATGGGTCTTTTGTATCATCAAAAACACGTATTTTACAATTCTTAATTTTCACTGAAGATCATTCAACAATCTTGCTTAAAAGGGTAAACTTTCTAAGCTAAATTGAATATCAGAAATCTAAAAACAAAAGATATACAAAGCTTCCTTATGCCATAGCTCATCCATTTCTTATAACCATATTGCCAATAGGTATTAGATACCTAATCTATAGTCTGAAAAATATTTGAACATTTAACCTAAAACATTGTAACCAAAGCTACTTTCACACTTCATCTCAATCAGAATGCATTCGAAGCAAATTGGAAAAAATTTCATTTCCTTAGGGTTTTGCAGTGGTATTTTCTACCGCAAAATCAAACGTCCAATTAGTCGACACTTCTCTTCTTCTAAGTTGACATTGTAATTGAAAATTATGGTTCTTATATAGCTAAAAACTTTATGATTTCTTGTGACTAAGAAAAAAATCCATTATAGAAAATATCTTGCTGAGGCAAAATGCATATAAAACTCCATCTTGGCACCCGTACAAAACACCTAGGGACAAACTTATATATGATTCTTGTTATATTTTTACTTTTTTAGAAGATTCAATATTGTTAATTGTAAATCTGATTTGGATTGAGAACACATTCACTTAATAGTAATCATTCTAATAGTCCTGCTATAAATTGTTATTGGTTATGAATAAATCAATTCTAGTGGGCATGCTTACAAGTTTGAGTTTGCCACCATTGCATATGGCGATGAATAAATCTATTCATTTTCCTGTTTGTCGGGTTTTTAATGTAATCAACTTTCACTATATGAACTAGAGCTAATTGTGGCAGGTAAAAAAGTTATTGGCGGCGGTAAACCGCCGCAAAATGCTACTTGCGGCTATGTAGACTAGTAATTTATTTTGTTGTGCTCATACATTATATTTTTTCTGATAAACTATTTAAAAAATACCAAAAACTATAACATTTCATACATTAATCTCAAATATAAATATCATATAAGCATTTATTGGAATAGAAATTCATTATCAATTGTGAATGCAAAAATATTATTTAGTACAAATATGTTTAAAGAATCACTACATTCCCAACAAAACTAGATATCCCAGCTTCATTGACAAATAATGAAATTAATACTATGAGGAGAAGTTCCATTACTAGTTTTCCACTACTACATCTGTTCCTACCTATTATTTCTGTATGTTCATCACTTGTTCCCTGTTCGTTATAGTTGGATGTCCTTTACTTGGTTCGTAACCATGATTAGCTCCATGTTCAAGACTCCGAGGATTGTAACTAGATGATGAAAAATGTCTCATTTATACTTGTGAGCATAAATTTGGATTATATAGTTATCACATACAATTTTATTACTTCTATTATAGTTATCACATACAATTTTATAACTTCTATTATTTTTATCGATAAAAGCAACGCGACAAAAACATTTATATCTGACGTTAGTGAATCATAAAATAGGGAATACTAAGAGTTCTTTTTTATTTAAAAAATTGAAATAATAAAGCATCACAAGATGTAAAATAAACTAACACCATCTTCTATTTGTAAGTCTTCTAGTGAATGTCACGTAGAGTTTGTCTTTGCAAATAATATATTAATCATGCAATTAGTTTTTAGTTTTTTCTACATGATTACTAACAATAAACACATCTTAATTGCAATTTGTCTACCCACTCTTCAAACCTCACCCTCATTTATAACTTTTTCTAAGTACTCGTCTTATATTTTCACATATCATTTATGCCTTAGTTATGTATTTAGTATACCAAAAACTACGATGATAATAATATGCTAACATTATATTGATAATAGCCCAATTATTATTGGAAAAATTTAACTTAACTTATTAACCCAATAATTATATTGTTATCAAAATATATAGACCCAACTTAATCAAACACAACTTTATACCCAATTTAATCAAACATAACAAATTATGATACAAGATAATTTAAACAAACAGTAACAAAAAAAACATCACAATTTGAAATTGAAGAAACGAAACATCAAATTTTTGTTGCATTTATTGTTGGGATATGCTGCAAACTTTGAACAAGAAGAAGATGAAATTAACGACGATGAAAGTAGCACAAATAAATTCCAAAGATCACACAAAGTTTTAAGTTCGATTTTCATCTTTTTCTTGTCCAAGAATTGCAGCATACCTCCAACAATTCTTGTCCAAGATTTGCAGCATATCCTCAATAAAAGATCCAACGATCTTTAGATTCGACTTTAGTTTTAATTTATTTTTGAACAATGGTTGTTTCTTTAAAAAGAAGATGAACAATCACATATTAGGAATATGCTGCAAATCAAACCTAAAGATTAATGTGATACACACGCTTTGAAATTTATTTGTGCAACATTCATCATCATTAGTTTCATCTTTTCTTGTCCACTCTAACAAAAGATCCAACAATTCTAAAAGTTGAAAATGAACAAAAAGCCTTATTATCAATGGTAAAAAAGGACTAAATGTGGGATAAAAAATATCATCAATCAAAACGTATTCGAAAATTCAATTGAAATGAAAAAACTATTAAGACAATAACAACAATTGGGATACGAAATGAAACATAATCCATTATTGAAAATATATCTTACCAAATCATATATAAACACAAATCAAATTTTCGATTACTAAATGAAACTCATATTTAAATAGTAAAAGCATGTGTCACAGGGTAGAGTATTATACACTAGTAACTATATTATGTTAGTAGCAATATTCTAACAATCCAACATTATAAGTTTCAGTCTCAGTTTCAGATAACTATCCTTATCATAATACATGATTGAAAAGATATTTTATCTGTAATGATAAAGCACTCGAGCTGGTCTGTTAGGGTTTCCTCACAAAGCTTCTCAATATGCGATGGCGAATACGACAAAACAAAATCTATTCTATTCTAGGTCGTCGCGTGCCATAGAAAGATAGTTAGATTGGACAATGAACGCATAAAAGAAATACAGGGACAAAGATGAAAGGGGCCACAATTTTACCTTATAGAAACAAAGCGGGGTGGAGATTTTACCTTATAGAAACAAAGCGGGGTGGAGAAATCATGAGCGAGAGGGACAGCAGCAGTGGTCAATCAACATGGATCAGGGAATGGAAGAGATAATATCACCATATTTTAAGTTAAATAGCTAAACATCTTACGAATACCATATTTTAAATTAAATCATAGATTAGGAGCTCAAACATTTTATGAATACCATATTCAACAGTACTGTACACATATTAGTCAATTTCTTAACAAATATACTAATAAAATTGTATAAAAACAAACCGTGTTCCTGGTAATTTTCTTACTTATTAGTTTGCCGTAAAATTCGGTATTACCGAGTCAATATAGAAACCATTAAAAAACAGGTCAAATATGAAACCCCTATAGAGTTGGTAGACAATCTAAATAACAAAACGTGCCACTAACAACATTAGATCAAATAGAAAAAATAAGTAAAAATCAACGATAGTAATAACCATCAAACATTTAGCTGTTAAAAATAAAACAGCAAAAATACAATCGTTCCAAAGCTAATAACACAAATATCTGACTGGGGAATGTAAACAAAGAACTGAATCTAACAAATACGACGACCACTAAATGCCTCATTTTGGTGCAAAGGCTGATTGTAAGGTAAGTTCTCGCAACAAAAATGATAAAGGACCATAGTAAAATAAATTACGCCTTCAACCGACCATAAAACTTCTGCTTCTCCTGAGTAGTCTGGAAGCGGCCATGTCCGAACTTGGAAGAGGTGTCGATGAACTTCAGTTTGATATCTTCGAGAGCTGATCGAGATGTCTGCTTGAGTAGCGACTGACGAAGAGTGACAACCCGCTTCTTTGGTCCAACACAGCCTCCCTTGATCATAAGATAATCATGCTTCACCACACCATAATGAGGGAAACCACCCATAGGAGTAATATCTTTCTCCGTCCTGTATTTAGGAAAGGTGATCAATATTGCAGAATCAAATAATGCACAATCAAATATGAACACTTTCAACCTTTCCTAAGATTAACATAACCTAAATACAACACACACCATTTATTGGCACTACGACAACCATACCTGTCATATTCAGTGATGGCTGTATGTGATTCTTGGTCAGACTTGCCAACCTTGTAGACCTTTTTATTCAACTCAGTACGATGATGATATCCATTCTGACCAGCCCTGGCAACCGTGAAAGAAACACGAGCAGGGTGCCAGGCACCAATACAAGCAACCTTCCTGAGACCTCTGTGTGTCTTTCGTGGAAGACGAGTAACGCCCCAACGAGTCACAACACCTTCATAACCTTTACCTTTAGTAACTCCAATGATATCTATCATCTCATCTTTCTGGAAAACAGCATCCACTGGAATTTGCTTCTCAAAGAAACTATATGCATAGTCCACTTTTTGGTTTATAGTTCCACCATTAACTTGGATCTCAATCAAATGAGCTTTCTTTTGTTTTAGACCGTTCAATTTCCTTATCTTCAGTAAACAAAGAAATGCCATTATAGGTCAACATTAATGGTAGTAATTTGTAGGTCAAGTAAAAATAATATACATACAACTTTTAAATTGTAAATAAAACACAATATGCTAGATTTACTATATAAAAACACATTAAGATTAAAATGTTATATTTGAATAGGAATCAAATCTGCACAGTGAATCAAGAACCAAAATAAAACCCAACAAGATCATTTTTGGTACCTGAGTATGAGCAAGAACACGAATGACAGTAGCATATTTTTTCAATTTCTCAAGCTGGGATTCAATATCTTTCTTTCCTCCCTCAGTTTCATATTTTTTTGAATACTTGGTGAAAGCCTTCTTCTTTGATTTGCACCAGTTCTTGTAAAATCGCCTCTTGACATCTTCACTAAGATGTTGAGCCCAAACAGTATTCAGTGTGCGAAGACCTCTTGGTGTCTTCACATATCCCACCACTCCAACGACGACAATTGGAGGAGTTTCAATGATGGTGACGGCTTCACATGTCTCTTTCTTATGAAGCTCTACAAAAGCATGGAATCTCATTAGGATACATATAAATAAGGCACCATGGAAAAAATTAACACAAGATGATCTAAGATAATGCCAATAAATAATGCTTACTTGATCCAGGTTTCTCAACCTCTCTCACTATGTGGGTCATCCCAGCCTTGTATCCCACAAAAGCAGTCAACCTACATGGTTTAGTAGGATCATCTTTTGGAAAAGACTTCACTGCAGTGACAAAATAGACGAGTTGTCAAGGGAATAAGGTCAGAGACAAAACAATAATAACTAAAATATGCAACCAGGTGATATCACGTGATTTAGAATAGGGACATCGTAAAATACATTCAACAATTAGCATCAGGAAAACTGGAGACCACTCCATAGGCACCAATATAACGCGAAGATGTCAGTATAAATCAGCTAACAAATGATTTGATTTGTTTGTCAGCAAAGGTCACCAAACTCATACACATAGATATGCAAAGATGAATATATGATCCCAGAAAGTCAATCAAATTAAAAATAGATGTTTTAAGCAGAAGCAGCAGGCAGGTACTTTCTCACCATGTTGCCGAAGAACAATACAGTTATCAATTTTAATTAACGAACCAGAACTTGCAATCTTACAAACAATAAAGGATGACGCATAGAGCAAGGCAACTTGAGGCATACAAGTTTAAACTGATACAAATACTTAGCTTAGTCAAAAACTCAATTAAATATCAAAAAACAAACACAATGTTGTGTGTTTCAGGGAGCTGGTGGGCCATCTAAGATTGTGCCATCGATCATAATAATTGTAAAACATAGCAAATTTCAACAGTTACTTGTAAGACATAAATCAACCTGCAATTTATCTGAAGAGTGCAAATATATTTCATAGACAACCTAACATGATAACCTAACTAAGGCTTTAACTTACATAACATAAAAGGAAGTTATTTAAAAAATATTTCATATTCAAAAGCAATAAAAATTCGTTAATAGAAGAATGTGTTAACTATGGTAGACGGTTAACATTACAAATTAAAAGTTTAATATACACATATATTTTCATTTACACAATATAAGTTGAAAACTGTCTAAAATAATCAACAACCTGTGAAGCATAATACTCAATTATAAAAAAAGTAGGAGTGCAATGGAAAGCTTTTATGAGAGCATAATACTCAAATAATCAACAACCTGTGAAGCATAATACATCAATCATGAGAGCACTTCCTATAAATATATGCAGAATGAAACATAAATAGATCTATATTATACACCTCAATGTAATGTACATTTGGAATATATATGACTAGAAAAATTCACAAAAAACAGGTTGAAATTAACCTAAAATATATAACTTTGAACAGTCACTTTTCTCAGTCCTAAAACCAAAATATATATTTATTATTCAAATTCTACAATAGAGAATAGACGAAATCAAATGTACATCATAAGAGGAACGAATTTATTTTAAAAACTTCATAGACAAAAAAGCATGCAATCCATTATGAGAAAAATAGGTTAACTCTGGAAGATGGTTAATGTAACAAATGAAAAGCTTAATGTCTGCACATTTACATAAACGCAATATAAGTTGAAAAGAACTAAAATAATTAAATATATGTTTAACATAGTAAAAAAAATAGAGGTACAAAGAAAGCTTTAGATCTGATAAAACAATTGTTGAAAAAATACATCTCAGTGCATTTTTCATGAGAGCACCAATTTCGAGTAGTGATAAGGAAACGCTTCCAAACCAAAGGCCTATGGCAAATCAATGCCAATTCTCTAACTCATTTGTATTCCATACCAAAATCCTATATAGGATTAAGAATAGATGAGCCGTTTTTGAGATTCCAGCCTTGATTAACAATATCATAATGAAAGAAATTCCAATCATCACAAATGAAATGGCACTAACATGGTGATGCACCGAAACACAAAGTTCAGATTCAATTATTATATTCATTGAGTTCAGATCTTTAATTTTGAAATAAAATATAAAAAACGTAATTTAAAATTCGAAACAAATTGCAGTGAATAATATTAAAAAAAAAATATAAGGTGGATAACCTTTTCCGCGATGACGAGAAGCTCGTTTCCTTGGGAGAAAGCCGAGAGATCCGTGTCTAGGGTGCTCGAATTTACGGTGAGACATAATTTCTTACTTCAACACTGTTAAACTAAAGAATTGGTAATTAGTAAAAGAGAATAATGAACATAATAGACCAATACAGCGTAAATAATAAACAGACCCATCGTAAAACAAAGAACAGTTAACAGATCTGAGAATCAGGAGGAAAGAATTGAGAAGCCTTACCGGCGGCGAAAGAAGCAAATGGAGACGAAATGATTTGAGGGTTTATTGAACACACAGCTCTGGCTTTATATATAGGTCGCTCAGCACACTTTCTTTATTTTTGTGTCCTAATAAAAATAATGGGCTTCTATCACCCAAAAAAAATGAATGGGCTTCGGATCCAAAACACGCTTTAGGAAAATGCTCAACGCCCCTCACCTCCCTCACACACCACCCCACTTTCTCAACAATTTACTTTAAATATCCCTGAATTTACCGGAAATGATGTTACCGACGTGGGCTTTTTTCTTGTCCAAAAAATATCCCTGAAATTAAAAGTGTACATGAGTATGGGTCGATTTGTCGACCCGATCACTCAACTCAACCCGATTTTTACTTGTATTCGATTATTTTCGGGTTCGATCCAACTCAACCTGTTGAAACTCGTTTATATTTGTTTCGGGTAATGGGTTTTACAATTTGAACTCGTTGACCCTTAGACTCGACCCAGTAACTAGTTATATTTTTTAAAAAAATTTGTTTGGCAGTCCCAGCAATCCAATAGGTTTCATTACTCTTCTTCTTCATACTGTCGTCCACCTTCTTCTTTTGTTCCGCATGTGCTAATAACTAATTTTAATATGAATTAGTTATAATAAGATATTAGTGTTTAATTTGTTTTGGTCTTGTAATCTCGTATATGCGCACTCATAAAATTCGTATCTAATTTTTGAATTGTCTTTTTCAAAAGAGCAATTTAATTTTTGAGTTAAGTACTATTTATTTAAATGTTATATTTTGTTATAGTTTTACATAATAAAGGTATGAACGGAAAACTTATGCTTGTGCTTATAATGAATTTAGTTTAAATTTTTTACATTTGTTAAATACAAATTTTTTTAGTTAAATACTATTCATTTGAGTTAAATACCATTTATGAGCAAAAATGATGTTTTTGCAGAAACTTATGATAAATTTAGTTTAAATTTTTTATATTTAAATCTATTAAACACTTTTTTGTAGTATTTTATTTGAAAATAGTAAGTACTCTAACTATAAACAAATGAAACACTACTATTAAAAGATTATGGTAGCTTAGTAAACTAAAATGGTTGGTGGGTTATGTGTAATGATGAAAGTAATGTGGTGGACAAGTAGCAATGCTAACCCTTTTCTCTTACTTTTCCTTTTACCTTTTAAATTTTCTAACTATATTATTGCATATATTCTTCATCCCTGTTATAAGCTTGAGTATATTGAGTTTTGTTTTAAAAGAATGTATGGCACTGATAAGTCCGATGATATGATGGAAAAACTAAAAAATCTCATCGGTAAATTGATTGAACACTATATTATTTTGTATCCCATTACTAATGAAGCTAGTGATTCTACTACCTCGAATCTTAACATGCACTCACAGTCTAACATTGAAAATGGGGATTAGGATGATTGGGAAAATTTGTTTAAATTGAATTTGAAGAAAAACAAGGTGAGTTGCAAAAAAGTGAGTTGGATAGGTATTCAAAGGATGGTGTTGAAAATGACTCCCCTACATTTGACATTCTTAAATGGTGAAAAGGAAAAACAAATAAGTATTATGTTCTTTCTCGCATAGCTAGAGATATTTTGGTTATTCTAGTGTCTACTGTATCATCTGAGTCGGTATTAAGTACAGGAGGTCGAATCCTCGATTTATTTTGTAGTTCATTAAATGCCACTACTGTTGAAGCTTTGATTTGTACTCAATGTTAGATCAAATCTCCTAAGATAATTGATTTAGCAGCTGAGTTGGTTGAAGTACAAAAGATTGAGTCGGATACAAATGTTTTATTTTAACTTTCAAATTGATTTTCCTTTATTTTTGTTTATTCTTTTAATCATTTGGTGTGCTAATGAAATTGTGTATTGTTTTTAAAATTTTAGATTTGTCTGAATTAGTTTCAATTGATGTTGGGATGACCGCCGTTGAACTTAACACAATCATTTTTACATCTTAAGGTGTTTGTTATTGCTTTGTTTAATGCATATTTTACTTATTTATTATTTCTCCTTCTTTATCTCATCACTTTTATTATTAATATTTGTTTTTGCAGATTTCCAATTGTTTCCTTCCATACTTTGAGTAACTTGTTAAGTGCTTGTACTTGAAGTTGACATTGCTTAGAATTAATGAATTTTCATATTTTATCGATTTACTGTTGTTGGATTTATTAAAGAATTGAATGATGTGATTGAAATTTTATAGTTTTTGAAACATTCAAGTATTAAATATATTTTCATTCAATATATTTTCCCGTAAAATAAAAAACAGGTTATTATTTATGTATAACCCGCCAACCTAACCCGTTATTGATCGGGTCGGTTCAGTTCGGGTTAAATGAAAAAAAATACGAGTTTAGAACTTAACCCAACCCAAAGATAATCGATCGAGTCGGGTATCAGATTTTGTCAAAACCGGCTCAGCCCAACCCCCGTACACCCCTACCTGAAATATCGGACCGATTTTCTTCAAATTTTTTCTTAAAGATTTTTGTCATCTTTTAAGATTAGTCTAGATGCGACAAGTATTATCTATTTAATATATTTAAATTTGATGTTTTCTCTCTATCTCTCTTTAAATAAACAATTTCTCTCATTTAAATTTTTATTTTAATCATTGATATATCTCATAAATACACTAAAATGGTTATCATCACATTAAGTGAAAGATAGATAATTCATTTCTATCTCTAGATGTATTTATTTTAAAAAATTATTAAATTTGTGTAATCTCAATGCGCGTGTCTCAAGACATTCAGGATATTCAAGCAGTGATGGAGGACTAGATCTAAGTCTCCTCTTTCGTCCATGGAGTAGAACGAAGGAACTCGAAAATGGATCATCGACAATTATTTTTTTTACTATAGTTAACTTGTATAACAACATTTGTGTAATTAGGTATGGCAACATCATAATTAGAAAATAAAAATCCATAAACTCTAATTATAATGAGAAAATGCAAAAAAATATTTCATTAGAAACTCACGTAGTCATTAAATATTTTTTAAAAGAAAAATTAGTTGTGGACATCTAAACACCTTATTTACACTTATAGAGGAAAAGAAAGAGAGAAAAACATATATTAAATAGTTATCGGATAATTTGAGGTGTCCAATTATCATTTATAAAATTTAATTGTCTTAAAAAACAAATAACGGCACGAAAATTGTCTTAATTGAGTGTATTGCATTGTTGAAGCACTTGTTTTTAGCACGCCAAATCCATAAAAAAAAACACTCCTAGCTATATTTTGGTACTCATAGTTGGGAAAGAAATCTTGAACACTGCATTAATGACCAAACCTTCTTGTAGGGAGAGCTACATAAAAAATATTTCCAAATGCAGTAAAACGTGTGTTTTATGGAGTTTTTAAAGTTTTCATATATCCTTTTTTTTTTTGACCAAGTTTTCATATATCCAGTTCCATGTGCGTTGCATGGATTCATAAGGACAACATTTTTTGAAGATAATTAAGGACCACATATTAAATTTAAGCAACAGTATTTTCACAATATTAAGTTGGAAGTATTGTTACTACTATTCTCAACTAAAAAGGTAGCATAAGTGTCGCCAACACTTTTTAAAGAGAAAAAAAGAAACATAATAATTCAACGTTGGATATTGATCAAGTGTAGAAAATAAAAATATTTTAAGACACAATTTTGTTTGGAAGATTCAACATATAAAAATACAAGTAAAAAATTATCTATTTAAAAGGGGAATGTCTATTTTGTGGGTAACATGATGAGACAATTTTGCATCTTTTTATGGAGTGTCACTGATTAATACTTGTTTGGTTTGTTTCCTCTTTAATTTTGATATTTAATTCGCATGATTCTAATTATGTACCATTTCACGAGTGGTTGGAAAGAAATATTATTGATGCAAATGAAAATGTGATTGCGTTGGCATTGTGTTATGAAATATGGGACGATAGAAATAAACAAATATTTTGAAGGGATTGATGATGATGTGGCTACAATTGTTCAAAAGGTGTAAAAATCTATTGTTAATTTTAATTGTGCTAGTGCGATGTCGTTGGAGACGCTAAGTAGAGTCTCAATTTGCCTATGTTTGATGTTCATGGGACACCCTTATTTAGTGGTTATAAACTTAATGTTGATGTAGTAAGTATTGCTGACAAGTTATTTATCGCTATGCGTAAGGGTTTGAAATTTGTTAAAAACATGTCTTTCTTAAATCTTATATAGGAGACCAACCAAATTCATTATTTAACTTAAACTCCGCTTTATATTTATGATGTCTTGACTTTTAATTTGTTGACGAACTTTCTTTAATCTTTAATGAAATTATCATCGACATCAAAATAAAACTATTAAAACTTGGAATATTAGAGAATGGTGCTTTATTACTCCATTCGGATATCAATCAATTTCAATTTATAATCATTCAACGCTCAAATTGGAAATTTAATAATAATAATTCTCAAGATAAAAACGCAACGTAACACAATTAGTGTAGTGTTTCATTCACAGCTCTTCCCACTAACTAGCAGAACTCGTCCTACTAAACCAAATAGAGAATAGTATAAATAAAAACAAATAATAGAATAATCCAAAACCATCAAAATGTAGATCATAAAAATCAAACTGCAAAAATACAAGTGTTCCAAAGCAAATAAGAAGACAAAATTCTGTCAGGAAGAAATGTAAAGAGCGACTTGAATCTAACAAATAAAAAAACTACTATATATCTTATTTTGGTGCAAAAACGGATGGCAATGTGAGTTTTCTCAATAGAAATGGTAACCGTCGCCATAGTAAAATAATTTACGTCTTCAACCGACCATAAAACTTCTGTTTCTCTTGAGTAGTCTGGATGCGGCCAACACATCCTCCCATGAACTTCAGCTTGATATCTTCAAGAGCCGATCGAGATGTCTGCTTGAGTAGTGACTGACGAAGAGTAACAACCCGCTTCTTTGGCCCAACACATCCTCCCTTAGATCATAAGATAATCATGCTTCACCACACCATAATGAGGGAAACCACCCATAGGAGTAATATCTTTCTCCGTCCTGTATTTAAGAAAGGTGATCAATATTGCAGAATCAAATAATGCAATAAAATATGAACACTTTTGACCTTTCCTAAGATTAACATGACATTTCCATATGAACACACAATTTCGACAACCATATGGGTGCAACATTTAAGTTCAACATAAAACACACATGTCTATTAACAAATTGATTGATATGATTGACGAAGCTGAGCACCATACACATAATCAACATGTCAAAGTTAATTAAAAGTTTACAAATGTATGAAAGTTGAACAGAGGAAAGTGAAATTAAGTTGATGGTGGAGCCAAAAGATCTTTTTTGAGTTAATATTTTGCAAAACATGGATCATTCTGATTCTCAAAAGGTCACGCTAGTTGGTAGAATCAATTACAGGTACCATTACAGGGAGGGGGAACTGATTTACAAATAGCAGTAATTGCAATGTTCTCCAAACATCATAGAACAAATAGCAGTAATTCCTAAAATAAAATAAAATAAACTTCATAGAACAAATAAAACTGCAATGTTCTCCAAACATCTCCTGAATTAAATAGTATGATAGGAGGACCACTTTTGAGAGGAATATCAGGTGGTGAAAAAAGGAGAGTGTGTATAGGACAAGAAATGCTTATTAATCCAAGTCTTTTGTTGCTTGATGAACCTACTTCAGGTTTAGATTCTACAACAGCTTTAAGGATCTTGAACACCATTAAAAAAACTTGCTAGTGGTGGTAGAACTCTTGTTACAACAATTCATCAACCTTCAAGTAGACTTTACTATATGTTTGATAAAGTTGTGTTGCTATCTGAAGGCTGTCCTATATATTATGGTCCTGCTTCAACTGCTCTTGATTACTTCTCATCTGTTGGTTTTTCAACTTGCATCACTGTTAATCCAGCTGATCTCTTGCTTGATCTTGCTAATGGTAATTAATAGCCACTAATCATTTGCTTTATTTTTATTTCAATTTTATCTAATCATTATTTGGTCCTATAATTATCTATTTAGTTACATATATGTGTAGTCATTTGAATATTATTTTGAAGAAAGAAATTAATACTAACAATGTCATGAAAAAAATGGAAAATTGCAGGGATTGCTCCTGACTCAAAGCATGTAACTGAACAAAGTGAGGCACTGGAAAAGGAAAGGAAGATTGTGAGAGAATCTCTCATCTCTGCTTATGACAAGAACATAGCTACAAAGCTGAAAGCTGAAAGCTGAAGTTTGCAACCTTGAGGTGAACAACTACAACAAGAACACAAAAGATGCTTTCACAAGTAGGTGCTCTATCTATTAAAGTAAAAACAATCAGAAGGAAACAAAATTACCCTTTTGGTTATTAGTTTTTAACTGTAATTCTAGTCATAAAATATTAATTGATGTAGGGAATCAAATAAAACCAGAACAATGGTGTACAAGCTGGTGGTATCAGTTCACTGTACTATTACAAAGAGGAGTTAAGGAGAGAAGACATGAAGCCTTTAACAGGCTGAGAATATTCCAAGTCATAAGTATAACTTCTCTTGGTGGACTCTTGTGGTGCCATACACCAGAATCACACCTTGAAGATAGGGTAAGATAATAAAGATTTGCTTCATCTATTCTACTTTATAACAATTAATAATAGATAGAAAAATCATATACAAAATCGACAATAAAATAGGAGTGTTTTCTGGGGATTCTACCCTCTCTACAATGCAGTTTTCACATTTCCACAAGAAAGAAGAATGCTAATCCCAATTTAGGAGTGTTGTTTTGCCCAAATAATTCAAACATCAACCAGAAGTCAGAGCACACAAGACATGATATGTTTTCTAAATAAAAAATCAGCAAGCATGAATACAAATACAGAGAAAAAAACTCAGCAAGAATGAATACAAAGTTTTAGTAATTATCAATTCATAACTTTAAAAATACAGAGATAAACAAGGCCAAATTACACAATTTCAAAAAATACAGCAAAACAACCAAAAGTAGAGTACCAATTATGGTTGGAATAAAATGCATGAACTCAAATTTTCAAAACATAACTCACTTGGATCTCAATCAAATGAGCTTTCTTTTGTTTTAGACCGTTCAATTTCCTTATCTTCAGTAAACAAAGAAATGCCATTATAGGTCAACATTAATGGTAGTAATTTGTAGGTCAAGTAAAAATAATATACATACAACTTTTAATTTGTAAATAAAACACAATAGGCTAGATTTACTATATAAAAACACATTAAGATTAAAATGTTATATTTGAATAGGAATCAAATCTGCACAGTGAATCAAGAACCAAAATAAAACCCAACAAGATCATTTTTGGTACCTGAGTATGAGCAAGAACACGAATGACAGTGGCATATTTTTTCAATTTCTCAAGCTGGGATTCGATATCTTTCTTTCCTCCCTCAGTTTCATATTTTTTTGAATACTTGGTGAAAGCCTTCTTCTTTGATTTGCACCAGTTCTTGTAAAATCGCCTCTTGACATCTTCACTAAGATGTTGAGCCCAAACAGAATTCAGTGTGCGAAGGCCTCGTGGTGTCTTCACATATCCCACCACTCCAACGACAACAATTTGAGGAATTTCAATGATGGTGGCAGCTTCACATGTCTCTTTCTTATGGAGCTCTACATGGAATGTCAGTAGATACAAAGTGACGAGGGATATATATATATATAAGGCGCCATGGGAAAAAAAAAACACAAAATGATCACATGATGATCACAAAATAATGCCAAGACATAATGCTTACTTGATCCGGGTTTCTCAAACTCTCTCACTATGTGGGTCATCCCAGCCTTGTAGCCCACAAAAGCAGTCAGTCTGTATGGTTTAGTAGGATGGTCTTTTGGAAAAGACTTCACTGCATTGGCAAAACAGATGAGGTGTAAAGGAAATAAGAACAGTGACCAAACATTAAAAACCAAACCATCCGACCAGGTGAAACTTCGTGAATTGGGCTAGAGATATTATTATATATATATATATATACAGTCAACAAAGAGCAACAAGAAAACTGGAGAACACTACACAGATGAAAGTTAATCACATTAATATAAAATGACATGCAGGTGTTAGTATCAAATCAGCTCACAAAGGATTTGCTTTGTTTTTCAAAATTTGTCACAAACCTCATAGACATAGATATACAAAGTGGGATAAATGAGGCACAAAAGTCATTAAAAATAGATGAAATAATAAATCATAATAATAGTAAAACATCGCAAATTTCAACAGTTACTTGTAAGAAATAAATCAACCTACAGCATATAAAACTATTGTTGGGACAAACAATATATTAGAGCACGTGTTCAAGATAATGCAAACACAGATTTGAAAAGGGAATGGGAAATGTGAAGCACTCATAAAATCATAACTCAACTTAATACATTATATAATGAATAATAGATGTACACAAAGAATATATATGACAAGAAAATCCACAAAAAATACTCTGTAATATCCCAAAAATATATAGCTGTGAACACTCACTTTTCCTCAGTCCTCCCAACAAAATATATATCCTTCATCTTCAAAGTCTAATGGATGAAATCAAAAATACATCAGATTACCGTAATATAAAAAGGCTTTAACTTATATAACATAAAAGGAAGTTATTTAAAAAATTAAGGACTGGATTAGTAACTTGTATGTCTAGTTTATGAAAGATTCCACACATAAGGTCAAATATATATATATATATATTAACCAACAGATGCATATCTCATCAAGAAATATTTAGTCAATAAGCAGTCGAATTTGTAATAACATACCAATCTTGCAGCCATTCAAGGTTGCAGTTCCTTGCTGCTAACACTGGCAAATAGATCTATTAGAAGAAACAGGAAAAAAGTTATGATATTTATGATTGTTGTGTGCCGCTACAAAGTCACAACATTTTACCCATCCAAGAATAATAACAAAAAACTACCACTTCCTTACCTCCAAATTTCTGCCAGAAGACATACTATTTCTTCCATGTCAAATTAACATTTATGTCATAATCTACTTAATCAGTCAAGATAAATTTTCCTATCTGACAATATGAACTTGGATAAGTTGATAGGGGGCATCTCTAACAATGGCATGATCTGATGTACTGCTGATTGAAGTCTTTCTAAAATGGAAACTTATCATTGCTGATTGGTAGAATCTACCAACTGTACCCTGCATGCTTCTTGATGTTTTTTTCTTCCATTAACATTCTCACTCTATCGGCATCATCCCATTGTCCTAAATCAGCATACATATTATATAACAACACATAAGGAGCTGAACTTTCTGGTTCAAGACCGATCAAAGCTTTGGCGGCTACTTGGCCCAATTCTACATTATTATGCACTCTACAACCCCCTAGTAGTGCACCCCAGACAGCCTTATCCGGTTTAACTGGCATGCTATCGATCAAATTCATAGCCTCTTGAAGTTGACCCTGCCGTCCCAGGATGTCCACAAGGGAGGCAAAGTGTTCAACCCGAGGTTCAATACCATAGTCATTAATCATGGAATTGAATTGCCTCCTCCCTTCTTCAACTAATCCTGCATGAGCACACGCATTCAAAACCGAAATAAAGGTTATATAGGTAGGTTTCATTTTAAGCCTCTTCATCCGTTCAAAAAGCTCGAGAGCCACTGCAGCAAAGCCATGAAATGCATAGCCTCCAATCATTGCATTCCAAGTTATCACATCTTTACAAAGTTTCATCTCATTAAACACTGCGCGTGCATCACCAATTGCCCCACATCTCGAGTACATGGTAATGAGAGAATTATTTATCGGCAAATCAGGAGTAACAGTCTTAGTGACAAGCTGATGTATCTGCTTACCAAGGTAAAGATCCACCAATCCAGTACACACACTGAGAACTGAAGACAAAGTGTGCCTATCTGGCCTCTCTCCCTCAAGCTGCATCCGAGAAAATAGCTCAATAGCACCCTTATGGTCTTCGTTTTTCTCGTAGCCAGCTATTACCGAGTTCCACGAGATCAGGTTTCTGCGGGGCATCCTCTCAAAGAACTCTTTAGCGCGTTTCAAATCACCAATCTGCGCAAACCCAGATATTATTGAATTCCATGAAAGTTCATCAGGACTCGTCATTTCTGAGAAAAGCTTTGAAGCCTCTTCCATATTACATATTTGAACATAGCCACTGATCATGGTGTTCCAGGAACAAACATCTCGCTCCACCATCCTATCAAAGAGTTCCCTGGCAGAGACAACATCTCCTGCTTTCACATAACACATCATCATCGAATTCCATGATACGACATTTCTCCTAAATCTCCCTTGACCCTCATTTCCATCACTCATGACCCCATCAAAAAGGCACCGCGCCTCTTCAACCATTCCTTTCTGACCATACCCTGCAATCAAAGTATTATAAGCATACACCAAATCATCTTTCTCATCACCCTCATTCCCATACTCAATCAAAATCCAAGCAGCCATATTCAACTCACCATTCCTAACAAGTCCAGATATAAGGCCACTAAGCGAAGCCGAATCCCTCTCTGGCATAGTCCTAAAAAATCCAACAGCAGAATCCACATCACCATTCAACAAGAACCCATTTATCAAAGCATTGGACGACACAACATTCCGTTGCGGCATAGAATTAAAAATCTCAAGAGCTTGATCCATCCTTCCATTCTTGGCGTAACCGCTGATGACAGTGTTCCAAGAGACACAATCCCTTTGTGGCATTTGATCAAACAGCTTTCTACCTTCTTCTACAAACCTGCTTCCACGGCAAGAAAAGTAACCCGAAATGATGAGGTTCCAAGATACAATATCTTTGTGAGGCATTTCATCAAACAGTCGGCGTGCTTTTGAAATCTCTCTCCGTTGAACATAACCAGTGATCATGGAATTCCATGTAACTGTGTTTCGGTGAGTAATGGAATCAAAGAATGACCTTGCTTCGGTTAATCTACCAGTTCGAATCAAATGGGAAATCTTTTTGTTGCATTGGTAAAGTAACTGTTTTGTTGTGTCGTTGGTTTTGGATTGAGAAGAAAAGGCACGTATACGACGAGCAAGTTGGAGTATGTTTCTTCTGATCCTCGGAGTACCGTACAAAGTTGACATTGCCGAAACAGAGAAAACTGAGACTATTGCAGTATCGTTTTAGCTTGCTTTGTGCTACAAGTATTTATTTATTAATATATATGAATGTATTATGTTTTTACGTGTCCATCACAAATATTTAATGAGTTTTATATTTATAATTAAAAAATATTTCTTTCATGATTTTTTAATACTTATTAATGAAAAAAATTTGTTCAGAGTTTTATATTTATTATAGATAAATATTCTATCATAGACAAATATTTGTTTGTTTTTTTACACATAAGTTATAAATATTTATTCGGTGTATTTTAATATTTATTATTAATAAATAATTGTGTTATATATTTTCTTTTTTGTTAAATTAAAGAGGGAAATTTCAATTTTTTTAATATTAATTTTTTGTTAGTGTTCTCGTCTCTTATATTGATAGTTAAAAAATAAAAAAGAATGTATACATAGGAAAAATATATGGTTGGGTGATTTTAATTTTTATAGTTATTATTGACAAATATATTTTTTTAATATTTATCAATGATAGATATTT
>JBBPBQ010020323.1:11152322-11191058 GCA_037974755.1 Cicer yamashitae
TTTTAATATTTAATAATGACAAATATATGTTCTATATTTTTTTTTGTGTTTTTTTCGATGCTTAAAATTCAAGAGTGCAATTTCAATTTTTTTAATATTGACTTTTTTTTTTTGTTAGTGTTCTCATATCTTATATTGATAGTTGGAATATAAAAAAAGACTATATAGTTGGCAAAAATATATATAGCTGAGTGATTTTGATTTGCGTATCAAATAATAGTTAGAAAGTAGTATTTGGTTTTGCAAAAAAAATTATATGAAATAAATTGTCATGTTTATCTCTAAAATTTGGCAATGCATACAAATGAGAGGACAATATTGGTTTTGTTTTTGTAAGATATCTATTTATTTCTTATTAAGATAGTTATATTTCTTTTGTAAAAAAATGCAGTTATAATTTTTTTTTTGGTAGTTTTTTCTATCTTTCTTTTCTTAAATACTTGTTTACCCTCAAATAATGATGTGATAAAAAATTAAATGAGAATAAATTTGTATTTTGATAGTTGTTTATTTTTTATATTGAAAGTAGATTTAACAATGGCTAAAAATGAAAAGAACAATATTGGTGTTTTTGTAGTTATTTTTCTGACGACACTACAAAAAAATTGACCTATCGTGACACACACAGTTTGTCACTAAAAGTCAAAAACTGTAGTTAATACTTTAAGTGACACTCAGGTCTACTGTCAACTTTAAGGGGATTGGGTGCTACACTTTGAGGACTGTCACTACATGTTCTGAAGGTTGTCACTACATGTTTTTGATTTCTACCTACAACAATGACTGTCACTAAAAACTAAATAAATATAAGTAAAGAATTGATCTATTGCTACGGTATTGTCTGTCACTAAAACCTAAAATTATAAATAAAGAATTAATTTTTTTACGGTATTGTCTGTCACTAAAACTTATTATTATTCATTAAATTAAATTTATTTTATCTCCCTGCTAATTGTAATTCTAAATTATTAATACCAGTAATTTAAATTTCTAATTTATTTTTATTAACTAATGCCATTGAAACATACAATAAAATATAATTTAATTTTACTAATTCTATTAAAACATACAATAAATAATTATTTTGCTCTAAAAGATTCAATAAATTTAGTCAGAATGAGTTTCGTAACATTTATTATGATAAACTGCAAACTAATTTCATAAAGAACAGTAATCAACTTCCTAAACAAAATATTTGAGGCGTGATTGTGAAAAATAAAAGAACAATAACATCCTCGATGTTTTATCTAACCGCAAAAAAATATATCTCACCCTTAAACTTTTTCTATTTGGAGGCGCCATGTGAGTTCCTCCACTCGTTTTTCAAGCTTATCCTTTGCCTCTTTAAGTGCGTCAGTTTCTCTTGCAGCCTAAAGCAAATGAAAACATATCAACTGAGAGTAGAGAGAAACACAAAATTCAGGAATAAGAAAAAATGAGGCTGCTTAAATATTAATTGATGAGTCATATAGAAGCAACTTAATTTTTATATCTGAGGTTCCTAAGTTTGGAACTTACCATTTTCAGGTTCCTAAGTTCTTTTCTGGCTACACACCCTCTCCATCGGCATTGTGTCAAAATTCAACCTTTCTTCAGCCTCTTATAATATGAGGAAGCCTTGTAGCATCGCCAACGAGCCCGAATTTTTTTGAGAGAAAATTTAAAGATTGAATACATGTCTTTAGTAGATGGTCCTAATCCTACAAGAGTCAACTATAACCTGAATTGTGATCGAAGCTTTAGTCCGTTTCCTAAAATTGAACTCCTTACGGGCAGCGATTGCCCTCAAAGCTGTTTGCAAAGTTAAGCACTGATGCATGGAGTCTAATGTAGGCTTTCCAAGATGCATGTCTGCATACGTGCTTCTGAATTTTCACAGCATCCTCCTCCCTTCTCATGTGTTGATAAAGTTTACATGCAAGTCTTCCTACAGAACATATTACGCATGTGAAATATATGTAAAAAGAAAGGAGACTGGTCAAGCAGTGAGATGTCCTACAGTACTGAGATACACTATTCTATATAGGTAAGTCCATACAATATTGCACCAATCCAAACAAATGATTTAAGCTATTTCATTTTTAAAATACTTCACCTCTCCACAGAGACTGCACATATATGGATATCCAAATCCAACACGACAACGAAAAGTTAAAGGAGAAAATGTTTACCACAATAACGATCATTAACATGGGAAGAAACTATGGATTGTGGCTTGTTTCCTTGGTTTCTGCAATAAAACTTCCCTGCTGGACAAGCTGAAGTTCCTGTACATTAATGAACAACAAACAACCTCCTAACAAGTTATTATAAAAATCCACCTCATGATTTTGACACAAAGATGCATCTGCATGTATATCTTGTGCAATTAGATTCATGAAAATTGTACATAGTGCTGCAACCAAAAAGTCCAACCTATATCACGTAAACTGAAGCATAGAGATTTCTCTCAAAGTTTGCTTTAGAACTCACTCACTCTTGACCCTTGGTAGTTGATTTACTAGCTAATTGATTTTTATAGAGTAGGAAATGATTTAAACATAGATAAGAAAAAATAACTGATATCATCACAGCATAACCACATTGAAAAGAGCAGTGACAGAACAATGTCAAGAGCCAGCAAACAGCAAACAAACCTGAATTCACAGAGCCTTCAAAACCCAAATTATTAGAACACAATCCACCACCAACATACAACCCCTGCAGTTTTGTTGCCTCAAGAGATTAACAAAAGAGGTGAAAAACAAGTAGATATTTAACAATATGAAATGATCCCCAGCAGAAACTTCATATTACCTGTTGTTGTCTTGTGCAATCTAGCTCTTGCTCTAGCTGCACCAGCTTTAAACGACACGATTCTAACTGTTGTACATAAGCCTGTAATGAAATGTCACGAATCAAATGTTTGTTCGGTACAAAACTTCAATGTGTGAAGTATAAAACTTAAAACAAACCTTTTTCTTCAAACGACTCTTACGAGCAGCCTCTCGGTTTTGCGCAAGACGTCTTTGCATCAGCATGTTTCATCACCTTATAAGCATAAAAAATGCAATCCAGACATCCAAAATTTGGAAGCAGGGAACCTCCTAATCTGCATTCTGCAGTGCAAAATTTGGTTCTAAAATGCTTTTTAATGTCACTTTAAATTTCTACTAAGTTGGAGGCATAAGTAAAGAATAAGATGAATTATCAACTTATGCATTCAGAAACAACTTGAACTTAATATTGCACATGCAGTAATTAAGGTTCCCGATGTAGAAAGTAGAAACTAGTTTAAATTAGTAACATTATGTTAACGTTACCTTATCGGTAAGTTTGCTAGCTTCTTGATCGTACTTGGTAGATGTTCCCAATATTCCAAAACAAGCATCCTCTGACTATAGGCATTTAATTTAACAGCATAAAATAATATAATTAGTAACGCGAAAATAGTCATTATCATGTGCAAAATACAAAGCATAAAAATTTGATAAACTTGCAACCTAACCTGATTATTTAACTTCATATTGGCCTCTTCAATTAAGGACATCGATGCACTTAAATCACCATTGTTCTTGAAATGTTCTTCCCATATAGCAAATTGGTGGATAGGATCATATACACCAATACTTGTGGAAACATATTGGGAGGATGAAGAATCCATGCCCTATGGACATATTTGGTCCAGCAATTTAACTTAATCATATAAATTAAACAATTACACATACAATGAACTACTACAAATAATCAATAAAATGCCTTGTAAAAAAATTTAATAAAATCCAATCCAAATTGTCACAAGTACAAAAAAAATTTAATAAAATCCAATACATCCACTATCATATTTTCAATGGATGAATAACCACTTGAGTTATTCAGCCCATTCCCCGCTCCCGTGTGACCCGCCCCATCCCCAATCTGTCCACACTCAACCTGGACCACCCTCTTGCGACCCTAAATCCATCTAATCTAATGGAATGCAACTCACCGAATGTAGTAGATCGCTACATTTTGAGAGCAATGTTCACCACTCGTTCATTCCTACCCAAAAAACAACAATGCCAAATACAAAGTATCTTATTCTTCCCTCCCTATCTACACTGCAGTGCACCTAAATCAGATAGAATAAAATCAGTGAATTATCAATTCAATGGCCTCTGTTTCAGCCACTTCTCTTACCTTTCAACCTACTCTCAATTTAATAATATGCTTTATTATTTCTTCAGTTAAGAACCTTCACTGAGCAGAATTGAGATTATGTTTCTTCCCCACAAAAATAACAAAACTAGAACTATAACAATTCCTTAAACAAACTGAACATCTATTTACCAATTTTATGCTCTTTAACTTTTCTCCCTAATCCTTATTGTGTACTTAAGAGAAAATAAATTAAAAAGCTGTCAGAAAGTGAGAACAAAAGAAGAGGGTCAAAGAATTATTGAACTGAAATTGAAGGATGTCTGCATACGTGCTTCTGATTTTTCACAGCAGCATCCTCCCTTCTCATGTGTTGATAAAGTTTACATGCAAGTCTTCCTACAGAACATATTACACATGTGAAATATATGTAAAAGGAAAGGAGACTGGTCAAGCAGTGAGATGTCCTACAGTACTGAAAACTCACAGTAATAAATTTAAAATAAACACAAATTTTAGAAAATAAAAACCGAAAATACTTTTTGTATCAGAGTCACAGTACTAAAAAGGCAGCTCAAATCATGTCAAAACATCGGCATACCGATTCGGCAACATCTGAGACACATATTGGAGCTCAAAGATCCTAATTACTTTGAATTAAAACTACTTAGATCACGAAATCTAGGTTACGCTAGGGTCGATTTGAAGATTTAATTTCAATTTACACTACACGAATTAACGCAGATCATGATATACAGCAAGTAAAATTGATAGTAAAAAGTAGCTAGTTGAAATTTTTGTGAATCGGATCTGAGATTGATGGAAATTACCTTCCGATAGGTAGTGCCATCTTCTTCAACGATCCAACCAGCTTCAGCACAAAGAGCTTTCAAGACTTCGTTGGTGTCACAGTGTTTAGGAAGCTTGAAGTTTCCTTGAGATCGAAGTCCTGAATAGATAGCTTTTCTCTCTACTATCTTCAGCGAACCCTATAAAAAAAATTAAATGCACTCTCTTCAGCTACAAAGGTTTCTCAGTGACTTCGATAACTGTAGCTGAAGATAGACATAGATAAATGGTTTTGTGCATTTAATTTTTTTTATAAAAGAGTATAATATTTTTAAAAACAGTGACACTCTAACTGTAGCTAAAAATAGTTTTAGTGACAGATAAAAAAACAACACAAAAATTAAGTGTCACAATAGATACAATTTTTTTTGTAGTGCATAAGATAAAAAATATAGTTATATTTTTTTTTGTAATTATTTATTTCTTTGTTTGCTTAATATTTTTTAATAGTAGATTTGACAACGGTTAAAAATGAAGAGGACAACATTTATTTTTTTTTGTAGTTATTTTTTTTAAAGCAGTTATATTTTATCCTCAGGTTAAATACTAAGATACTTTTTACATTAGTAGAGGAGGCAAAGAGAGATTGGGTCACTCTTTTGTCTAATACAAAATAAAAAAGACTTTATGATTCATTAAATACTTATAAGTATCTGAATTTTTATTTTTTTTAGATATTTTATTTGATCTTTTGAGATATTTTTTTGATACATTCATATATGTATTCTACAAAAGGTGAAGAGAATAAAAAAAAAAGGTGAGACAAATTTATGAGATATTAATGTACACGAGGTATTAGACTTTTTGAATCCACGACCAAAACCGTGTTTTTCTGAATATTGGTAATGTCAGAGAAAAGTCAATTAAAAATATTTTTAAATTGATAAATATTCTATAAAATAAATACTTGTTTTGAATTCTTTTAATAATGTTTTTTGTTGATATCCTAATATATTGATTAAAATATATTATGAAAAGTTTTATTTTTTATAGTTATATATTAATGAAGAGTGATTAATGATTTTTCCTTTATAAGTGTCCTACATATATATAAATTTTAAATAATTTTTTTGCTATTTTATCATAAATCTATAAAAATTATGTATATAAATTTTAAATAAATTTTTTGTCATCTTAAAAAATTATGTATCCGCATAACCGAGTCATATCACACCCACACCGGTATCCAAACTTGATAGATTAGATCTAAAGAGATAAAATTGCGTTTGCAATAGCAACAAGGTTCAAAGGTGCTAATCCAATGTTATAGAGCATCTACGTGCAATAGTGGTATGTTTATTTAGGTTAAATGGATACAATAACATGTTAGTTATTTATAATTTTTTAATACTTATACTTGATTCCTCAAACTAATTATCTTAAGAAATTTAGTTGATGGATCTCATTAATAAATATATCACAACACTAGTTTATTTTAATATAATTTACTAAATAAAATTTGTAAAAAGAAAAGAGAAAAATAATGTTTTAAGAACTACTCTCATCTTTACGACTCATTATAATTCCTTTTAATAGTCACTCATATTTTCATTTCTAATAAAATTATTTTAATATAATTTACTAAATAAAATTTGTGAAAAGAAAAAAGAAAAATAATATTTTAAGAACTACTTTCATCTTTACGATCTATTATAATTCCTCTCGATAGTCACTCATATTTTGTATCTCTGAATAAAATATCTAATAGGTGGTGTTTCCTATTTTTTCCAATTAAGGTAAATAAATACCATATGCTATCACTTGAGTGAATTTAAAATCCTCACATTTTGGCAATTAAGGAGTAGCCAAGTGTTATCCTATCCTTTATGAGAATTGGAATGAATTGAAGATATGTCCTCAAATGTATATATATACTTGACTTAAAAAATGTCTCTAAGTTAGCTATTAAGAAATTAAAAAAAGAAATAAAATATAAATTTTAAGTGAAAAATCTCACTTTTCATAATTATAAAGTTGGAATTAAAATATTTTTGATATTTTTTTCTGCATTTAAATGTTAAATAATACTATGATAGAATCACTACCATATATTTTTTCCAAGCTATATATATGAAAAAGTATAAAATTAAGGTATCGAATCATTCACGGTGATATTTAGTTTTATTTTCTGAAATTTTCAAGAACTTCACAATTAATTCAATTTTTAGTTTCATTTATAAGTTATAAATTTTAATTATGAGTTGAATTTCATTTTTATTTTATTTGAATTAAACTACTTTTTTACCTAATTTAATTATGAATTCAATAAATATAAAAAATATTAACACATAAAAGTAATGAAAATAAAAAATGGATAAAAAAACATTAGAAGATTTTAACTATTTTAATTAAAATATAATAAATTTATAATTTATTTAGTGATAATAATTTTACTAATTGTGTGGTTGAAGATAAGAGTTGCAGAAAGTAATTATTGTAACAATGATCAGTCGTTGAAGGTGGTTGTAAAGATCAAAAGAGTTGATCGACAATCGAAGGTTATAGTCAAAGTACGATGGACAATGGTCAGAGTGGTTGAAGGTGAATTGTCGGTGGTGACATTGGTCGAAAATGGTGGTGAGTAGTCGGTAATGGTGCCAGTGATTAAATATTGGTGATACTAATTGAGAGTGATAGTGAGTAATCGGTGGTGGTTAGTGATGACAGGATCATTGGATATGATGGTCGATAATGATAATAATTATCGTAGTTCTTAGAGCAATATTACATATTTACTTAGAGTTAGGGTGACATATTAACTCCGGGCTAACTCCTCTTATCATAGTTGAAATTATATTCATTAATACTAGTTCGCTATCATGCCAATAACTAATTTGTGCAAATAATATAGGGAAACTTATAATATACAAGTCGAATGATTTTGATATATTTGTTCTATAAATAAATAAAATAATTATTATTTTTATGAATTAAATAATTAATTATTAACTTTTGTATTTTAAAAAATATTAATATTATTTTGCTGTTTATAAATATTATATTAATTTTTCACATTTTATTATAAAAAATCCAATATTCATTGTTATAAGTGGTGAAAATTCATTAAAAAATACAAATAAACAAAAGTTAAATTTTATTTTGCTACACTTTTGATAGATAATATTTAGTTATTATAATTATATAAAAATGATAGATTTTTTTTCTTCAAAAAAACACATTTAATTATTAACTTAAAGACTAAATGTAACGGTACATATACATTGAATTAACTCATTTACATGTAAACTCTCAAATTATAAATAATTTATCAAAGTACACAAAACTTTAGGATATGTTTAGCTCAGAGAAGGGAAGGAGACGAGGGATTTTAATAGAAGAAATAAGATAAATATTTAATAATTTTATATTTGTTCAAGAATTTTTAATGAATTTTATCTTGCGATAATTCTTTCCCTTCTAAATTTCCAAAAAATAAAATTAAAAATATTGCTCTCGCCATCCCTCCTTCCATCTAACTTCTACCAAATACACCAATCAGTGAAATTTCAATTTCAATTGGGTTCTAACTTTTGATCAACCTGCCATAATTTCCAGAACATTATTTCTCATTAACCAAAACAAATTAATATACAGTGAGTGAGTCTAAAACATTGAAATATTACTATTTAATATATACATACACACATGAAAAGTTGTAAATTAGTCTACGAAAACAGGATTGAGTAAAATAAAATATATATAGTATATGTTAACTAATGAGTCATGAGTTTATTCTCTTGATGATCTTAGCTTTAATTAAGTTTAACAGCAGCAGACAAAGGAGTTGTAACTCTATATAACTCCTCGTTGATGTAACGATACCTCTTATTTGTTCTTGCAAAGCTCTCATCATCTTCAGAATCTTCAGAATTTCTTTTGTTATTGTTGCTACTGTTTAGATCTTCTTCGGAATCTCCGCTGCTGAGTTGTACCAGAAGCTTCGCTGCTTCGATCTCCGATAGTTGCGGCATCTTCGTGTTAGTGTCTTTGTTTTCCATTATGCAACATCATCTCTTTACTTTTTTGCACATAGAATTAAATAACTTAGAATACAATAGTAGGTCGGTTACTATGGATATTTATTTTTTTACTATTTCAATCGTTTTTTTACTAAATTATTGTTTCTATAATTATCATCTTGGATTCCCCTAACTCGCTGGGGTGGAGAGAAGGGGCAGGTACCACGATCCTTCTAAATCTTTTAGGTTTTTTAAGTTTAATTATTATATTGTTTTATGATAATTTAATTATTAAATATTTTTTATATAAAAAATATAATTAAATAGTATTTTGTTAATTATTTTGATCTTTAAATATGTCTTTTATTAATTATTTCAGTTTTTAAATATGTCTTTTATTAACTTGATCTATAAAATTATCAATAAAAAAAAGAATTTGATGATATATTTAATTTTAATTAATTAAAGATGGTAGTAATCGCGTCTCACACATTTAAAAAATTAAAATATTTTTTTACTTTTATATAAATATTAAAGTTTTGGTCAAAGCCTTTAACTATTAATTTATGGCTCCGCTTGTGCTAACTTGTATAATTTATTAAACTATTTGTTCTTCAATTTTTAAATATTTTAATTATTTTTTACAAATATTTTTAAAACGTTATACAAATTCCTTTGCAAAGATTTAGAATTTTTAAACACCATAAACTCAAAATAAAATTAACGAAAATATGAATTTAAAAATTAAATTTTGAACTTATTTTTTATGGATGAATTTTTTATAATTTTGTAAATATATTTAAAAAAAATTAAAAAATATATGTTGACTGGAAGGACTAAAACTGTTGTATAATAATTTTATAGACTAAAAACTTATTTAACAATTGTAATTAAGTTTTTCTCAAAAATAAACATATATAGCTGAATACACGCCCATTGTAAAACAAATGACTATATGTCTTTAGTTTTATTTTTTAATGTTTGAGATATTTTCTTAATCTCTTTTTAATGTTAAGATTGAAGGTTAATAATTTTTTCCTGTAAATTTTATTGTATTAATTAATAATAAGAGTAACTTATATGTTAGCTTTATTATAAAAAAAATAATGATAGCTTAAAAAATTGAATTAAATTTATGTACATTGTAAATGTAAGAGATTGTTAAACTGGCAATTAACTACAACTATTAATCATTTATTATAAATATTTTTAATGTATTAAAAGTAAATCTAATAATGCATGAAATTTTTTACAAAATCATCTACTAATAATATCAGAAAGTTTGAAAAATTTGTAAAAAAACAAGTTTGATAGTAAAAAAAATCGAAAACGCTTATTAGTGTGAGATTAATTGTTGTACATTAGTGTTATTTTTTAGTGTTATTTTTTTTATTATATATACCAATCCAATCATATAATTAATTACTTCATTTCTATGTTAGTGTCTAAAGTATCTACCAAAATGTCTATTTAATGAATTTTGATTGAATAAAACACATAATTTGTCTAATGACCTTAAGGATGACAATTTAATTCAAACCTAAGTTTTCAGAAAAAGTATTTGCAATGGGTAGGACAGAAACTTAGACTCCGGGTACATGTATAGATTATAAGTAAGTATGACAACAAAATTTGCATCCGTGAATATTCATTCAAACTCGTTTCGATTTGGACGGAAAAAATCCACTTTGATTAGATGCATGTGCGAGTTTTTCTCGAAATTAAAACTTAGGGCGGAGACGGATTTGAGGGTGTGTATATTCATACCTGCACCTGCTCTCGAATCCGCCCTGGTAGTGATATTGTTGTCATTTTTAATGTTTAAATATATATACATATTCAATATATAAGATATTTTTTAAATATTAAAAATTATAATCTCATCTTTATAGAAAATGTGATTTTAATTTTTTTTATCTTATTATTTTATAATAATAATTATTTTATTATATTAATTATAATAAATATCACTTAAATTTATTATTTTATGAATTGGTGCGGATGTAGATTTTCCCCGACTAATTAGATGCACGGATGAGGGAGGTAAAATCCGTCCCCGCCCTGTTGCCATGCCTAATAGACTCAAATAATCACCCATAAAATTGAACAGATATAAGTGTTGGTACATGCATTTTAGTTCCCATTTGCCCTACAAATACCTAGTCTTAGAGATAGCTCTTGATTGTGGAGTATATCGGCAAATACTTTAACATTTAAGTTAGTATATTGTTTGAGGTGAGTGATAGATTTAGAATGATAGACACCTTGATAGGAAACGATACGAGGCTTCAAATGCAAAAAATGGTGATATTGAACTTAGGTCGACCTTTAGTTTCCTCATTTTAATTTGAAGTTGTAATTTGTAGTTTTGACCATAAACGTAATTTTTAGACTCAAATATATTTTTTTGGTACAAAGATTCAAATATATATATATATATATATATTTCTTTGTCTTAGAAGATATGGTAAATTCCATCAAAATTATCTCACACAACTGTGTGGTTTCGAATTCGAACCCGAAACAAGACGTCGAACTAAGCAATATCGACATTTGTCAGTTGAGTTAAAACTTAAGGTCAGACTCAAATATATTTAAACGTAAACAATTTTATATTTGACGTACTTATAATTTAAATATAAATAAATGATATTTTAATAAATTTAACATTATCTCTTTTGTATTTGTCAATTCTTCATCATATTTTATATCGGATAAAAAGTTTTCCATGAATTGAAATATAAGTTTTTTTAAAGTTTTTTTTTTGAAATATTGTAAGTAATTTACTCATCATTAAATAAAAATGTGACATATAAATAAATTTATAAATAAAATATACATGAATTATAAGATATTACTTATTCACTTACTTATATAACAAATTTTTATTGAATGATGAGTAAAGTACTCGTAATTTTTCAAAGTAAACTAGCATCACCTAAAATATATCCTACCATTGTGTGTAGGACTTCCTTATTTGGAAATCAACACATATTTTCCTGTTCAAATTTAGAATAGAATAAATCTACTAGAAGACAATATTCACCAACAATTTAAAGTTAAAACTAGTGGACAAAAAAAAGTGAGACTTGTACTTGGGAAAACGTAGTATGGAGAAAAGGTAAGCTATATAAAGCAAGTATACGTGAATGTGAATGTGATTCTAAGCTCAAGTAATAAAGCCCAAATAAAACTCTTAGTTTCAGTGTTGTATAATTCTGCATGCATGCTTAATTTTTTTTCCTTTTGATTCCTGAGAAAATTGTAATTGAACCAAACGAAGCTGAAGCTGAAGTCAAAGCCAAAGCCGAACCTGAATCCAAACCAAATCAAACAAACTCCTATAAACTTGGCATGGCGTCGTCGAAGGTTGTTGCTTCCACGAATTCGGATCTTCTTCTTCCATCATTTTCTCTTTTCTTATCTCTCATCCTCCAACCACCACCATGGACGAAATTCTCAAGAACATTTATCCTGCCGCCATACAACAATATCAACAACAACAATTTATTCAAAAACAGCAGCTTCTTCAACAACAACAGCTTCTTCAACAGCAACAACTTCTTCAACAACAACAACAATTTGAACAGCAACAGTTTCTTCTTCAACAACAACAATTTGAAGAACAACAATTTATTCAACAATTTGAAGAACAACAATTTATTCAACAATTTGAATTAGAACAACAGTTTATTCAACAACAACAACAATTTGAACAGCAACAATTTGAACAGCAACAATTTATTCAACAATTTGAACAATTTGAACAACAAGAACTTCACCAACAACAATATGAACAAAAACTTCAACAACAATATCAACAACCCATCTTCACCGACACCATCGACAATGTATGGAACGACGTCGTTCCCAGTGTCGCGACAACTACGTACCAACACCGCCACCACAAATACCATAATCTTAATCATTCTTTCGATGAAGGTTTCACCGCATCCGCCGTAGATGATGCGACTCTTGAAGATTTCTTGGTGAAATCTGGTGCGGTTCCTATTGCTACTAAAGAACCTTCTCATGAAGTGACATTGGGAAAACGAAAGGCCTCTGAGGAAATTCTTGAGATTGATGAAGCCGCTCTTGCGAGACAGAAAAGATTGATCAAGAATCGTGAGTCCGCTGCTAAGTCCAGAGCAAAAAAGGAGGTTCTGTTTCTTTCTTTCTTTTCTTTTTAATATTATATTATTTTATTAGAATAAAGTTTTTTTTTTTAATTTGGAATTTTCTTTTTGATTTATTTTACTCTATGATTGTTTTTCAAGTGATGAAATTTGATTCTTTTATTTTGATGAAATATTATTGTTTTGCAGAGATATGTTAGTGAACTTGAGGTACTGGTTAAGAAACTGGAGATAGAGAATAAGCAGTTATTAGAAGAACAGGTGCGGTTATATTGGTTGTTGTTTTGCATTTTTTACAATTTCTTTATGTGTTTTGCGGTAGTTATTGTTTTGTATATAATCAAGTGTAAATGTCAATTGATAGGAGAGGATTTTTTATTAAATGTCTCGACAGGAATGAAGTGAAAGGAATGTGAGAAAATTATCTTTGAATACACTCAAGAATTGCATGATTATCACCTTTCTATAAAGTTGTCCCTCTTTGCTGGTTTTTTTTTTCTAGTGATAAAAGTTTGACACTTCCCTTGGGGGATTTGAATTGAGTAACATCTTTTTGCTATAACTCTTTTTCACACCGGTTAATTTGATTATTTTTTAATTTAACTTTTTTGCTTAAAATCTGAGTGGTTTCAATATTTTCTAATACAATATTGTGTCATTGATGCAGACTGAAAGGAAAGTGGAGAGGCTCAAGCAAGTATGTATATCTGCTCATTTTTGACCAGTCAATGTGCATATCATTGTATATTTAGTATGATCTCTTTGAAATTAACTGTCATAAATTTTTATTTATAGTTACCAAAAAAATATACTATTTACATTATAGATCTTCATTTTATAAGATGAATTTTACTCTTAATAATCAATTAATAACTATGGATTCAGCGGTACACAGAAGCTCAGACTTGAGATTAAAATGAAAAATGAAGGGAATTTGAGCTAATTGAGGAGGTTATCAAATATATCAAACAGTAATGGACTGGTGTTATGTGGAAAAAAATGATGATTAGAGTTAAAAATGTTGACATGCAAAGTGCAAGTCTGTCGAGGGTGATTTGTTGGCGAGCCTTGAAAGTACAGTGCAGAGCGAGAGATCAAGAAACTTGGGTAATTTTGTAGTATGTATGTGTTGAAGTTAATATACTTCTATTTTTGTTTTACAACTTTCCAAAAGGTGGCAAGGTGCATGCAGTATACAATTGCATTGGCAAGGAGAAACATACTATAATACAACACAAGTCTCTACTATATATGTGTCAACACAAATCAGATTTAAAAATTGTTTATCAGTGTTATTTTTCTTCCAATAACTATTACTATATAGTGAGTTATGTTTAGTACTTTAGTATCCAAAAATGCCAAAAAAACTATTTGATGGATAATTTGTATTTGTACTGTATTTCACTTGAAAACATTCAATTTAACTTCACTGTCATCTCAATTCTGTTACTGTGATTATTGTCTTAATCACAATATATACCCTCTCTTGGGATGAGCTGTCTCTGGTGCCATTCTTCCTTGTTTTGCTTGAACTTTTGAAGTTGTCCTTATGAACTAAAACCACCATTTCTTTTGTGTTAAATACAAAGCTCAATATTATTATTGTTGCTTGAGCTTAATATTTTTTAATCATGGCAATGTTATGGTAATGGTCATATGCACTGGCTTTTAGCTTTATTCAAAAGATTTTCACATGCTGGCTGTCAATCTAACTTGTTATTATCATTTACTTTGTTTTTCTGCAGATCCATGAGTGCATCATTCCAATTACGGATCAGCCAAGACCAAAACGGAAACTGAGGAGAACGAGTTCATTGTGATCAGTTTATTTGTGATGATCAGTCAGAGTAGGATTTAGAGCTAGGTGTAGATATAAGAGTTTTCTTTAATAGGTTACACATTGCTGGTTTCTCAGGGTTAAATTGTATAGACAAAATAGCAGCAGTCACATAATAAAAGTTTTTTTAGGGGTTTTATTAGAGCTTAACTTATACTGTTTGATTGATTCATGGATTTGGAAGATCCATGGTTATTGGTGGTTTCAAGGTTCTTTGGAATAGTTTTAAATAAGGGTGCATGTGTTGTTAATTTTAGCAATTTAGATGCTATGCTTGTTAATTTCATGAATGGGGTATGGTACCTGAATATGAAAATACCTGTTAGATTTTATATGAACATGTAAAGATTAATAGAATTTAGAGGACTTTTATGTTACATGATTGTGCCATATTTTCAATATACAATTGAATTAATTCATTTAAAATATTTTGAAATTCTATAAGTCCAACAACTGAATGTGGTGATGGATACTACTCTTAGGATTCGTGATATGGTTAATTCAGAAACATATTGAGATCAACAAAGGTTGCACAAGGGGAGGATGAACTATGTTGCAGTATAAATGTTGCGCAGAAGCTAATTTGGAAGTAAAGAGACCCACATATAATTCAACCTTTCATATGGTTGGTTGTTCATGGAAGACTCTTTGAATCACAGGCTACACAAATGGAGATCAACAACTTTTGTCCCTTGCTAACGACGAAACTATTCTTCATGTCCTTTGAGATTGCGATTCAGGTATGAGTTAGATTTATTCTTTCTAACAAATCACTCAATTTTATTCCTATTATTGCAGGGATTCAGTGTTTCAAAATCGCCAAGAATGTACATCATGTGGATTGAAGCTCCCTCTTTATGATCTCTTGCTAGTTCCTAATGAAGTGGCATGGTTGAGAATGTTGTATGGATGGGCTCACAAGATTTTCAATTGCTCTTATGGTTGAGATGTGAACAATGTTGCATAGATAGAAGTAGCTTGAGATTTTGAACCATGTATCCGCAAGCTACTTCTATGGTTGAGATGTGAACAATTTTCAAATTTGAATAATGTTAGCAACGGATACCTTAACACATTTTTTTATTGGTTGGAATCCATATAGATCCCAACAAAATTTATTAAGATATATGTGAATTCCAATCAATAGAAAATTTGTTGTTAGTACTCATTTAATATGGTCTTACAAGACACCTTAAATGATCATAATGCCAATTTTGATGTACAAGACACCTTAGTACTAATTTTTTTTGGACTTTTTTTTTATATCTTTTTTTTTTATTTGACCAAAATGCCACACTAAAAAAAAAATAATACATAAATGCCTTAATTTTTGCCCCAGTTGCCGATCGCAACTTGGGGCCGATCGCAACTTGGGGATGGGACGATGCTAAGAAAAAAATTTTATTCCTTAATAGATGGATGCGACCTTCTTTCTACTGTTATATATATATATATATATATATATATATATATATTTTTCCATTTTATAAATAATTCTGTTAATTATTAATTATGTTTATTATTATTTAATAAATTATAAATAATTAAAATATTTAAAAACTCAAAATACTATTAATAAAATAAAATACATTAAATAATAATAATAATAAATAAAATAAATTAATAATAATAATGTCAATAATATTATAAATTTTAATAATAATAATAATAAAAAGAATAATAATTTTAATAATAATGTGTCAAAACTGATATTTTGCCGATAAAATAAAACATATTTTCTTAACAACTCTCTCTTATTTATTTTTTCCTAAATATTGTTAATGTAATTAAATAATAATAATTAAATATGATTAATGTAATTAAAAAATAATAATAAAAATATTTAAAAAATATAAAATTTTAATAATAAAATCAAACAAAATATCAAATTTAACGTGTTTGAGTAGATGTGCGAAAATAAATAACATGTTACATTATTTTGACAACTCAATCCTATTTTGCAGTTAAATTTACACTTAAACACATTATTATAACAACTTCCTCTTATTTTTTTTTATCTAATAAATAAAAATTAATGAAAATAATAATAATAATAATAATAATAATAAAATATGAATTTGATTTTTTTTTTTTAATTTTTTTTTTCTTTAATTTAACGTGTTTTGTTTGTTCAATTTAATTAATTTTATTTTATTAATATAATTTACTTTATTATTATTATTATTATTAAAATTTATATTATTATTAATAATTAGTGACCTAATTGGACCGTCCCTTACTACACCAAAACACGAAGTTGCATACAGTAAACACAACACTAGATCAACCACCGGAGCAGAACCCGGAGAACAAACACTCAGTTGCACGTTCACCTTCAGTCTCATTGTTATACGATACGACATGTCGTCTCTCAGAAACTCTCTTCCCAGGCGTGCTCACAAAGAGCGTGCTCAACCGTAATAACTCTCTTTCTCTTTCTTTATCTCTTCGTATAATTCATCGCGTAATCTGCTCTTCAATTTAATTTTACTTTTGTTTTCGTTAGGTCTTCGAGGGAAAGATTTGGGTTGCTCGAAAAGCACAAAGATTATGTTGAACGTGCCAAAGCCTTTCACAAGAAGCAGGACACTTTACAGGTATAACAATTTCACCATTCCTTCTCATCCCAGATTATTTCACTATTTTTCATGTTCATTTAAATTTTTAATCAATTGTTTTGCAGAAACTTAAAGAAAAAGCTGCAAATAGAAACGAGGATGAGTTTTATTTTAAGATGGTTAAAACAAAAACTGTTGATGGAGTTCATAGACAAGTGTAACAATTTTCTATCCCTTACTTGACAATTTTCTATCTTTTTTAAGTGGTTTCCTTTCTTTATGTGGTTAAATTTGTTGGTAGATTTGTTAGGGTTGGGACATTGGGACAGCTTTGTTAGGGTTGGGACGGCCTTTGCTGGGTTGTTAGGGTTGGGGGCTTTGTTGGGTTGTTAGAGTTGGGACAGTTTATTGGGGTTGGGTGGCTGGGTTGTTAGGGTTGTGACGGTTTGTTGGGGTTGGGTGGAAACCTGGTTCTTATCAACCAAACAAATAATCCTATATGGTCATCAAATCAAACCACAAACTCTGCTACAAACCCTGTTCTTCATCTTTTAGAAGATGGAAATTTGGTTCTCAAAGAAGCACAAGAGAAAAACAACACCAACTATATATGGCAGAGTTTTGATCATCCAACAGATACTTTGTTACCAGGCATGAAACTTGGTTGGAACCTCGACACAGGCATTGAGATTCGAGTAACATCATGGAAAAGCCAAGATGATCCATCAAGTGGAGATGGTTATTTCAGTCTTGATTATCATGGTGTTCCAGATCTTTACTTTTGGAACAAGCAACAAAGGGTGTTTAGAAGTGGATCATGGAATGGTGAGAGTTTTGGTGGAGTACCAATACTAAATACAATATCTGTTCTTAATGATAAAATTGTTGCTGATAAACATCAAGCTTATTACTATCCTGCAAGATTATTTCAGTCTAATTCGTCTAGACTTGTTGTGAATTGGACCGGTTCAATTGAACGTTATGCGTGGATCGAAAGCACGAAAATTTGGAACAAAGTATGGAATGCACCTGCTGTTGATTGTGATCATTATGGAGCTTGTGGTCCATTTGGTATATGTGACTCAAATGCCTTTCCTATATGCAAGTGTGTGACAGGGTTTAGTATCAAGAATCAAGGGCAATGGAATTTGAGAAATTTTTCTGATGGGTGTGTGAGGAAAACAGAATTGGAATGTGGAAAGGATAAGTTTTTGCATATGAAGAATGTGCAATTTCCTGATACTAGAAGTGTGTTTGTAGACTAAATTATAATTTAGATGTGTATTATAAAAAAATTACAAAAATAACTACTATAATTATAAAATAAAATAAATTTTCCAACCTAAATTCCAACTAATTTTTAATTATTAAAAATATTAACTAAAATTTGATTTACTACCTCTCTCTCCAATATATTTTTGTAAATTTAAAATTTAAAATTCTTATATACAATATAATATTATACTTTTTATTTATCCTTCAAGTTTTCAATATTTGGCCACCCTGATATTATAGTTCAAGATCCGCCACTGTTGGTAGTTTATCATGCTTAGTTTTTGGGTTTACCTTTGTAGGAGTGAAGATAACAAGTATACTCAAGATGAAATTATGTTGATGAAGACACAGGATACTGGATATGTTCTTCAGAAGCTTCAGAGTGAGAGAAAGGTAGTCCAGTACACTCAATTTCTTTTTTTTCTTTTTGTTTATGCAAAAATTGTTAATGTAGGTTTAACTTGTGAATATCTTGGATTTTGTGTGTGTGTAGAAAGTTGAAAAGCTAACTGCAATGTTGCATTGTATTGATAATCAGCCATCGAACAGTCATGTTTACTTTGCTGAGGACAGGTTTGAGTTTCTGAGCTATCTTTCTATAACATGCCAATGTTGTTATAGAGCGCTATAGTGTAGATGAGTTTGAACAAATCCCCATTGTTTTGCGATATACTTACGCTATTTAGTACAAAATGTTGGCAAATAGTGGCTATAACAGCACAATGGTATTGGTGCATGACAGAATTTGAACAAACTGATATTTTTCTGTGATCCGCTATTGATGCTAGATATATATTATATTAGATCGGAATAGATTGTTACCTTGTCTCATTTTAGTTGTAGTTTTATGTTTTTATTTTTATGCTACAAATTAGAAGAATTCAATGCTCAGATTCAACGGATGGTCTTTGTGAATGTTATGAGAGCTTCAGTTATCTTCAATTTCAAATTTGTACTGTAGTTTATGCTTAAGCCAGTGAACTTGACTTGGCCGTTGATGTCGATTGATGGATGGGGATCAAAAGTAGAAAACAATGTTATTTAATTTGAACGGGGAATCATAAATTTCACCATTGAAAAAAAGAAACTTTTTACTAAGTTAGTTTTGATAGTTCCATTATATATTAAGTTTGTGACTCTGTGGTGACAACTGACAACTTGTTCTTGAGATGCAAAATCGATGTTAATTATGTGGAACATGTCATTATGACTATGATAAAAAGGAGTTGGTGTGCAGATTAAGTGGTTGCTTACTTGCTTTTGTAATTTATTTTTGCATGTGTAGGAGCCCATGTGTATATTACATGTTTTGGCTTCTAATATATGTGCTAATGCTATTTAGGTGTAATCCTATTATAAGGTCCCTTCATTGGGCAAACTCGTTGTCATTTTCTAATTATTGACAATATGTTATTGTTCCTTTCATCTCCCTCCACCCTCTTCTGTATTCTTGTTGATGTTATGTTGCATGTGTGTACTAGTAGATTTATCCTCATTCCTTAGGTTTATTTTGAACGAATAGCTTTTTATATCATCATCTATGGAGATGCAGGGAAGAGGCTAAAGAGTTAAAGTTACTACACTCAAAAAGAGAAATTCCACTCACTTCTGACGATATTCCCAATAACATTAAAAGGTACAGACTTACTTTTGGCTTTGAAGACTTAGATTGATTTTTCTCATTTTGTTTGATGTTTTCTATGGGATTAAACAACTTATAAAGAACTTGTCACTAAAGATGTTTAGGGTTATGTTCTACTTAATATTTTATTTGTTCTCTTCAAAGCACTTTCAGATTGGTAAGTTTGAAAATATCCTAATTGCAGTAAATGCCCTGAACCATTGCATTTTTTTTTCATCTCCGAATTTCTGTGGGTCCATGAGAATGATTGATTAACTCAATAGCTTTCTGAAAATTTTGTTGGCTCATATCTTTATCAAAGAAGATCATTTCAATAAAGTTCCAGACGGGATATTAATTCAGAAATAATATGTTTCCATGAAGCCTCAACCGCAACCACAAGGTTTGAGGATGTAGTCATGACTCATGAGTTATGAATTTAGTATCATATATGCATCTTACTATGGTGTTTTTCATTGACACCTAAGATAGCATTTGATAGACAAGTCAAAACAGCCAAAGATAGAATGGTGCCAATATTTGAGTCGAAGAGGGACTACCAATAGGCATTGCGATTCTTCCTGAGGGCTTCATGTAATGTTTGACGTCGAGGAGGCCATCAGAGTTGATCAAGTAGACGATTTCGTCGTGAAAGTAGGATAATATAGGTCTTTGAAGGGACTGTACTTGGTGGTGAAGTTGTGGGCCGCGAAGGACGATAGAAGCGAGCTTTGTCGTTGTCAGCCGGCGAAGGAGATTGATTACTGTTGGAGATTGCAAGGGAGGGACAAGGGGGTGGTCTTGGGCAGATCTTAGGTTGAAAGTGGTTTTGGGAGATTGAGTCTGGGGCTAGATAGAGAATGTTTGCAGTCATAACTAAGGACTTTTTAGTAATTTAAAAAATATAGAAATTGCTATCTTTTTCAAAAGCTTTATTATTTACAATTGCTATTAGTTTTCTGCTTTTTTGACCACATATTGAATCCATTTTCATGCTGGGTTGATTCTTTCGTGATATTGCTCATTGAAAGCTGGCTTGTCCTGTACTGTAATATATCAACTGCTATAAGATTTGTTTATTGCCTATAAACACAGTTTTTATTTCCATTTGTTCTTTTGTCTTGTCTTGATTTTTAGCACCATGTTGGATTTCTAGATTTTTTTTTCATGCACAGGAAAACAGAACGATCTTACAAAGGGTTGGAAGCTAGGAAGAATAGAGTCAGCCAGCTAGAGAAAATTTACATGGATATGGGAATGCAGAAGGAGTTGCAGGTACTGATATTTTGGATTGCCTTATTATGAACCCGTTTGAGTCTCTTACATATACAGAATACTCAGAAATATATTCCATCTATGAACAGAAAAATGGTAGGAAGCGCAAACTACGTGAAGACGAAATTATCTGCCCAACCAATAAACCAGTATACAAGTGGCGTGCTGAAAGAAAGCGCTGAAAGAGTTAACAATGAGCTGCTTCGTTTTTTTTCTTTTTGCGCTTTATCATTTGGCATAATGATAATTTACTTCTGTCTTTGGAGGATAATAACGTTTTGATTTTTTTGGCTCTTAATGTATCTTGGTAATTCAATTTTGTCTCTGATACAATTTATATTAAATCAATGGTAAATATAATCTTATTTATTCACTTTCCAAAATTTGGTGCTCACTTTCAGTAGTCACTAGTCAAGGTTCTGAGCTTCCCATCCTTCATTGGTAGAAACATCAACCAATTAGTGTAGCAGCATTACAGAAAAAAAATGATTAAATATTAACGACGGCATTTTGGTTGAGCTCTTCTCTTGTTTCATGCATGTAAAAGCGTTATAGATGTCTAAAACTAACGCCATCTTTTTGGCATCATATTGATTTGAGAAAAAGGAAGGTATATTGATTGTGTAAATCAGCTTTACATATGTTGGTTATAAGAACCGTAATTAATAACATAATTAACGGTTTGTATTTGTTGTCATTAAACTCTATTGATTTATGTTTAGGTAATTGAATTGCTCTGATATTTTTTGTTGCCCTAGACTATACTCCCTCTTATAAATGATTTATTGGTGCAAGTTTCACATTTATTTTTTTTCAATTACGTTCAAATAGATTACGTATGAACTGAATTAACATAATCCACATGAACTTAAATTTTTTATCGCATGTGTAATTGTGAATTAAACTCACATAGATGATCTATTTGGGTCTAACTGAAAAAAATAAAAATATAACAAGTAAAAGTGTAAATATTTAGGTGATTTGAGTAACAATGATGCCTCTTTACCCATATTTATTCTAGTCAAACCCTCTATGTAGATATTTTTTGTAGTTGATAATTCTATGTTTTAGTCAAGATATCAAATATTTAGTTTGATAAGAAAATATTAATTCAAATATATTTTGTTACTCAATTAATTCAAATATGCTAGACTTAGATTTTGCCTCATGTTAAGTTTTGTGAAAGTTAATGTTGAAGAGTCTCATTATTGGACAGATGGTAGCCCGACTAGTGAAGATTTAGTGCATGTTTGGTGTACTTTTCGAATAATCAAAATTAATTTTAAAGATGCAAAATTGATTTTGATATATTTTGGTGTACACGAATTGAGTTAAGTCGTTTTTTTTACCAAATTCAATACTCGAACCGATTAATTTTATTTGGGTTGGATTAAGTTCTCAATATGTGATTTTTACATCAAACTCGAATCAAACCAATCCGATTATGAGCGAGTTAGGTTGGATTCATGGATCATAAAGAAAAAATATATTTTTTATTTTAAAAAAAAATGTAATTAAATTTAAATACTTAAATATCTCAAAAATAATAAAACTATATAATATATAATTCAATACTTAAAATACTTCTACAAAATACAATAAAAACACTTAAATTAAAATAACAACAAGTTCTCAAATATAATCCATCAATTAAATTTTAACTATACATCAATAATAATAAAATAAATAAAAATATATATATCACATCAATAGATTGGGTTCACGGGTTCGCTAGTTCAAAATGTTAAATCCTCTCCCTGGACCAAATATCATTGAGTTTAAATGAGTTGGTTCGGAATATACTTGAATTTAAATGGGTTGAGTCAAAACGTGGATTTGATTGGTTTGAATGACTAGGTTCGCAGCTTTATCGTACATATAAACACCCCTAATTATGTCTCAAGAATTGATTCTAACTTGAAACTATAATTTGTAGTTTCGAAGTCTAAACGTGATTTTTACATTAAAAATTAATGATCAACTCACTTTTATCGTAAAATATCCAAATATAAATCACTTTAACTTCTAAGTTATTTTTAACTAAAATCAATTTTACAAAATTAATTAATTCAAAATCAATTTCTAAAATCAATTTTAACAAATTAATTCATTCAAAATAAATTTCAAGTACCGCGTAATCTAAACATTAGCTTAATTCAAGATTGGGAGCGCAAGTTGTTGAAAGAGCTACTTTGTAAGATGTCATGTCTCAAATTCATCTCCTGAATGAAAATTATTCATGGTGCATACTTATTGTAATAAGAGAAATAGAAGGGCATATTTTCTAGCCAATTAACATAGTATTTTTTAGCTAATGAGGATCATTTCGAATCTTTTTCGAAATCTCTTTTAGACGAGATAATCCCTCTCCTTTGCTTAGTTTACATATCTATTTCGAGTCTTTTAGATTTAGTTGTACAGTTTTTCTATTTTTTTTTTCCTAGTTATAAATATTTAGTGATGGAAATAGTCATTTTTCTCTATATTTAATTTCTTATGATTAAGATGTTATCTTAACAGTAAGAGACATATTTCGAATCATCATTAATAATAATAACTTCCTATTCTTTCAATATTTTTTTATAGAAAAAAAATGCTTCCAAATTGAATAGGATTCTCTAAATTTTTCCATTGCACCAAATATAAAATACAATATTCTCTACTTGCATGCTTTAAATTCGACTTCCATTTCTCTTTAATGGTTAGTACTTATAGTGCTAACTACCAACTCAACTACCAGCAGGCACCAGTCCCCCAAGTCACACATCTTTAATTACCATCACTCCCCACCACACAGTATACTAATTCAGAAATTTTGTCATTATGACTAACCACCATAGCAACAATGAATTTATTCCTTGTGTTTCCAATCTCCACCAAAATTAACTTCACAAACCAAATGCAAAAGTTTAGGGCCAACCATTTTGGTTTATATTTAAAGTTAATTTTGAAAATAAAATTGTCAAGATAAAATGACGTTAACTTGATTTTTCAGTTAATTTGATAATAATTTCTCCTAAAAGTACAATTTGATGACTTGGGGTTTAATAATTATAGTATCATTTTTGTTTTAACTTTAAATGTTATTATCTTTGTGCATGGTTGTGGATCTTCATTCCAATCAATAGGGATCCAAATTTTTGGATTAATAGAGGTAAAGAATGTACTTCTTCCTTTTTTTATTTATAAATAAAAGTAGATGAATAAAAATTAATACATTTAATCTAAAAAATTATTTTATTATTAATAACTTTTGTTTTTTACGAAATTATATTTTTAAATATTGTGAATTTCAACAGAGGTAATGAGGTTCACAAATTAAAAAAACCCATGAATATTAGTTCTCTTAATAAATATTCGACAATGACTCCCACTGTGCTTACAAACTTGAGGTATCAAAATTGAGATTATTTTAAAAAAAAATTCGAACTGAATTTTTTTAATTACTTTTATATGTCAAATTAAAAAAATTAACTCAAAATTGAATTCTGTTTTGATTTTAAAAATTTAAAAACGTAAACAGAAAACCACCTTTTAAAAAAATCGTTTCTAAATATAAATAATATTTTAAATTATTAAATACATTTATTATTTTTTCAAACATAGTTTTTTCTTTTTTTTAAAACATACTTTTAATAGATACTGTTAATTTATTTTGCAATTTTAGAGTTGACTATAATCAATAGTATTATTATTTTACTAAAAATATTAACTTTTTATATATAAGTTTGAAAATATGAATTAAAAGAAAATTTAAGAGGAAACACATATAAAATAAATATATTAATTGATACTGTCACTTGTCAGTGTAGTTTTTTTTTCTCTTTTAAAGTATCACAACTAATCATATATTTAACTTTTAATGATATATTATAATTTAAATCAAATATTTTTAATAATTTAATGATTATAATTAATTAATAATATATATTACTTAAATATTTCTTTTGATTTATAATTTTTTTATTAAAATTTGCACTGTAAGGTCCTGAGTAAACTTGGAACATAGTTATCTAACTTGATAATTTAAACATTTATCAGTTTAGTAAATTCTATATATATATTTAAAAAATAAAGAAGATGTGATTATAATAATAAGAGAATGTAAGACCTAAAATATGGTAAGTTAGACCATGTAGGAGCCTTAATCATTGTTCGTCTCGTACCAAAACAGAAAAGATGCAAGTAGTAGCAGCAATTACTAGCATTTACTACGTGTTACAACGTGGCAGTGACATCATCCAATTTTCAGCATATAGAGCCTAAAAACAATCGACCTAACTTCTTCACCAACACGACATCCTATGTTATCTTTTTCCTTTTTATATGAAATATTGTGTTTGTAAATGTATAGTTTTGTCTTTTATTTTATTAATTTGTATTAACTTAATCACTCACTTAATTAAAATTTTAAAATAATTTATAATTTTTTCGCGTTAATTATTATGTCAGTATTAGTTAACCAACAAAGTTAACTTTGATGAGCCAATACATTATTATGTAAACAAATCTTTTAGTTTTATTTAACATTTTTTAAAATTGAAAGATTGACATGTATAACACTAATTGACAATAATATTGAGGATTAAATTACAACAAATTATTTTTTCATACAATATATTGTTCATAAGCCTTCTTCCTCAATTTTTTCTTTCCTCTATTAGTCTTTTTTCACCTTTGTTTCTTTTTTACTATATTTGTGAAAAAGGTATAAATAAAATAAGTGATGACTCTCAATTTACTCCATCTATGAAAGGGGAAAACACTTTGGTAATTTATGGTTTTATAAATCCTGTATTTTGGAAACTTGTTAAGTTCCTTTTTGTTTTTATGGGAGGAAAACTGTGATAAAAATTTCAAAGACAAACACAAATCCAGATCGGCCATTATTTGGTTTTCCTATTTGGAAAGTAATGTTTTAAATATGTATTTTTTTAATTACTTTGATTGTTTCAGTTTGGGAGTTTTATTCAAAAAACTTAAATTACTTTATTTTTATTCTTTTATTGTTATGCTTTCTATTATCTATTATAGTTTATTCTTCTGTTGATGATTTAGGTTGTTGTGTTTCAGAAATAAAGTTGTTGTTGCTATTTTCTATGAATAAATGATTTACAACTGATCTTGATCATCAAATAAAGAAGATGAACACGAAAATATAGCGAAAACGTCGTGGTATTGGGACCATTATGTGTGCAAGATATGAGTTTGACAAAAGGTTTATTTCCAAAGTGTGAAAAAGAATATTATGTGATTTGATATATTATAAACAAATGAGTTTTCTAAATTGAAATGACTAGTTTAAAAAATATCAAAATAGTCTTCGTTGTTGACGATACGTGGCAACATCTCATTACCATAAAATATCAAATACGTCTCTAAAATTTATTTATGTGATAATGAATTATTACCAGTCTTTAACACCACTAATTAACTAGTATTGACAGAGGAATTAACTTGATTAACGGTGAAATAAGTCGGAGATGATTTTAATAATATTTGTAAATAAGGACTAAGTGTATACAAGTTAAGAAAGTTAGAAATAAAATTGAATATTTACTCGTTATTTTTTTCAAGGTTTGTTTCTTTCTATTTTTGATTATTCCATATAAAACCATCATCCGAAGAAAAAATTATTTTTTTTATATAAGATCCTTTTTAAATTATAAAATATTAATTAATTTTATAAAAAGTATTTCTAATTAAATATAATAAATTAAAAAATTAATTATTTATTGTCCTTAATAACTGAAAGACAGTTTTAGAAAGAAATTATATATTATTGGTAAATTTAATATGAAAATTATATTTATTTAATTATTGTAGGTTGATCAAAGAATTTTACATAGTGTCTGGTTGGAAGAGATGTCAGGGGACGAGAGGACAAGAGAAAAAGTATTTAAAAAAATATTTTTAGTTCAAATTTCAAAATTAATGTATATTTTTAGAATTATGTATAAGTATTTATTGACATAAAAAGATTCAATTATTAATAAATTTAATTTGTATACATCGTTAATATAAATATTTTTTTCAGATGCATTTAATTAAATATTTTATGATACCACCTTTTAAGATTAATTGCTAAAATATCTTTTTAACATATTTTGGTTGGTTACATGTGTACAAAAATTTTACACCGTAAATGCATATAAATTAATTAATTTTATTAATTATCAATGATAATTTAGATAATATATTTTATTTTTATTTAGATTGTTTAATCAAAAGTTCAGACGAAAGATAAATAAAATATAATAAAGAATTGTTTTAGATTTATATTTAAAATTCTCTAAAACGATTAAAGTAATCAATTATGAAGTACAAAATATACAACTTTCAATATTTTTAACAAATGCCCGAAAAGGATTTAATGTAACATATTCCTTAATTTAATTTATTTGATTAAACTTTCTTATAATTCATTCCGAAATCATTACTAGTTTTTAATGTTTTGCATCATTAACCTACGAGAAGGGTTGACGAAAATGATGTTCTTTTGTCCCCTGTCAAATGAATCATGAATTTTCATTCATTATTATGAACAAAACAAAGTTAGTGTTTTTGCTCTCGTTGTTTCCACGCATTCAATTCAATCATTGAAAATTCACCCTTTTCTTCACCTTGTTCCCCACCTTTTTTTTATTCACTCTAACCAAATCAATCGATTCAAGATAGACCCACATTGCAAAAAGCTTAAAGTTTTGTATTTTCAAGCATGACGAATGAATAGCTTTAATGGGTTTTGTTTGCATTGATTAAAAGTTGAGTCCGCGAGTGAGAAACAAGTTGGTTCCTTTTTTAGGTTTTAGGAGTTTTGTTCCGTTCCCCCCCCCACTTCCATTGAAGGAAGAAATAAGTGATGAATCTTCATTGGATTTGGGGGATTGAACATTAATGCATCAGTTTCTAGCAGTTATACCACATATGTTTCGGAGATTGAGATGGTTTGTTGGTTTGGATCAAAAGAATTGGTCAACCAAAAGGTTGGTCAATGCTGATCAACCTGTCCCTGCAAGGCCAAATCACCAACCTGCTCTTGATGCTGTTCATGAGGTTGCAATTTACATTCACAGGTTTCATAATCTTGACCTTTTTGAACAAGGGTATGATCCAAGTTTTGCAACTTTTATTTATGTTTCTTTTATGTTACTTTATTTGCAAAAGAAAAAAAAAGTTTTATTTTTATTTTACTTCTGGGTTTTTATTCTTATTGTTGTTGTTATGCAGATGGTACAAAATCAAGGTTACCATGAGATTGGAGGATGGTGAAGATTTCTACCCCGGGATTCCGGCTAGGGTTGTTCAGTATGAAGGTGAATTGTATTCCTAATCTCTTGAAGTATTAGTTGTTATTTCTCTTCAGTTTGTAATAAGTTTTGTACTTTGAAGTACTAGACTAATTTGCTTTGTTAAAGAGACTAAGTACTGGACTCAGGTTCACTTGGATCTTGTGACTGTGTCATTTTAGGGGTATGTGTGTGTGTGTCATCCGTGCAAAAACATGCTCTAACATGAAAATTACAGTTTTTATTTCAAGGATGACTATGTTTCTGCTTTGCAAAATAAATTTGAGATTTCTATAGTGATTAGTTAAGAGTAAAGAGTTTTTCAAAGTAAAAAAAAAAAAAGAAATTCGTTATGAAATTTTTTGTCTTTCTTGATTTGATGAATTTAGAAATTAATTGTAAACATTTTATCTTTTATATATTGCTTCCAATGACCATAGACTCTTGGCTTTACTGCTGTGTTAGTATATTACTATCTCAATGTCCAGAAAATGTCAAAATGTCAATAAATTTTTAAAGCTGTCATGTTCTATAAATGGTAGTTAAACAAACTTTTATTGTTTGTTGCCATTGTGGTATTAATGCTTGTCTTTATTATGCGATAGTGATATTCTTCGAATTTCTACTAAATAAGGGTCGTGTAGGGTCTGTTTAATACCGACATCTAATGAATTATTTGCCGAATATTTTTAGCCTTGCGATTTTGGAGGATAAATTAGTATCAAATGAACATCAGATTGTTGTTTACTTTATCATGTTTTCCCTCAATGTTCTCAATTATTCTGCTACTCTACATTGCTATAGTGCCGCGATAGCTTGTATTTGACATTTGACAACATTTTGTACTAAATCGCGTGTTGTTGAGCAGTAGCAGTTTGTTCAAATTCTGCTATGCTATAGCATTATATCACCGCCATAGCCTTTATTTGACAAAACTGGTTTCAGCTTTTGGTAGCATGGACATTGCCATGTTTTTCTTTTGTTGTCTTTCTATAATTTTAATAAATAAATTTGGAGTTTCGAACTATCCAACCACATAGAGCTTAAACTTACCATAATTTGTTTTAATCATCATCACAATATTCTACCTTTTTAACCTTTTCTTGAATGCGTTTTCCAATGTTGTTTACTGTTAGCCATATTTGGAATTAGATTTTCTGCAACTGACGGGATGTCTGTATGCAAACAAAATTTGAAATGGACCATTCTTGTGATATTTTTGTGCTTAGTTTTACACTTTTACTCAACTTTGCGGCTATCAAACCTCGTTAAACATTTCAACTATATTGTAATACAATCCTAAGTTTTCTAAGGTTCCTATTACAGACCGCTGTACTCTTTTCAATGTACATGACAGCCTGAAACTTACAAGCTGATATTCCGAGTAATTACTTTGTTCTTTTTATTGCTTGTACGTGTGTATTTCAGCTAGAGTAGAATCTTAGAATCCATCTTTTTGTTTGAGCTGCAGCTCCTGAAGTGGGTTCTGACAATTTATGTAGAGTTTGGATGATTGATGATACGGACAACAGTTTTTCAACACCGCCATTTCAGATTAGATATGCAAGGCAGGATGTATTTCTTTCTATCATGATCTCGTTCTACCTAGCTTTTGGTGTATATGAGGTCAGTTTTTTCTGTTATTTCTTGATAATATCCCCTTTATATGTATGTACGCATGTGGTGGAACAATGTAGTAGGTTCTTTTATGTAAAAGCAAATCAACTCGGTATTGGCACTAAATATTTTTCTTTTCTGTTGCATTTTTGCACTGCTTAGGATTGTTATTTTCTCCTCCTTTGCTTTTTAGAATTTTTTTTATCTTGCTCCAAATTGGACTCTTTCCTTTCTTTGTGATAATAATATCTTGTTTTACATTAAAGAAAAATTTGTAGCAACTTGTTTACTTCGTCGTGTGCACCCTCTGATTCTAAACTTTTCCTTCCTGCTGCGTCATAAATTTCTTTGCTATTATTTATACGCAGGGAGAATCCTCTGATGTTATCTTGAAGTTTGAACTCATGCATGCTCCTATGTCTGCAACTGGGTTAGTTCACGTTCCTCTTTCCCTTTTTGGATAGTATGGTGTATTAAACAAATGAAAGTTAAATACATAAAAATGGATTGAGTCAAATACAATGAAGGTTAAACACAATTATTTTGAAATGATTTGCATCGTATTTACTGTGCAGATCTGAGTTACATGGTTCACTGGATGCATGTTCTGTTTCAGCTCATGAATATAAAATCCCCCCTAAAGCTCTTCTTGGACTGCATTCATATTGTCCTGTCCACTTTGATGCTTTCCATGCAGTCGTTGTTGATACAAGTGTTCACATCAGTCTGCTAAAAGCTAGTTATCGCACAATTCGACAGAAGGTACCAAGGTTTGTCAGAGTTCCAGTTTCGAGTTTAAATATATGCTATATAAATTGTTGTACCACCATCGTTATGATATGGTTAGTTGAATTGTACCAGTGATTGTAGAGATTCAGAAGGCACTTATGCTGAAGACTATGTTGGGTCAAACAAGGTATGATATGATGTGTTGCTGTAATATTTTTATGACTTTGCGACAATGTTTTTTGTTTAGTTAAGGCATTTTTATTTGAAATCACAATCTTGTGATGTATATTAGTTATTAAGATTTTGTTGAGAAATCTCTTTGTTTACTAATGTAGCTTATTCTTCTATTGATGGTCAAATTCAAATCAGGTGATGCTCATCAAAGCATTGATGGCTGCACATGATATCCTGCTTGAAGATTTGAGAAGAATAAGCGCAGGCATTGACCAAGCTATTGATTTGACTGGAATTACTTTTGAATCAGATGTTACAAAATGGTTTGATTCTACTCTTCCAGAGCCTGTGAAAAGTATCGATGGTGAACCATCACTGCAGCTGTCTGATAGGGACAAAGTTAGTGTTGAGGTCCCTAATTCTGTCAATGTCAATGTTTCATTATTTGTCACTTCTTTGTGTTTTATACTCTTTGTTAGTTTAATACTTAAATCTTTCCCTAAACAGGATTCTACTCATTATATCAATTATCTAACCAAGGAATCAGTTCAACCTTTTTGTTGGGATGATCATCTGTTAAACTCTTTCCAGTCTCTAGGGAATCAGCTCTTATGTCTCTGGAATATATTTCTGAAATTCCACAGGTTGGTTCATATATGTCAAAATAATTACATAAATTTGGCATTTAAGTCCTTGTACCTTTTTTTCAATAAAATGATAAATCAATGTTGTTCTTTAGTTGTATATCCATACTGATCATTATAGCAAGACTGTTATGTTGTGAGAAAAGGGGAACACTTTGAGCACAATATTTTACCTCTACATCAAGTCAATAACATCTCTTTTCCATACTATCATTTCACTCAGGGAAAACAAAACAAAAATACTAGAATTTCTGCATAAGTCCTGGGCTATAGATCGGAGAACTGAATGGTCAATATGGATGGTGTACTCAAAGGTAGCAATGCCTCATCAATATACGAACAACAGAATTGAGGGGACAGCATTGCACCATGGTGCACGTAGAAGTTCATTAAGTCCAGGGGGGTTGATTGATGATGTATGTAATTATCTATTATATGTTGTACAAGATTCATAAAATTCATTGTTGTGTTTGAAATTAATTATCAGATTGTGGTCATATGGATTTTCATTACTGAATGTTTTTCTTTAAATATGTTGTTTCTCCTTTTTCTTCTGTTCAGCCTATTCAAACTGCAATAATGCGTGCAGAACTTCATAGGCGAGGTATAGCACATATGAGGGTAAGTGATCGTGTTTGTCTAGAATGCTTTATAATCTTCCTGTTTCGGATGACTGGAATTTATGACATATATGATTTACATGCAGATCAACAACCGGTCCCTTCAAGACATGTATATATTTGGAGATCCTCTGTTTGTTCCTATAATTATTGTTGAACGCATGACAAATGCGTACCGTTCTACCAGTGTGAATTCAAACTTCATTTCTGTGGGGAATGATGCAAAACATATCCTAGGAAATGGTTCCAGATCCACAAACAAGTTGTGTGGGAGTAGCCAGCAAAATGGACATGTTTTGAGAGTAGTTGTTTTTGTTCACGGGTTTCAGGCATGTTTCACATACTCACAATTGCTTTTATCTTCTTGATCTGTCGTTTGTTTTTGTTTCCTTATCTTTTGATACTTTTTCGCCTTTAATTTTTAGGAGTTACAAAAGAAACTGATCAACTATATTACTTGAATAAGTTAATGTCATTACTGCTTCAATGTTATCAGTTTTGGTTGTTACTAACTTGTCTCTATCTAGTTCCATTCATAGATATAGATCATTTGACTAATCTATCCCTCCCCACTCAAATTTAACAGGGAAATCATTTGGATTTACGGCTTTTCCGTAACCAATGGCTTTTAATAGACCCTGAGATACAATTTCTAATGTCAGAGGCAAACGAAGAAAAAACATCTGGGGACTTCAGAGAAATGGGTTATCGGCTTGCTCAGGAAGTGATCTCTTTCCTAAAAAGGAAAATGGACAAAGCTTCAAGACGAGGAAACTTGAAAGATATCAAGCTTAGCTTTGTTGGTCATTCTATCGGTAATCTCATTATCAGGGCAACCTTAACAGGTATCTATTGGCAAAGTTTTGAAGGATGCTACTATCCATAAAAGAATTCAAACTAGGGAATTTAATGTTTTTTTTTTCTTTTTAAATAATTGCAGAGAGCATTATGGAACCATATCTAAGATACTTGTATACCTATGTGTCCATATCGGGTCCACACTTGGGTTATATGTACAGTTCGAACTCTCTATTCAATTCAGGGATGTGGCTATTGAAGAAGGTCAAGGGGACCCAATGCATCCATCAACTAACCTTTACAGATGATCCTGATCTTGAGAATACTTACATCTACAATCTTTCCAAGGTATTACATGCATGGTATATTATTCGCTATTATCGGTTGTTAACCATCAAGGTTTCTGTTTGATTTTGTTGGTAATAGGGAATAGGTTATTTTATTAGTCTAATTGTTATTACCCTTTTCAGGAAAGGACGCTGGAAAACTTTCGAAATGTGTTACTTTTGTCGTCACCTCAGGTAACTTCCTTTACACACTTTTAAGAAACAATGTGCAAATTATTAGTCTAATTGTGCAAATTGTCATACTTTTAAGAACTATTTAAAAGAACTTGCTTTTCCTTGTTTGACTAAAAAATATCCTGTATTCAAATGCTGGATCATTTCCTTGAGGGTGAAGATGTAGCAAAAGATTGTGTAGCTTATGCATCAATTTAAGAGAAAACTAAAATAAAGCTAAACTAATAGGCTCATTATAAGGTGTAAAGCTTACAGTTATTAGGACTCATGCTAATATTGATATCATGACTAGTTGGGTAGGTTCTTTCTCTCTGATTTTCTACAATAGTTTATTTCATTTGTTTCAAAATGTTTTGTTGATTCGAGATGAGAGCAAATGATTCGATCTTGTTTTAGAGTTTCAATGCAAGGTAAACCAGAAACAATGTTTTCTAAAGGCATAATGCTTCATGCTCATTACATTTCAGGATGGTTATGTACCATATCATTCTGCTAGAATAGAACATTGTCCAGCAGCATCGTCGGATTTCTCTAAAAGAGGGAAAATCTTCCTACAGATGCTAAATAATTGCTTAGACCAAATCCAAGCTTGCTCCGACAATCGTGTGATCATGTGCTGCGACGTCAACTTCAACGCTTCTTGCTATGGAAGGAACCTAAACACACTTATCGGACGGGCAGCTCATATTGAATTCTTAGAGTCTGACATTTTTGCAAAGTTCATATTGTGGTCTTTCCCAGAGATGTTTAGATAGCAAATGGAACTGGCATGGAATTCGGGTAATATTGTTGATTTGAAGAACTGGCAAAGTTGACACAACTCACAACACAAAAGACTTCCTGAACAGTGGAACTTAGCACTATGATCACAACAACAGTTCAGAGATGCCAAGTTGAAGGAAACTACACGAGTTGATATTCTTCCAATGCAATCCTATCAGTGTGACAAAAATAGTGAATCTGACCCCTCCCATAAAATGTGCACACATTTTTTCTTTCATTTTAGCAGGGAGATTGATGCATATGCAGTAGACACAACCATGAGATTTTGGATTCTGTAAATTACTGTTCTATAGTAATGTTTTTTTATTTCCTCTTAGTTATTGATAGGAGTACAGGTTTTTTGGTTAGTAGTGTCTGCTTTGCTCTGCTTAAGGACCATGATGTTGCAAAGTTAAATGTGGCACATGAATGTCTGAACTTGGTTTGTAGCATGTAAAAAGAACTGAAGCATGAGTGTATCATATCTGTTCCAAGTTTATTTATTGAATAGAAGCTGTTAGTTCAAAGGATTTTCTAGATAACTTCCATCTTTTTACATCATATACGTTTTTCTGCCTTCACAATCTAGCTCTGTTGGTTTTTGTCACGAGGTTAAAGCAAATTATGTGAACTGTGGGAAAACCAAGAGTTTGAAAAGGAGGTTCAGCGCTCAAATCGATTACCAACATTACATACTCACAACTAATATCGGTAAATTTTGTTAAGTTACAACAATTGAATAATTACATACACGTTGTAGGCTTCATTATTAAAATATATAAGAGAATAGGTGAAATAATTGTAAAACCTCGCGAGTATGAAAACTCTATTTATGTCTGAACTATCGGATTTTTAAAGGAAAGTAGCTCTAATAATTTAAAATTCGGTCATGAAAGTAAAACTTGAATTGTTTCGACTAAAGTTCAAACAAAACATTTTAACAAGTTTATTCCATCAACTGCCTCAATTTCCACTGATTTATTTTCTACATTCTATTGTGCTGTCTGTATATTTTGGAAAAAAAGATTGGATTGAAAAAAATATGCAAAAAAAGGTTCATTTTTTTTCTTTTTCTATCTCTCTTGCTTTGATCACCACAAAAGATATATACTTGAAGGCTCCAAATGAATAATAAACCATACACAAGTGTAAGAAAACACTTGCTGTAGATATAATTATAAGCAAATAAACCATAAGATATTTAATAAGTAACCTGACCATATTTTTTCCTACATAAAGTGCTGAGAGACTGATACCAAGCATTACAAAAGAGCATAAATGATTATCTATGAAGCTCTCCTGTCACTCTTCTTCCTCTCAAAGAAGCTAGTAACAATATTTAAAATGTACATGTTCAGCAAACATTGTACCTCTGATAGCTCAGCAACAACTCACCATTTTCATTGCTCCGTATAGCTTGCCGCACCGAGGGAATCAAGCCCCTCGGTTCGGCAAGTCATTATTTTTCGGAACACCTCCCTTACTTGCCGCTCCAATGGATCCAATCCATCTCTAAAAGCTTCAGAAACAAGCTTCAGCTCCTTCAAATCCTGTTCAACTTCCATTTTATGTTCCTCACTCAACGGAAACTGAGCAGAATCTACCAGGTCTGTCAAGTGTCGGGTGGTTGTCTCAATTTGATATATCTCCTTCAGCAAACCATTTGAGTTCCGGCGCTCTCGCTTCTTTGACTCCTCCAGGATCCGTTCGTGAAGTGAGGTAACTGGAATGCTCCAGGTATATTGCCTTGGGACTGAAAAATGAATGTTTAGACCGCGATCCTGACAAGGAATAGCTGCAACAAGGATCCACAAAACAAACAAGAGAATACAATTCATTGTATAAACAGAAACTGAAAGCCTGCTCGTAGCAGCAATCTCGTTTGGACGAGGCGGAACCAGGTTATTTGCAATGGACTGTAGTTGCTTGGCTGCAGACCAGGACCGAGAGACACTCCATGAATGTGATCTTGAATGCCCTGCCGAATGATGATCCTTGCTCGAGTTATGCCGTCCGAAAGATCTATTACGTTGAGAATAAATAGATCCCGATTCTTTCTCATCGAGCATTGTCAATGCTAAATCCATCAGTGCCTTTCTCGCCCGCCTAAACTGGCCTTCGGTCAATGGTCTCTTATTTGAACCCAAGGCACAACTCACAATTTCCAGATGCTTTTGCCACATACGGATATTCTCAATCCCATCTCGACTCGCATTACAAATGTCAAGTGCCTTGACCGACCTCTCAATGAATTCAGACATCATACGATCCAGAGGAGGTTTCGATACTTGCCCTTTATTATTCAACAGAATGGCTCTGAATTCATCGTGGCAGCATATAAATGCAGTGAGGAGCTTCTGCATCCAATCAATCGAGAGCAATTCATCGTCACTAACACCAGAAAGTTCATGAAAACGATCTGTAACACGCTTTTGGAATGATCCAAGCTCTAAATTACAGGAATCCGATTCATGACTTGCTTCCACAGAATGAACCTGTTCCTGCCTCATACCAAATAGCGAACGGCCAAAGGAGGAAAACGATGAAGAAGGGCTCTGATTATCGGTAGAAGGCATTGTCACAGACTCACAGCCTTCAGCAAAATCCCCTCAAGATCCTCACAACACTTGACCAGAACCACAAAATATCACATAAAACCCATCACAAACTGCTGCATTGATGTCGCCTCTTTCGGTTTTGTTTCCTATAAAGTAACGGAATCAGCATAATTTAAAACATGATCAAAGTACAACATATACAACATAATCAACATCCAATATCCAATTCAAAGCCTAATACAATTACCAAATCAACGATCTGAACAAACAGATCAAGCAAATTCCAATTACTAAAATTTAAACCCAAATAAAAAAAGATCTCAACTTTCAATCACAAAACTCCAATCATCATCACCTTCAAACTAAAATTCAAAACTAAGCAAAAAACCTAAATAAAAATCAAACCTTTATCTCTAACCCAAAGCAGAAAAACCTCAGAATTTTGCAAAACCCAGATACCCAGATGTTAAAACAATCTTCAATAAGCACTTAAGAAGCATGTTTATGATAAAAATCATCACTTTAAAATAAAAATAAAAAATAAAAAATGAAGAAAAAAAAAAAGTGTAGAAGAATAAAGAAAAATACCTTTGAAGTTGAAACAAAGATCACGTGAATTTGAAGAGATAAAAGGGTGAACATAGAAAATGGAAATGACGAATCCCCAAACCCTAGCGAAAGACCAAAGCCAATGGCTTTGGTTCACGCCAGATGAAGGGAAGCGTAATCGGAATGTTACTGCACAGACTTCTGACAAGACAACATTTTTTTAAGAGTAATAATAAAATATTGTGGAATGAAGAATATTTTTATGTTTATAAGAACATTTGCATATATGTTTTTTTTTTTTATTAGCAGAATTGTTTATTTTGTTTGAAAGTGTTAACAATTCGGAACTATTGGTACTACTTTCACATATTAATGTTATAAAATACTTGATTTTATTAGTAGAATTGTTTATTTTGTTTGAAAGTGTCGAATACTTGATTTTAATTGATTGTAGTAAAATGAGTTGCATAAGATACCTTATTTACGCAATTTTATTTATTGCCATTGTTTATATAATATAATATTATTTTAGCTTTTTTGTACACATTTCTATAATATAATATTATTTATTTAAAAAAATTAAATGTGATGTATTGTAAAATTATTTTTATAAAATTAATGTGTCCGTTAAATATATGGTAACTTTCAAGTTTTTTATTTATTGTTTGTCTCACCATATATCACTTTTAAACTTTTTATTTAATGAAATCTTTTATAATTAATATTCAATGAAATCTAAATTTTTCAATATCTTTTACACTTTTGAGTTATAATAAATAAACATTACAAAGTTGGTATATTATGATCAATTTTGTGATTTTAAAATTAGTTATAATAAAAATAAAATAT
>JBBPBQ010020323.1:11191168-11207128 GCA_037974755.1 Cicer yamashitae
AAAATAATTGTAGTTAATTAATTTTTTTACAAAAGTAATTAATTGTTTTTTAATAATATTTTAATATATGGAAAAAATATTAAGGTACAATAAGACCCAATCTACAAAGTACACAATAAAAAAAAAGTGATGTCTTCTATTCATGGTTAATTATTTTTAATAAAACATTAATGTATAATTGGTTGAATTAATTTATATATACGATTAATATAAATAATTTTTACATTGTTAAGCAATAAAAATATTTGATTTTTATCAAATTTAATTTTAAAATTATTTTTATAAATGTGATATATTAGCAGTAAAATTTTTAAACTAATAATGCATAAAACTTTAATTTATTTTACTTTTAATTGAATTAAAGTTTATATTTTGAGGAGTTAACTTATTGTTAAGAGTTTAATTTTAAAATACTGAATTTAAATTTCGGTAAGGAGAATTTTAAATGACACTATAATTAAAAAAATTTCCTTTTTCATTTTTTCTAAAAGATTGTACAAAAGTAGTATTACTATTTAAATCTTAGATCACTCACATGAGTCATGAATTGATAAGGATTGATGGGAAGGTTAGAGGGGTTGGTTATAAAGGCAGAGAGGCATGGATCTGAATCAAAGTCTATTTTTGATTGGCTCGTGATAAATTAAAATTTATGTGCATCGCAATCAAAATTAAAAGCTTCTTTGTTACTGCTTATATTTTAAAAAAATAACATTTAGGAATTTTTATAAGTTTGTTGCAATTTTTAGAAGATATTAGAATATATATATATATATTTTTTTTTAAATAATTAGAATATTTATACCATTACCATTATATTTAGTTAACTACCACCTAACATATGGTTTAGTTATACATATTTTTATAAATATGTGGATTTTTTTATAATTATATTATCTTTTAAATAAAAAAATTTAAAATATCCTACTTTAAAATTAATATGTGAATTTTTTGGATCTTCGAGAGATTATAGGGCGGAGACGTGACTATGTAATAATTTGAAAATTTTTCTCTTTTCAAATCATCTATTGATTTGACATTTTATTATTTTTTAATTTATTAAATAAAAATAAATAACCGCATCAAGAGAATGCAACATTTTGAGAGATAACATAAATTTTTAGCATTTTTCTGTCTCACGATCTCTTAAAGTAAAAAAAAATAAAACACTTTAATATATTAATTTCAAAGTAAAGTATTTTAAATTTTCATTTCCAAAATAGATATAATTGAGTAAATCCCAAATATATCCCTTACTAATATAATCAATTTATATTTATATCCTTTATAACTTATTTGTTTCATTCAACTAATCTCCAAAATTTACTCTATAACGACTTTTGAGTTTTGTCTCTCCATACCACTTTATTTTTTTCCAAATTTTATAATTACTTTTGAATCCTCATACCACTTATTTTTTTCTCTCAAATTTTATAATTTTTTCTTATTAAAAGTCAACACCTCGTTGAAAACTTTGGTGCAAAGTAAAACAAAATTAATGCAATTCTTTTTTCTTTTTTACGAGAAAAGTTGATACAATTCTATGACATCTTTTATAATATTTTGAATTATTTTTGTAATCTTTTTAATTTTTTTAAATATTTTTAAAAGTCAATAACTTCGTGATTTTTTTTAATCTTCTTAAAAGTTGTACACTTCTACAGTGGTAGTGGGTGAGTTAGAAATAAATGTTGGTAGAAATAAAAAAGAAACTATAAACTTTGTCTATCACCAAATTTGGATAACAACTTTAGGTATATACTATTAGTTTTGACCTCTCATCTAAAATATATACATTTATACAGTAATATAAAAACGCAACTCTAAAATTAACTAAGAAATAATTCTCAATTTTATCGGACTTTTGTTAGAAAGATTTACCTTTCACAATTTAATTTTTTTTTGTTTTTATCCTTTCACACTTTTTATGCCTTTTTTTCTTCTTCTAATCTTGCAATGTTCACGTAGTTTATACATGTTTTAAATACTTATTTAATATTTTTATTTTAATCAGATAATATCCTCCATGTTCTTTTTAAATTTGATTTATACCATTATATAAAGATAACTTCAAATTTAACTAACAAATAATTTTCAAATTGATAAGAATTTTTCTTGGTAGATTTACACTTCACGATTCAATATTTTCTTTTGTTTTTATTCTTTCACATTCAACTATCTATGCATTTTTTTCTTCTTATTTTGCAACTTCCATATGGTTAATTTTTAGAAAGTTTTACGATGTATCCACTGTTATATTAATACTCCCACAATTTTAAAAAAAAAATCAACTTTATCCTTTTTATTATTTTACAAATTCAAATGCATTTTTTTTCACCATTTAAATATTTCTGCTAATCAATTCGAGTTTTTCGAAAAACTTAATTTATGTTACTTAATACTACCGATAAATTTATATAAAGTTTATCAGAATCTAATTTTTCAGTACAGACTAGAATGAAAACTACTAGGATATACTCTTTTGTATCAGACAACTTGTGAACAAGTTTTTCGATAGACACCATTTATTTTTTTATTTAAATTATTTAATTTGTTTATATCATTTTTAACATATATGAGGAAAAAAACGTCATTTCATTAAATTTATGGAATTACGAGTATAACAGAAGGGTACATAATATAATTTTCTAATTTTTATTGTAAAAGACTTCCATGTGATCAAATGCATACTCCCCTTTGGTTATTATTATAAGCAAAAAAAAAAATATTTTGAATTTTGGTGATTATTATAAACAAAAATTAATTATTTTTGAATAATTTAATGCTATTATTCTAATATACCGTTCATTCATTTCAAAAAATTTAGTTGAACGTTTAACATTAAAAAAAAATAACAATTTAATAATGTGGTCAATAATTTATTAATCTTTCTAAATTTCTATCAGTTCTTTTTAATACAGCCTAGTCATCTAGTATGAATTACAAATTGTTTGGTTCATGGAGTCATATTTTCAAAACAAAATTTAATGGGCAAAATTGCAAGATCAGGATAATTGTGGGGGTAGGGGAAACATTTAGGGGGTATGATGTAAAATTTAAGGCCTGTGGGTGAATGTGATAGGCCCACATTGGGAGTCATCGGTTCTTCACTCATCAAATAAAGCCGAATAACCGATCGAGGATACCATTTGCAGATTGCTTTGTTGTATTTCAACCATGCCCAAGAACATCCTCAAAACTCCATCACTTCTTCAGGTAATTAACTAACTTTATTGAATCCTGATTAATTCATGTTTCCTTACCAATTTTAATACGGATCTAAATATTAATTTTTCTGCATCTTGTTTTTTAATCAGTACATTTTTGAAACGAGTTGCTATCCAAAAGAACACGAGCAGTTGAAGCAACTTAGAGAGACAACCATCCTTAAGTATGGGGAGAGGTAAGTTACATCTATTTATATATTCAAGCAAATTATTATTATTATTTTATTATTATTATTATTATTTGGCAGGAGTATAATGAATGTGCCGTTGGATGAAGCACAATTCATATCTATGCTTCTAAAGATCATGAATGCGAAGAAAACACTTGAAATTGGAGTTTTTACTGGTTATTCTCTTCTTACTACAGCTCTCGCTCTTCCCTCTCACGGCAAGGTAATCATAGTGTAAATTTTACACTTAAATAAATTAAAGTTACAAACAAAATTTAATTAATAAATTTCTGTTTGTTCAGGTAATAGCAATTGATATGGATAGAGAAGCGTATGAGATAGGATTGCCTTTCATTCAGAAGGCAGAAGTTGAGCACAAAATTGACTTTATCCACAGTGATGCATTATCAGCCATCAATGCTCTTGTTGATGTAAGTTTTTTAATTTATTCACTTGAATTTGTAATTATCTTATAATTTTGTTTTAGTTGTTTTTTTTTTAGGTAAATTTGGTCCCTTCTAAAGTATAGTTTGAGTAAATCTACATCAAGTTTGTTTGGGTATATAGACATACTATTTAATATCATCCTTTATACCATGAACTAAAGAAAAATTAAAATATCCAATGAATTGCATTTTAGGAAAAACATGAAGAATCATTTGATTATGCATTTGTGGATGCTGACAAGGAAAACTTCACAACGTATCACGAGCTTTTATTAAAATTGGTGAAGAAGGGTGGGATAATTGCATATGACAATACATTATGGTCTGGTTCGGTGGCAATGACTGAGGATGAAGAAATGGAAGATATAATAAAGCAAAAAAGAAAAATTGTAATTGAATTCAACAACTATATAGCAAATGATACTCGTGTAGAATCAACAATCCTTTCTATTGGGGATGGTGTAACTCTCTGCCGACGTCTCTAATCTCCGCAAAAGAAAGAAATAAATAACACCAATGATAGTGTAATAATTATGATAAAATTAATGAATAATACACATTGGTGCCTTCAAGGTAGGTAACATAACTACCTTTCATTTGATCATAATTAACTCCGAATTACTTGTAACACATATCTAACTATATTCAACTATATCTACCACATTAAATTTAAGTTTCCTACGTATGTTAAAGAATCAAAAAATAAAAATTGTGTTGAAAATAGCAATTTTTAAACTTTTAAGAAACTATTGTTATATTTATGGAACATTGTTAACGGTTGGGGAAATATACAAAAATGACATGATCATAATTTAACGTCTCTCGTGAATATGTTTCCAGCTGTTTTGCCTCTAATAGGGCACAAACAAAACTGTCTCGATCACTTTGTTGGCAAGTTTTTTCCTTTCTTTTTTCTTAATCAATGTTTTTGCTTTTTATCTTTGCATCTTCACTTACATTTTTGTTGGGTGTGTATGTTTGTAACATTTACATAAAAACTAATTTAGTTTGTGCAACTTGAAGGTAATTTTGAACAAGATGATTCTATTGCTTTTTTTGAAAGTAAATTAAAATTATGTAATTACTTCTACTTGTATAAGTTAATTAATTTAATATAAACTAATGAAATAAAGAGTTATCCTCAAATATTCAATTGCTAAACTTAGCCTAAAGTATTGTTAAGTATTGACGATGTATCAGGAGCAACATTTGCCGCCTTCTTCTCGTTGTGATTTTCACTGCTACACAAAGATGAGTTGGAAATATGTATTGAATCACATTTGAGAGGGTCTTTTGAAGACTCAATCTCACTCTCCACTTTCCTTGCTTCTTTCCTTTTCCCCCATAATAACATGTATAATCCGCACACAATCAACACACCTCCTATTAGACTGCACAATACACATGCACAAGCAATGATCTTCAGTTAAGGTGCACAATACACATACATTTGAGTTTGAAATATGACTAAAACAATTTTTAATCAAACTTGATTTTGCTTACTTCATGACCGAATTCTATATTAACAAAGCTCATTTATCTTAAAAATAAAAGGAAAAAAAAATACGAATGAACAAGCCATAATATATAAAATACTGATACATATATCGAAGAACTTCAAGGTACAAAATTGCAAAGCTGATTTAGAGATCAATTCACCTTCCAACAGTGATGTACTCATTTAGTATTAATGATCCGCTACAGGCCACTAGCAAAAGTGTTAGAGGATTGAAAGCCGACACAAATAGAGGTCCTCTTGAGCGCACACACCATGCTATCAGGGTAAAACATACTCCAGAGGCCAATATACCCTACAAAACAAAATTAGAGACTCCAATCATGTATCACACTTTAGATTGCAGTTGCAAACCTTTATTTAAAACTCTTGCTTATAGGAGTGAAATTTTTAATAGAAGTACAAGAAACAAGCATTTACCGCAGAAGCAATTGTTAAAAGCCTGAAGTCCCAGTCAAGTTTCCATTGGCTCCAATCTTTCTCCGTACAAATAGCAAATATAATAGATTGGATTGCACTCATTATAGAGGTTAAAGCCGCAATTGAAAAGTGCCATGGAAAAGTCTGAGTCATCTTTGACTGTGTTTATCCAGATTCATGATGTAACAAAAGATCAATTAGAGAGTGAGTTTAGGCTCAAGTGCAATGCATTTAAATTGAATAGTTATATAAACTTGTGGATTTTAAACAATTGTTAATATGGAACATATTCATTAAAACTCGTACGACAAATTAGTCACAAAACCTTGAGTTACTACTTTTAAAATTGACTGTACTACTTTTTCTTTATTGTTTTTGTAAAATTTATTAGATACAATATTAGTTTTACTGGTTAGACTTAATGTTTTAAAATTTATTAGGGTTTGGATTTAGATACGAGAATTTGTGATTTGGAGATGAAGAAATTATGGTTGAAGATGAAAGTTGTTGAGTTTTTATTAAAAAATTTGAGGTTGAAGATGAAGATTATTGAATTTTTATTATTAAATTGGTTTATTAATTAATTATTTAGTTTTAAGTTTTTAATTAAATAATTAAACGAGTTGATAAAATGAATTTTAATTTTAAGTATTAAATATTGTCTAGTAAACAACAATTACACAGTCACCATGTGCCACTTCATCCAAAATTAGCCGTGTCACCATTTTTTTACTAAAAAAAATTCATAAATGACTTTTTTAAAACTTGTTAGAATTTGCAAGGGTATAAATAAAAAAAAAATTTATAGAGACTAAAATCAAAACGAAGCATATTTGCAAGGACCAAAAACATATTTAAACTTTTTTATTTTCATGTTATAATAATTCTCTTTGTATTCAATATTTTTTTTCTCATCTATAATTTATATCTAGATTTGTAATAACAATTTAGTCATTTACTTTTTTTTTTCCTCCGATCTGGTCATTTATTTAATTTTAAGTAACAATTATGTTTTAAAATGTCAATAAGGTTATCATTTGTTTTACTAAAATTCAGAAAATTTATCAAAATCTCTAAACAAAGCTCATGAAATTAATTATCATTTTCAACATCATCCAAATTTTCATCAATTTTGTAATTCAAATATTCAAATAAACTCATATTTCCATCTCCAACAACATCAAATTCATAAATAAAGAATAAAAATGAGTTTATTTGAATATTTAAGTTATAAATTTGATGAAGATATGAATTTTTTTGAAATTAATAATGAATTTTATGGATTTTATTTAAAGATTTTGAAGAATTTTCTAAGTTTTTATAATATTGTTAATATATAGATGATCAAATCGTTACTTTAAATAATATAAAAAACTAAATCGTAAAAATGAAATTAAGTCAAAGGACTCTATGAGATATTTTGTCTGAAAATTAAGAAAACTATCGCACCTGAATTATATACCACAATGATAAACTTAATGAAGTGGCCAAAGCTAGAGTGAGGCCCCACGCGCGAGATCCAGCATGGGAATTATGCAGTGGCAATGTCTTGTATTGTTGCAATAAGTCAATGTGTATTGACCAGTTAAATAACTTCTTGCCTTCATATAGAGTGAGGATCATGGCACCACTAATTCCAGTTAAAGTTCCTAGCAGCTTGGCCTTCCCAGCCAATGTTCCAAGATTTGGTTTCTCCATTCTGCAAAAAGAAGGGAATATATCTCAACAGTGGGAGTCATAAGATGATTTGGTGACTTGAGAGTATTGAAGTAATAAAAAACTTATGAATTTAACTCTTCTATTTAACAAAATTAACAACTATAATAATTATTAACTTTTGCTATTAAAAGAAAAATCTCAACAATTGAATCAAAATCAAATTAGAATTCAATAACGACTGCAGAGGGATCAATACCGGTCAAAGATAGGTTCATAATGTAATAAGAGAGGGAAACACTTTTAAAAAAGGCCTAAAGAAGTGTTGGACCACACCGGGTGAAATCCAAGATTATGGTCATACCTTAGAGAAACAACCATGATGTAGGTAATGGCGGGGATAAGGTTTAACACAGCTGACATATATGTTGCTGATACCAATGCCAAAGAATTAACGAATAGGTTTTGTTGTAAGGATCCCCTGAAAAATACTATCTTTATCTCATAATATAAGCATAAATGAATTAAAGAAAGTGAATATAAGTGTGTTAGTAATTTACCCAAATAACCCACAAAGAAAAGTTTGGAATATAACCTTGCTAGTAATGCTATTTACGCTTTTCCTGGTGAAACATGGCAATAAAAAATTGTATACATAATTAGTTTTTACTATAAAAAAATATTCTTCGTGACTAAAATGTTTAGAAACAAAGTTAAGTACACCTTTCAAAGAGGACAGCAAATGGAACAATGAAGGCAGTAGAAAAGATGCATCGATAGGCAACAAGAACACTTAAATTTAATCCATCATTTGCTACCATCTTTAACATAATATTCACCACTGCATATATAGATTGGACCACTATCATTAGAAGAACACTTTTTATATAGTTTTCCTTCATTTAAATTAGCTTCAAGTTTGTGCTATACTCAACACTTTTTATGCATTTTTCCTTCTTTCATTTGTTTAATTTTATAATTGTTCTTCCTTTTCAGTATCTTTTGTATATACTTAAACATAAAAGGTTATCCACCCATTGCATAATATAAATCATACTAAAGCAATTAAGTTGCCTGTTTTTAGGCTTCAAAAGGTTGGCACTATGTTTGGTCTGCCTACAAGGTAACTTATTGACTTAAGTAATGTGTTAACATGTAAGACAAATTATAATATGTTGATAATTAAAAAAAGTTATTTAAAAAATTTTAATTTTGAATTAATTAAAATATAAATATTTTATTGTCTAATAGCAAGCAAACCCAATTAATATTGATTTCTTTTTTTGATAACAATGTCAACGTTAAAGATTCTCCATCAGCGAGAATAATTGGGCTTCAATTTTTAGAACATTAGTATAACACTTGAAAATTAACCAACAAATAAAAAACACATTCATGCAAAGTGGGGGGACTACCCCTTATTCCCTTTCCTCCCTTTTATTTTCAAGCTTTTGGTTTTCTTTTTTCTCAAAACTCTCAAACAAACCTAAATCAATAATTCTTGTTTATCATCAATTTATAGGTAACTTCAGTAAGAAAATGAAAAATACCTATTATTACGAGAAGTTTTTGCAAAAAAGAAAAGAATAATATGTAACAACATCTAACTCTAAAGAATTGTAACTACTTACTCTGTCATGTATAGTCATTTAATTGCTAATTAGTTAAATTCTTCATATTTATTCATGTTTCTCTTTCTTCTCTTAATCCTTATTAAATAGCATTACTCTAAGAAAATATATACCAATAAAACAGCCTAGTAAAAAGAAAGGAAACAAAAAAGTAAGGAAATATATATATATTATTGTTACTTAATAATATCAAATGTGAGAGTAGACATTTTAATCATATGAATTGATATCCTTAAATATGTAATTGTTGAACTTCTCCTAAAGTATTGTTGCCATCTAATGATACATTAGGAGCAACATTTGCAATCTTCTTGTCATGCTCGTTTTGGATGCAAGTCAAATATGAGTTAGCAATGTGATTAGAATTGCATTGGACAGAGTCTTTTGTAGATAGTATCTCATTCTCATTCTCATTCATATTATCCACATCCCTTGCTTCTCTGCTTTTACCCCACAATATCAAATACAATCCACACACAATCAAAACAGCTCCTAATAGACTGCACATTATGAATACACAAACCATAATATATTAGGCCATATATATGAAACTTGAAAATGCATAATTGCAAAGGTAAAGATAAAGTCTCAAATGAGGTTATAAAGAGAAACAATCATTGTTTTATAAGTCGATTATGTAAGGATAAATTATGTTCAATATAATAACTTAAATAATTAGTTTACCTTCCAATTGTAATGTACTCATCCAATATGACTGATGCAATAATAGCCACAAGCACAAGCATTAGAGGATTAAAAGCAGACACAAACAAGGGTCCTTTCAAACGCACACACCAAGCTAATAGAATAAAGCATAAGCCAGAGGAAAATACACCCTACAAAACAAAATTAGAGACCAAAATCAATTGAACGTGACATATAATGTTTGTGTAGAAAATTAGTTATCAATAAAAGCACCAAAACTTAATCAATAATGTACCGCACAAGCTGAGGTTAAAAACCTCAAATTCCAATCGAGTTTCCATTGGTTCCAATCTTTCTCCGTACAAAGAGCAAATACAATAGATTGAATTGCAGCCATTATTGAGGTTAAAGCCGCCATTGAATAGTGCCACGGAAAATTCTGACTCATCTTTGACTGTGCTTATCCATATGTTATAAAACAACAAAGAAAGTTTAGGCTTTGTAACATATTTTTTTATTACAGGAACTTGGAACATATTCATCCAATGTGCATAAAAATAAGATTTTATGAAAATACATTTGTGTCTTAATTACTTTTTGGTTTGAATAAAATATGTATCCCTTGAAATAGGTGTGACGAATGTTTCATATTTGTTTGGGCCATTTTCTTTTTATTTGGGCTTTTTTGTATTTAGTCATTTAGTAATTTCCTGCCGTACTTTTTAAATGGTACTAGATAAAAAAAAAAACAATAAAATGGTAACACAATATTTTTTTAAGAAAAAATCTAATAAAGAAATGATTGAAGCTAATGTAGTGTACCTGGGTTATAAACCACAATGAGAAAGAGAGAGAAGTGACCAAAGCTAGCATGAGACCCCAAACATGAGACCCAACAGAGGAATCATGTAGTGGTGATGTCTTATATTGTTTCAATAATTCAATTTGTATTGACCAGTTAAATAACCTCTTGCCTTCATATAGAGTGAGGATCATGGCACCACCAATTCCAACGAAAGTTCCCAACAATTTGGCCTTCCCAGCTAATGTTCCAAGATTTGGCTTCTCCATTCTACAAAATACATATCTCCACCCTTTGATAAAAATATATTGATTCTAGATTATGAAAATTGATTTTGAATAAATTTATTTTCTTAAAAGTGTGTAGAATTAAAAGTGGTTTATGTTTGAATGAATTTACGTAAACGTGAATTAAACAATAAATTTGAGTGTAAAAATCATATTTAGAGTAAAAACATTATAAATCTTGGCTTCAAGATAAATTATGTGTTTGGTTCTGCAATGACAAAATTAATTTTGAATAAATTGATTTTAGTTGGCAAAATCAATTTTAGCGTAGAAGAATCAAACATGTCCAAATCAATTCTAAATTTTTAGAATAAATTTTACTCTTCCAAAAATAGAACCCAACATTCACAAAATCAATTCTAGATGTAAAATTAATTTCAATAGAAAGACATCCAAACCATTGCTCAATTTATTTTATATTCCAAATTTATCTCCTTTTATATTTCAAGGCTCTACATCTAACACATTATTTCCTGTTTTATATTTCAAGGCTCTACATCTAACACATTATTTCCTCAAATTTTTTTCCACTTGAAAAGCCAAATATATTAATGGTATAAATATCAATAGTGGTGCGATACAAGGTTAAGGGGCTTACCTAAGAGAGACAGCAATGACGTAGGTAGTGGCAGGGATGAGGTTTAACATGGTTATAGTATATGTTGCTGGCACCAAAGCCAAAGATTCCACGTACACGTTTTGTTGTAAGGATCCCCTGAAATTATTTGAAATTTTAATCATTTCACAAAATATTATTGCTTAAATTACTGTCTTAAAATCAACTATTTAGTGTAGTAGTAATTTTACCCAAATAACCCACAAAGAAAAGCTTGGAACAGCACCTTTCCAGTCAGGTTTCGCACACTATTCCTGCAGGTGAAACATCCCAATAAAAATTGCATATATTATTAATTAGTTTCTATAATTCAATGGAAAGAGTAAGATAAATTAAAATTTTCTCGTTCAATAATGTGACTCATTTTGTGTGTGTAGTGTGTGCATTAGTTTTACTACATTATGTATTTATGTTATGTCTGCACATAGGAAACAAAATTTTTCCTAACTGTAATGGAAGATTTACCATACATTTGTTTAAATATAACTTATATAAGTTACTTTTGATTGATTCACCAAAAAATAAGTAATTTAGTTATTTATATTAGATTACATATGATTTTTTTATGGTTTTGGTCTATGTAAAAAATTTCTTTTCCGTTAAAATTTTGAAAATATTGTTCTTTAGTCTGGAAAATGAGATAACTTTAATTTTAGGTCTCGTAAAAAATACATCTTTTACTTTTAATAGATTCACTATTTTTTTTAGGTAATTTAGTTATTTAAATTAGGTTACATATCATTCTTTCAGTAACAGAAGTTATGAATGTTTTTAGTCTTAAAAAATTATTAAAGTTTGGTATTAATCTATGTAAAAATTTCTTTTGATTTTAATCTCTCCAAAACATTAAACTATTGTTTTTTACATCGTATAATAAAATAATTTTGATTTTAATTATGGTAAAAAATATATTTTCAGTTTTTATTCCTCTAAAATTTAAAAATGAAGTTTTTGGACGATCACACGTACACTAATATTTTTCTGTATGGTAAAACTAAAATAATATATTGAAATTAAAAAACTAAGCCCAAGATAAGATGTGTATAGACAAATACAATAAATTGAGGATAAATTCACCAAATTCAAAAAACATACAAAACGAACATATGTAATTTTTTATTATACACAAACAATTACCGATATCATATAATGGTAAATATATTTTTTTTTATGGAATATAATGGGAAAGATAGAATATCCAATACTTTTAATTATTTGTTGAATAAAATACCTTCAAAATTTAAAGGAAAATTAATTATTTATACAAATCTAAATTTGAATTGGTTTATTTTATAGTACTATGATCAAACATATTTAGGGTTTTTTTTTTATATATAAAGAAACACACCTTTGTTTAGTACGAACAAAAATAGAGACACACCTTTCAAAGAAGAGAGCAATTGGCACAGTGACGGCAGTTGAAATGACGAAACGGTAGGCAACAAGAACACTTAAATTTGATCCATCATTTGCTACCATCTTAAACATGATATTCACCACTGCATATATAGATTGGACCACTATCATCAACAGAATGGGCTTTGCACTCTCTATGGCTTTAACATCCAATAATTTAACCATTTTTCCCTTTAACTTCAAATAAAATTATAGTTTTTTCAAGAACAAATGTTTTAACAAACTTTACCAATGAATGGAGCAAAATGGACAAGTATAAGAAGCAACAACGTCAAATCCCCATATTCTTTTGACCATATTTACTGTATATACTTTGGTTTGTAATGTATATATATTTTTACCACCTCCGTCATTAAATCTAATGTAAGACCATTTTAATAATGTAAAGAATTAAGAAAAAATAGTTTTGTAATCAAATGTGTTAATAATATACATTATCTTTCTAAAATTATCAATTGTTTTTTTTTTACTCAATTTTCAAAAGAGATAAATGGATGATCTTTTAATTATTTTATTTAATTAGAAATTTTTTTATGAAAAAGTAATTAATGGATTTTGTAATTAGAATTTCTTTTTTGTAGGGGGAAAATTTTATTTTACAAAAATATCTTATATGTATGGACAGAAGTATTACTAAACTTTGTTTTGTATTATTGGAATGAAGTCGAGTAACTGATTTATGAATCCTTTTTGTACCAACTATACATATAACTATTCAATCAAAGATCTAACTAACGAAAATGATGGCCTATAAAAAATAAAAAATACAACTAACGAAAATAATCATTTTTTTTTAAAAAAAAAAAAACTAACGAAATTGATAGTTTTGGGTCGACCTTTTGTTATATCAACGAGACATGAAGTTTAACATTGGCAAAGAGACAACTTGGTTTCAAGTTGGTGCTAGATTAATATTATGGTAAAAATTTAGGTGAATTTTATTAAATGTTTTTTATATGGTTCTTAATATAAAATGTATATTTTGTTGGTTAAAAAATTTTTAAAAATATATTAATTTTATAAATCTATAAAATACACAAATTTACGTCTAAGTTTAGGTAAGAAATACACATAAGATTACGTCTAAGTTTTATTATAATATTATTTATACGTGTTCGTCTGTTAGTTTTTATCAATAAAAATATAAGAAGATAATTAGTTAATTAACTTGTAAATAACGGTGTTCTTAACTCCTAATTCAATTAACAAATGTTGATATTGTTAGATTATACATTTTATTCTGAGTTCAAACATGAGATCTTGTAGAGTTGTGTGATTTAATTATGATGATATTTATCATCTATTCTAAGACAAAGAAATTGTAAATAGTGACAAAATTATAAATAATTAATTTTAGTAAAGAGTAAACGTAAAGATAAAATGTTATAACAAAATTTAGTATTATTTAGATCAATGTATAGATGATTAAAAAATTCAAATTTAAATGACTAAAAAAATATAAAATTATAAATAAAATAGATTAAATAAAGATAAAATTTAAAGGGAAAAAAATGGCATTCCCTTTATATATTTAGGCTTTTTTCGTTTTTTTTTTATAATTTAATATTTTCATTTTCAAATATTTGTTTTTTTTTTAATAATATCTACATTCGAAGTTAGTCGCCATTGCATCGCATGTATAAAATAAAGGAGAAAGCTCAACTAACAAGGTTGCCTATTTGTTAGCTTAAAAAGGTAAGCTGAATAAAATTCTTGACTTTGCCAATAAATCAGCTCAAATTTCTCGAATAATAATAATAATGATAGAGCTTGTTGAAGGAAATATAATCTTATCTTACTAACACATTTGTGATTGATTTTTACAGTATCCCGCAACTAATTTTATCTCAATACGATAAGATCAAAAAACGAATTTATAACTTATAGATAATCAATTAATTATTTATGAATTTATAATATTTTTTAAATAAGCTAATTCAAATAGTTTATGAACATATAATTTATAATTTTTTTTCTTCTAATTTGATCTTTATCATAGTAACTAATTATTTTTGTCTTTATAATTTAAAATAAAAAATTTCTATAATTTTAAATTTAAATAATTTTAATAAATGATAATTTAAAATAATTAATTTATTATAATTAAAAATAAATACACTAGCTAAATAAAAAATATATTTAATTAATAAATGATTTATTTAGAATATTTTAAATAATTTATAAATAATTTCTAATTTTAAAATAATTAATATTTTAAAATAAATAATTTTTCATTTTCATTTAAAATAAAATAAATAAATAATCAGATTGATAAATTTTAAATTACTACTTTTAAATTATTTTGATTTTTAAAAAATATATTAGAGTCTTTTTAAAATGGTTCTACGTTTTTTTGTTAAAATTAATTTTGAAAAATATAATTTGTTCAAGTAATATGAGGATAAATTATTATTTTTGTTAATTTGACAATAATTTTCTCTAAAATCCAACTACAAAAATTAAAAATTATGTGTTCTAATTCTAAGTTTTGTTTTCAGTGTAACACATCATCGTTAGTGATCATAAGCCAATATTTCAATAATTGCTAACTATTATAGGCCACCACCAACATTAACCACCATCAACCACCACTCTTTACATTGTCAATCATTGCTTTGAACACCACATAAAACAACTTCTACCCCTTGTGACCTCTGTTGGCCACCACTCCATTCCTCTTTGACCACTATTCTGAACTCCTTTGCCAACTCTCACCACCCCTTCCAACCACCATGACCACTAACTGTCGTCAATCACTACGCTGAGAGTCGTTCACCCCATATCCGACAACCACCACTTCCGACCATTTATTATTAAATAAGTAAATTATAACTTTTAATAAATCATTTTTATTTTTTAAAATAATATATATTTTTTTAAAATATAAGCTAATACTCATTTAGTCCCTAACAAGAAATGTGAAACCCAATTTAATTCTTGAGAAAAAATAAAGATAATTTTCAGTTCTTAAAAAAGTTAAACTGGAACAATTTAGTCTCTATTTTTTTTTTTACACTTTGTTTGAATGATGAAGAAATTTGGAAAAAGAAAGGAAAATGAAAAGTGAGAGAAAAAGAAAATAAAATAAGTTTGATTATTTAGTAGATTGATTTTAGAGAAAATGAAAA
>JBBPBQ010020323.1:11209188-11227388 GCA_037974755.1 Cicer yamashitae
ATAATTTTTAATTTTAATTTATTTTTATAATTTTTTTTTAATTTTCTCTTGAGAACATTTATTTCATTGTATAAATACACATATTTATTTTCTATTTTTTTTTCATTTTCTCTTAAATCAATCTACCAAATAATCAACTTATTTTCTTTTCTTTTTTCCTCACTTTTCATTTTCCTTTCTTTCCTCCAAATTTTTTTCATCATCCAAATAAAGTGTAAAAAAAATAGAAACTAAATTGATTCAATTTAATTTTCTTAAGGACTAAAATTTATCTTTATTTTTTCTCAAGAACTAAATTGGGTTTCACATTTCTTGTTAAGGACTAAAAGAGTCTTTACTTATATTTTTTTTAAGAAAATATTATTTTAAAAAATAAAAATGATTTATTAACAGTTATAATTTATTTATTTAATAATAATGGTTGGAAGTGGTGGTTGTTGGATATGAGACAAATGATTCTCAAAGTAGTGATTGACGACAATGGTGGCTATATGGTGTGGTTGAAGGGGTGGTGAGGGTTGACAAACGAAATCGAAATGGTTGTTAATAGATGATGGCGGTTAATGTTGGTGGTGTCGATGGTAGTCAACAATGATCAAAGTGTTGACTGACGATCACTACTGATAATGTGTTACACTGAAAACAAAAATTAGAATTAGAGCACCTTATTTTTAATTTTTGTAGTTGGATTTTAGGGAAATATAAAAAGAAAAATAAATAGAATAAATATATAAAATAAATAATGTAACAATCAAAATAAATATTTAAATTTAATAAACTATAAATATTGTATTTTTATTCTATTTATATTTTCTAATATTTCATTAATGATATTTATGACATTTTATAAATACATATATTGCTTTGTATTAACTCTTAATGTTTATGAAATTTTTAACCCACCAACTTAAAACATTTTAATTAAATTAAAATTATAAAAACCTAGACTTCAAAAAAAATTAAAATAACTCTAATTAACCCAATAATCGTTATCACTGTTTTTTTAATTAAATAAAGACTACTTATTTGTAGTTTATTTTTAATTTTAATTTCTTTTGAAATATATTAAGGGTCAACTTGTTACAAATTATAAAAGAAATGATTTTAATTTAGAAATTGACTTTTAGAGTTTTTTTATTAAAAAATAAAACAGAATCTATTTTGTTTTTCTGAAAGGTAATAAAATTTTTACCTTTTTTAAATAACTAGTTACGAAAGATGGTTTTCGAGAAAAACTACTTAAAACTCGTTTTCATTTGAATTTTTTATTTTATTTTTATTTTAATATTATCATTTTTTGAAAAAAAAATATAAAGCTATAGCTCTAAATTTGATGTGTTAACATCAATTATACTCAATGGATAAAAATTTAAAATGGGGGTATTTGTTCACTAAATATTGTGAATTTTAGCTGAGATACACAAATAAAGAAACTCACATATATTGTCAAGATAGTTATCTTAATAAATGCTCCATACACCATAACAATTATTTCAATTCTAAAAAACATGTTTGTAGAAACAGAATACTTGTGAAAGGGAGGAAAAAAGAGGAACTTCCCATTGTTGCCGCCGGTGGGCATGAGCATCCCATCACGTTTACCATTCTCATGTCGTCGGCCACCACCACCGCCATCTCTAATCGACTACACACACCTCTGTTAGCATCCCATTGTGCTTACCAATCTCACGTCGCCGGTCACAACCATCGCCATTTCCGATCGACCACACGCATCTCCGTTAATCACCAACTCGACACCCCATCTGTGAGATGCTCCGGCACAGGCCGCCACCATACACGACATCCTCCCTCGTAACTTTGCCTCTCGCGTTTGTTCTCTCTTTGTAGCACACAACCGCACCCCCACTCCCTATGTTTGTCATATACTAGGTTTTCATTTTAATTTTATTATTATTATCACTATTATTTAATCAAAGAGACTTATAAAATACATTTAAAAATTAACATATTTTGATATTATCAAATTAAATATTGATGGTATGACATATCATCACCAAATCTCTAAATTTTAAATTTTGATCTATATTGAAATTACACTTTTTGTCATAATTTTAATTAAAATTCAATTTTTAATATTAATTATAAAAATAATTTATTTAATTATTGGATCGAAATTGAATAGATAAATATATTATAAATTTTGATGTAATCAAATACTATAATAATACCTGGACAAATTCAAAAAAAAATTATTTGTCAAGATTTTCATAGTACCTATTTACGTTATTTTTTAGTAGTACCATATTACCTTTCTTTAATAATCAATGTTATGTGTTTATTCGTTTGTGTGTTTTTTTTTATAAAAAAAAAAAACGAGTTGGTCACAGGTAAGACCCAAGTTACTTACTTTTAATCATTATTATTATTTTTTGTCCAAAAAATGTTTTTTTGATTTTATAGGTGGATCCCATTTTACTCTTTCTTAAAATTTGAGATTTAGCCTTATAATATCTTTTAAGAAGTTAAGCAAAAGTTATTAACAATAAATATTTAAATTGATTGAGATGTAACATTTAATTTTGCATAGCTAATTATTAAATATAGGTAACCGTTTTATAATAGATGTCGTAAGGTGTTAATATATTTTCTAATGCACGACTTCTGAATTTAAAATTTAGTTTAAAATATTATTTTTTTAATAGTTTCTCAACGTTTTTTCTATTTAAAATAAACGTTTTTTTCTCTATTGTGACGATTCTTCATTGACTTATCAATCATTATTGATTGTGGCGGCTTCTTCATCTTCTCAACGTAATCCCTCTTTTGTTCATTTTCTCTTTTCATTTGTTATTTTATGTAAAGAAATCATCCAAATCTATATCACACACTTATGAGTGAGATCCTATGTTCGATCATGAGTGAAGCTTATGTTTAGTTAGAGGTTTACTAGTAACCATTTTGGATGTACTTCCTATTTGGTTGTTACGAAGATCTCGTCTATAGTGTGACTCTTTGGTGAATATCTATATTTTAGATGTATTTTCTATTTGTGGTATTATCATGATACGAGTACTTGGATTTATAGACTAACAAGACCAACAAAATCTAGGATCGGAGAACTTACCTAAGAGAGTGTTCATGATTAGAAAACCAATAGAGCATTATGTTTGAAAGTCTCTATTTGCCGTGAAACTAGTATAAGACACAAAGGAGCAATTTTTGCTTATACTCATGCATAGAATAAAAAAAAAAATATCTTCCAAAGAGTATGAATCATATTTTCTTTCGTAAGGGAATAACATGTGTTCGTATTTTGCACGCATCTTTTTATTTTTATTTTTCATTGCATCATTTTGGCATCACCAAATAAATTTGGTATACAAAAATTCCTCTTATGGACATAATCTTAAAAAAGAAACAGTGTCATGTCTCAATTCTTGCATTTCACGTAGAAAATGACCACTCTTAAAAAATATTCATGTAGAATTCATGATTATGTTATGACTTATTTTCAAAAAAAAAAAAAAATCACATATAAATCTATCTTGCATTCTCACGCATGTCTAAAAAATTCAAAAATAATCTTACTCTTATTCTATCTTCTCCATGCATAACATTAACATGCCTGCACATATTTTTACTTCATAAAAATTAATGTCATTTTTCCTTAAAAAAAAAAAATTAACAATATCCAAAAAATGATACTAAATTTGCATTACATCTTGCATTAACCGAAAAGAATTCATTCATTTGCATAACATTGCTTCATGAATAAGCATGTGCATCATGCATGGTTTTTTCATTCATGTATGTCATTATTTTTTATCTCAAATAATGAGAACAAAAACAAATGATGTTGCATTCTTGTAAGCTTTATTTTTTCTTGAAATAATATTTATTTACAAATAAAGTTGAATTGATCACTGTTCTTTGGAAAATGAAATTTTCCAAATCATAAATAGATTCAAAATCAATTAAGATTTTTGAGTAACAACTCGTAGTCTTTCATTGATAAAAAATATATAATGGTCAAATTTGTTAACTGAAGTGATTGACATAATTAAATTTTTTTCATGTCAAAAATTAATTTTACTTCTCTTTGAATCATCATTTAATGAATTTGCATGATATGTGTATGTATGAGTAAACTAGTGTTCTCATTTGTTCATATTCTTTCATTTTTTCTTCATTTTTGATTTTGCCTCGATCACTCCAAAAAGTTTGATCTCACAAATAAAACTGTAACAAAGAACCATATTGATTGAATAAAAGAAAAATCTTGATCTCACTTTTGAAAGTCTCATATTGGTGTAAATCCTTTTAAAATAAAAAAAGAAAAAAAATGGAATAAAAGAAAAATCCAATAGAATTGAAAACCTGTAAAGACATTCTAAACAAAAGCTAGGACAAAAAGAAAATGAAAAAAAAAATGAATAGATTTGTCATACTTTGTCTTGTAATTATTTTTGAAAATAAGTAATCATGATTTGAACGAATCTTACCATTTTTTTAGTATTAAAAAACAAAAGACTTATCCATTACTTTCCCTCTTGAGTCAAAAAAGAGGCCATTTTTCCTTTTTTTTCAATTATCCAAGAAAACGATAGTTTTTATATTAGGAATTTATCTGATACCTACCTTTGCATTACTCTTGACGTAAAAAAAAAAAATTTGAAAAATGTCGATCATTCAAAATTTAAAATCTTTGGATAAAAGATATTGAAAAAATGAAAATGAAAATGAAAGTAAGTGAAATACAAAATTTAGTTTGCAAGACCGTCTTTTTTTTAAAGTTTTCTAACATTTTCTTTATTTAAAATAAATTTTGACAGCGATTCTATTGAAATAATTTTTTTTTAAAATTTTCTAACATTTTCTCTATTTAAAAATAGTAATTTTGACCATTTAACTCTATCCCTTTTGTAAAAGTTATCTCTTTAATTTTGACAAGATCAATGTTGATGTGGATTGATCATTAAAAATTTGTAAGCATAAATGTGAAATTTAATTAAAATAAAAATATATTATCACGTAATCATTGTTTAACGATAACATTTCATCAACAAAACCTAAACTTCATTCTACTATTTTTTCTTCTCATTTTTTTTGGCTATCAAGAATTTCTATGTATAGAAAGAAGTCATCGAAGAAAAAAAAAAATTCCATATTGCAATGTTTGAAGCGAAGGCTTCTGATTCTTTTATATCTTTGATGAACCAAAGGCATGAAGATTCGTTGCAAACTCCATAAATACAATTTTCATCCTATCGCTCACATGTTGTCGTGGCCTCTCCCATGATTAAATAAGGTGTAAAATGTTTAGGATTTATGATGAAATAGAATTTGTATTTCCGTTGTTGCAAGTTTCATGATAATTGGCAACATTTCCAGTAGTACTAATTTGAATTTTGTTGCTTTGGATGGTTTCTAATGGCATTAATTGACTCTTCTTTTTTAGTTCTTGGCTCTTACTCCAAAGCACCGCATAAAGACCGCACACAATCAAAATTGCTCCGAAGACACTATATAAATAACAAAACTATATCAAATTAAATAATAAACCATACATTTTAAATTAAGGACGAAAACATAAGAAACTATGAATAAAATATATTTATGGTAAAATATTTATAACATACCTTCCTAAATATAATTTTTCATCCAACAACAAATAGGCAGCGATCACCACCATTAAAAGTTGGAGAGGATTGAAAATAGACGCATATAAAGGACCTCTCATCCTTATGCACCAAGCCAAAACAATAACCACTATTCCAGAAGGTACAATTCCCTGCATTAACAATTACTTTTTTGATTACTTTGAGAATGTTAAGTGAAATTTTTTAATTAGTGTGAAAGTCGTAGTTTTTGTTTATATATGAAATACTAGTAGAAGGGGGTAAGAGTAAGTGCTGAAAAGAAAATGTTGGAGAATACATTTTGGTATTTTGGTATTGCTCAAATTTATTTTTCATATTTGACTCTACATACATCACAAAGAAAAAAATGGATTTAATTGATCTATACACAATCATTGTAAAACTATATTACCTGTCCATCTAATTATGAATTCTTTGTTATAGATTAAAAAAAATAATTTTAATTTTATATTTAAAATAATTATTTTTATAATAATTTATTTAAAAATAATAGAAGTTATTGTAACTTCATTTTTTTAATAATAATATTTTTGTAAAAATAAAATTATATTAAAAAATTTATCTCTAAAAAATAATTTTTACAAGAAACTACTCAAAATATTTTTTTTTTATTTTAAGTATTTTTATTTTAGATTTTCAATTTTTTTCTTTCAAAAATGTTGTATAAAAAAAATGAAATACTTAAAATAATTTTTTATGAGAAGTTGCTATAATCAACTTTCTCATTTGATTTTTTTTTTTAAAATCCCTTTAAAAATATTTATAACAAAAAGATAAAATATTTTAAAAATCATTTAAAAACAAAGTTGTAACAAATGGATCATATAACTATCCATTTAGATATATGTGGAGATATTTTAAGAATTGACATTATAAAAATAGAGTAATGTAATATAATTGGATTAAGGCTGGTCTTAAGGGTAGGCCACCAAGACTCTCGCCTAGGAGCTCAAAGTTTTATCTTTTACATACATATAGAGTAATGTTAATATAAAAATTTAACATTTTATTTATTTATTTATAAAACTAAAATTTTAAAAAGAAATAAAACCAGAAAAAATGATGCATCAATTGATATACTTAATTATATAAAAAGACTTAATTTTTGTATAAATATATATATTATTTATATAATAATGTTAACGATTCGTGTAATTATTGTTTGAACTGAAATAAATTTTTTAAATTAAAATTAACAAAATCTTATTTAAGTTCAGTAATATCTCAACAAAGATTAAATGGATTCACTTTAATATCAATTAAAAAAAAATTTAAATAAAATTGATTACAATGTAAATAATTTTACATCCCAAAAAATACAAATAAAATTTAAATAAAATTATATAAAGTTTATTGAAATATTATTACTATTATATAGAAAAACCTCATTTTTAAATTCGTTTTAGGTCTAAGTAAATTGCATCGCCCTTAAATTAGATGTATGTGTATAAAATTTTTATACATGCATTATAAATTAATCTCAACTTTAATTGTGTGGTTTAATTAACTTTAATAGTATCAACTGTTACATCACGTCATAATTTTCTTTTTTTTTAAAATACTTTTTTCTTTCTTGGATTGTCCTTTTCTTTTTAATAAAATTTTAATTAAAAAAAATAAAGTAGCATCATACCGCATAAGCCATAGTGAGAAGCCTGATATCGTAGCCGAGTTTCCATTGGACCGAATCTCTATCGACACAAAGAGCAATAACAATGGATTGTATTGCTCCCATTATGCACATCAATGCTGAGTTTGAATGATGGCATGGATATTCTTCATTCAACTTAGCCTGTGCTATAAATGTATAGTTAATAACGGACCCCTAACAATTCAAATATCATATTCACATAAAAACGTTTATATAACTTATTAAGCTTAATTACCTGGATGATTAACCACAAAGAAAAAGAGCAAATGCTTCCTATGGCACATGGAACACCCAATATATTATTACGAAAGTCGACATGTTTCGGTTCCATAACCCCATTTTGGTTCTTATGTGGATGCATAAGGTTGATATTTGAAGACCAAATATTAATTTCTACTCCTTTGTAAAATGTCATCAACATTGCCCCACTAATGCTAATTATTGTTCCTATTACCTTCACCTTTCCCTCCACTACTCCCCAATTTAGCTTTTCCAATCTATGAAAAATCAAAAGTTTATTATATAATTATTAAACGGGGCATTAATCATTGCTGTTTATGTTATATAAATTGAGTGTATAGTTTGAAATTACAAGCTTAATTAATAATATTATGTATATATATTGGCCAATGGCCATGCAAAACACAATTTACTTGGACGTACGTCTATAATTTCATTAGTGTCATGTAATATTATTTCTAAAGCATTTGTACATATATCTATGTGTGCATGGAAATATATGATTAAACATATGTATAAAATTTATTTTTACATTTTAGATATATATATATATATATATATATATATATATATATATATAGTAAATTTAGAGTCCACCTAAGGGAAAGAACAACAAGAGAATTTTCTAAGGCCTCTAAATAAATACAAAATCAACTTGATAAAAAACTCTCGTATTCTATTATTTTTAAAATAGAAATTAATTTTTTTTATTTAAAATTAATATTGACTCAATAAATATTAAATAAATTGACTTTATTATCAATTAAAAAAGAAATATTAGATAAAATTAATTATATTAATTTAATAAATAATATTGTATCTCAAAACATATGAAAAATAATTTTTGAACCAAATTTAGTAATTGTTTTTTGGTCGATAGGAGATATGATAAAAAAACTTGCACACAGGTTCGAACTAAGACATGGTATACAACTTATAAATATTAATATTTGTCAATTAAATTAAATTTTATAGAATAAAATTTACTAATTTTACTAAATATTATTATAGACTTGAAATGTCTCATATTAAAATTTGTATTAAGCATGACTTTGTATTGCACCGGCACTAAGTAAATTAATTTCTAAATTAATGTAAAGTGAGAGTGTTGGTAGAGTGAGTTATACCCGGAGGAAATGGCCATGATGAAGGTAACTCCTGGAACAAGGTTGGCCATGGACATCATAAACGTTGATGAAGTCAAATCCAAGCCAATGCCATAAAGGTTTAGAAATAAGGTTCCCCTAGAACGTACATTATACGACCGTACGTATTAATTAGTATCTTTTAATTAATTACTTCTCGTACGAAGTATACTATAGGTGTCCGAAAATAATATATGGAAGAAAAGATGAAGAATTCAGGTAGCTTACCCAAACAATCCAGAGAGAAATGCTAGAAAAAGAACCTTCCAAGTAATCTTTAGTCTCTTCTTCCTTCATCACAGAAAAAATAATGCAAAATCATTTTGGCTTAGTTAATATAATGCGCGAATCTCATGCGTAATTTGTCTCTACTCTTACCTATTTGGTTTTAAATGTGATCATGTTACTATCTTTTGTCTCATTTATAACAAAAATACATTCAAATCAATGCATTCATTCTTTTAACTTTTTGAATATTTTTATGTATATATTCCTATTGAAAAGAGTGAGATAATAAAAAAGAATGGTAACGTGACATGTTTTAGATAATGTGACATACAATATGATAATGTGAATGATCAACTCTTATAATATTGCAACTTTGCAAGAAAACATTCTAAAAGTAAAAACCTCATTTTCAACTTTATGAATTATTCATTTTTGTAATTTATTTAACTTCATGTAATAATTAATCGAAAAGGATAATAAATCTATTTGAGACGCATCAGACACTAAATGTGGGTACATCTCAACAAAATTCGAACTCAAGTTCATTGTGTTGTGGAACTCTTTAGCCTTGTTCTGCTAGACTCTACCCTTGTTGGTCGAAATGGATGATTGTACATTATCATGTTTGTATGCTATAACATTTAAAATATGTCACGTAAATTTTGCATCCAAAAATTTGAGGGATGATTCAATACCGGAAGATTTTTAAATAGAAAAACCAATTATATGATTAGTAAAAATAGAAGGATCAAAATTACTAATAAAGATATTATTTTTAAGCATCATTCTTAAAATGGTATTTAAAAATAATGAATTACAATGATCGACTTATTTTGGTGTTAAACGAGTAGCATCCAATTATAGTTGGTAATGTCCTCTTAAAAAAAAATTGTTGTTGGTAATGCTTGATTGTTTAAAATGTAATAGTTTCAAGACAGTGACATTTTTTATGAACATATTAAAAACACAATGACCTTATATTTATTTATTTATTTATTTATTTATCATTTCAATCCTTTTTTCTTCTTCCATAGCTAAATTCTTATCCCAAGAGGCAAGAGCTAAGCACAAACATGCATCTTTAATTATAATCATCAAAACTGTACTCATCAAAAAAATAATAATCAAATTGTTGTGCATAATTGACATATTAATTATTCACAATTATTTTTTTATGAGACTCAATGCCAATGATGAGAAATTGGGAGGCCATTTCATAATAAAAAAACTATTTCTACAATTAAATGATCGGCCTGCAATTCATAATTCTTCAGCCCATACGTATAATTTCATTTGATCATAGTAAATATCAAATGATACTTCTACATCTCAAATTTGATCTCATATAAATTTTAATCAATAAAATAAAATAAAATAAAATATGTTAAATGTCTTTCTAACCGTCCTCTATTTACTATACATATATACATCTAATGTCCTTTGAGAATATTTTTCAAATGAACCGATTTTTTTTTTTTTTAATCAAAAATATTTTTTAAAAAGAATTGTTTTTTTTTTAAAAATCTCTGTAAAGTTATAAGAAAAATTTAAAACAAAAAACTGAACTTTTTTTTCTTTCAAAATGGAAGAACAGGGGAATTATTATTTGATAAAGTGACACAAGACCAAAATCTTACTAGTGAACTAACAATTAATGGACAAACTAATTCAAACAAACACTATAATCAATATATAAATTTGACATTAGCATATAAAGAATCATGAAAAAATAGTTCTCATATTAATCAAAATGCATGGAGTAATTAAGCACTATATATATTTGCAATAAGGAGTGATTCAGCAAAATGGACCTATCAAAGATAAGAGCAAGAGGAACGGTGAAAGCCGATGCAATAGTGAGACGGTAAGCGGAAGCCACTCTCATACTCATTCCATCATTAATGGCAAGTTTGTATATTATATTCACAGCTGCATATGAAACTTGCACAAACAACATTAGCATGATTGGTTTTATTCCTTGCAATAAATTGTATAAATCCTTCATCTTCACGATATGTATTTTTGTGCTGCTATTAATAGAGAGAAGATGAAGTTGTGGAAAATGTAGCACAACTTTGAAATATGGACTGTGTATATATATATATATAGACAAGAGTATTTTGGGAAGAATATTGTTCTTTGACATACTTTCCAACACACTCATTTTAAATGTCTTAAAATTTATGTAGGTTCCAACAAATTTAAATGAGACCTATATAATTTAGTAGAATTTTTGGTTTTTATTTTTTTTTATTTTTTATTTTTTTCTATTTTACTTTTATATTTTTTTTTATTTTTAAATTGTTATATCCTCTTTTTATTTAAAACTCTTCATTATGCTCTATATTAAAATTTATATACGAAAATGTTCTATTTATTATGACCGAAAGTCGCATCCCCGCCCTTCGATAATAGGAAGGTCGCTATAACCTTTTAATTTTGTATTTTAATAAAAGAATAATTGTTAATATAATAAATAAAAAATAATAAAAACATTTAAAAAAACAAAATTATATTATCTTTTTTATTCATTAAATCTGGAGAAAAAAATAGAAGGGAGTTGTTAACAAAATAGAATTAAGTTGCTAATTTATCTGCAAAATATGAGAGAGTTGTTAAAATAATATATCACGTTATTTGTTTTTGCACATCTACCCAACCGCATATTTTTTTTCTATTAAATGTATTTTGTTTGATTTTATTAATATAATTTTATTTATTTTTAAATATTTTTATTTTTTTTATTTATTAAATAAACAATTATTCCTTTGTTAATATAAAACATAAAAAATTAAAAGGTTATAAATGGTCTCTTATTGCCAGAAAAAAAAAAAAATTATCCTTCACGTGGTCGTAGTACAGGGATGCGAGTAAAAAAAAATTGAGCAGTATATAAATTTTAATGTAGAATATAATAAAAAATTTTAAATAAAAAGAGAATATAGAAAAAAAAAACTCTATATTGTATATTTTAATCAATAAAATAAAATGCGTTGAAATGTGTGTTAGAAAATGTATTACTAACATTTTTTTACATCCCAAATGCCGTTTAGGGGAGCCAATAAATGGTAAAATTTTATCCTTGTTTTTATTTTAAATCAGTCATTTAATATATATATATATATATATATATATATATATATATATTTATATATATATATCAAATGAGAAAAATTTATAATGAGAGTTTCAAAGGAATGGATTTTAACTATGATGAACCCGCGAGTGATTAATATTAAAATAAAAAGTTATGTGATTTTTTTTAAGTAATTATGTAACATTTTCATAATTTGTATGGTTAAATTTTACTGTTCTCACTCTCTTATATTAAAATTCCTATCACTTGTTGTTAAAGTATCTACTAAAAAAAGTGTTTAAATAAATCAAGATTTACTCTTTTTAATCTTTTATATTTTAAATTTCTCTCATTTGATTCATCTCCGAACAATAATAACTGAAGAGAATGCAACAATGATGAAGTTTGAAAAGGACGGTCCTGGTTTTTTAAAGACGAAGAATCGTTGGAGGTTATTTATGTAAAGGAATTATTTTTTATTTGCCTTTGTAAAATTGAACAAAAGCCGGCCATTTTAAAATTGGGGGTGATAATTGATTTCAATGAAAATTATATATCAGGAGAAAAAAAGGAGTTTATGGAATGCAAAATTATTACTTGAATTTTGGATTTAATGAATCGTTTAAATACTTTTATAAGAATAAATATTTTGATGAGAGACGAACAGAGAAGTTTGGATATTAGAAGACCCGCAAAACTATGATAAAGAAAGTTTGTTCAGTATCGTGCGATTATATACCAATAATTTAATCATATTTCCAATCATAGTTTTCCTTCTAACACTAGCTTTCCAAACAAATTGCTATTGATAATTGCTTTCGTTGGAAGATAGAATATAGAATATGTTAATCTGTAAATTTAAAAATTGTTGAAGTCTCACGATGGAAAACTTTCATATTTTAAGTAGTTTTTAACTCTATAAATACTAAAGTTCCATATTAAATAAAAAACATAAGTGATTTTGCTTTCATCACTAAATAACACATTTCTTTATAACATTTTGATGATTTTTTGTTTCTTATGTTTTAATATATAGAATCATATGTACTAATTTTTTTTTTTTTTCATCTATATAACCTTTAATCAAGTAAGTAATGTTATGTACATCACTAATAAATTATTACTCTCCATTTACATTTATAAAAGTAAAAATCCGCAAATAGTTAATAAAAAATCAATCTCTTTTTCTCATTTATATATTTTTTAATTTATGTAAAAATGATAAAATACGATCATTATTCTGGTTCACATAGACATATAGAGTGTGATGTTTATATTTTCCATATTGGTAGGTTGAGCAAAAATGGCGGGAAATTGTGATGATCCTCAATTAAACAAGGATGTCGCAATTTGTCAACTTTCCTTATCGAACTTAAGATTTTTTGGAATGAATTCGAAGATTTGCGCCCAACACCTTCGTGTACTTGCTCTATTCCCTGCACATGCAAACTGAGCATCGCTCTTAGAAGCTTCAAAGATCAAGAATATGTCACTTGTTTCCTCAAAGGATTGAATGACAATTATTCCAACATTCGCACTCAGATTCTTTTCATGGATAAAGTACCCTCCATTATCAAGGTATATTCTTTGGTTGCTCAACAAGAACCTGCATCCAATCCTTCTCCTCCCGATTCTGCTGTTTTCAGTATGAATTCTAGTAATTCCAATTTTCGTAATACACAACAAGCTGGACGTGGTAGAGGACATGGTCAACCAAAATCTCAAATGTTCTGCACCAATTGTCATAAAACCAATCACACAATGGGTTCTTGCTACTTCATGTATGGCTTTCCACCTGGATACTGTTCAAATAAAAAACATAATCCTAATCCATTTCCTACTCCTGAAACCATGTCTATTCCACCATCCAATTCAATTCCTAAAGACCATTCTTCTTCTATTTCAAAGGAAAATTATCATTACTTGGTTAATCTTCTTCAATCATAAAAAAGGAGACCTCAACCACTTATTCAACACAAAAACAATCTACTGAAGCAGCCAATACCCACTTGATTTCTAGTGTTTCCAATATAGGTTCTATTTATCATAATTTTTCTATTTGGATTTTAGATAAGGGTGCTTCAGATCATGTTTCTCCTTTCATTCAATGTTTTTCCAAAATTGAAAGGATAAAACTTGTTTTCATCACTTTCCCTAATGGAAACACGCTTCTTGCACATTTTTCTAGTTCTACTTTTACTTTGATAAATCTCTGTTTTTAAATGATGTTATTTACACGCTTTTGATTTAATCATACTGATATTTAGGGTCTTATTAGTGACATTTCAATTGATGGTTATAAATATTTTTTAACAGTTGTCGATGATCACACAAGGTTTACTTGGATTTTTCTTATGCAGTCCAAGTTAGAAGCTAGGCCTAAACTACAAAACTTATTTTATGCAAAAGTAAAAATCAGCTATATTGGTGTTGAGTTTAATATCTCTCAGTTTCATTTTGACTTGGGAATCTTGCATCAAACTCCTTGTGTTGAGACTCCTCAACAAAATTGTATTGTTGAGAGAAGACATAAACATTTATTGAATGTCACTAAAACTTTACTTTTTCATTCAAAACTTCCCAATTTTTTTTGGTCTTTTGTCTTATGCCAGACCGCTTTTCTCATCAATAGATACATTACCTCTCTTTTGAAGTTCAAAATACATTTTAAATTACTTTATAACATGACACACTTTATATATATATATATATATATATATATATATAATATAATATGTGTGTTGTTAGAACATCCACAATGTAAACATAATTTATTTATATTTTTTTATGTTAGTACTTAATAAATATTCTATAACAAAAATTACTGAATTAGTCTCACTAATAACATTACATCTTTATTAAATTAAAAAATATAATACACAACACATAATATATCATTTATGACTTTTTCTTTTCGTTTTTTAATGGTAGGACCTACATGTCATAGAAGAGAGAAATAATGATATACAATAATACAAGCATTGGTCTCAATTAACCACTCTCATTTTTCTCTCTCAAATGTGTAGTTAATAATTTGTGGTACCTATTAGCTAGAAAGACTCCAACCGGAGATGCTCTTAATTACTATCGTTTCTTTTTTCTTCTTATTTTCTTAAGCTATATAACGTATTTGTTGTTGCAAGTCTTTCTTTTGATTCCAATGTTCGAAGCTCATTGAGGTAAAGGCATATGAGATTTTTCTACAACTTTGAGGTAGGGGAGGACAAGATAATTCGACTCGCCCATACCCGCCCGACTCATGTTGAATTTGGGTGATGCGGTCGGGTTGAGACGGGTAATCGGATCCGCGTGGAAGAAAAAAAGATTCATAAGGGTTACGTTGGGCGGGTTCGGGTTGATTATTTGGACCCATCGCCGACCGAACCCGCCCATATTATTATTATTATTACTACATTGAAGTTATTTGTAAAAAAAAAAAAAAGGTTTACTCACCCCAAACCTACAAGCCCAAAGCCTCAGAACTCAGAAGTCCAAATCTCAGAACTTAGAAATTGTGATGTTGAAACAAAACTGATTGATTATTGTACAAAATCGTGATGTATTAAATTGATTATTATGCAAATGCTATGTGCTTTAGAAAAATTGAAGATATAAAACAAGTGTGATGTAAAATTAGAAGGTGGGCTAACTTTTTTTTAATCGGCAATAATTGTATTATATATAACAAATTATATAAGACCAGATTTTTTTATAAAAAAATAAAACAAAAATAGGCCAAATAAAGTCCAACCCGTTTTCATCTATTCACCCAAAACCGACACCCGACAAACCCGAACCCGACGAACTCGAATTAAAAAACCGACGAAATTGAGCCTATAAATATCACCCGCGGATTGGACCGGTTTCACATTTTTGACTCGAAACCGCCCAAACCCGCCCGATGTCCACCCCTACTTTGTGGAACAAAAAATATGAGAGATTTGTCACAACTTGTGATTAAGCTCCATTAATAAAGTGTACTTGTACAGCTTTCATCCTACCCTCACATGTAACATGTCATCATGGTCCCTCTCATCACTTACATGTAACATGTCATCATGGTCCCTCCCATCACTCTCATGTAACATGATTAGGGTGGAATAGAAATTATCTCTCCATTGTTGGGAATTTTATGATTGTTGGTAACATTCCCAATAGTAGTGGTTTGAGTTTGGTTGTTTTGGACACATTGGTTAGGATTAGGATTAGACATAACAAACTCTACTTCTTCCGACTCATTGATGATTTCTAACTGAGCTTTCTTTTTCATTTCCTTGCTTTTACTCCAAAGCACTGCATACAGGCCGCACACTATCAACACTGCTCCAATGACACTATATACAACCAAAACATCAAATCAAATGATGCTTCATGCATATGTGAAAACGATATTAAAAAGTAAATTAAGTAATTATGAATTATATTATATCCAAAATAAAATATAAACAAAAATATAACTATGAGATATTAATGTATCAAAATATAACTATGAGATATTAATGTATCAAATCTTAAATTAAGATTATTTACTTTAAAATTTAAATTATTATTTTTGTTTATATTTTAGTTCTCGTTCAATAAATCATATTAAGATTATTTACATTAAAATTTAAATTATATTTTTATTTATATTTCAATTGTGGTTGAATAAATCATAAGAGTGAAGATTTATAATATACCTTCCTAAATATAACTTCTCATCCAACAACAAATAAGCAGAGATAAACACAAGTAAAAGCTGAAGAGGATTAAAAATAGCCACAAATAGAGCACCTCTCATCTTAATGCACCAAGCAATAACATTAATCACTATTCCAGAAGGTACAATTCCCTGCATTAACATTCACTTACATTTAACAACTTAATTTGAGTATTGAATAAGCATGATTTGATCATTTTGCTTTGACATGTGTGTAAATTCCTAAGTGAATAATTTCTTTTGAAAAATATTTCCAACACATCTAACACTCTTTTCCAACATTTTCTCTATAATTAAATATTACCTTCATTTTATTTTTGTAATAAAAAATTTAAATTAGGAGAAACAACCACTTGCAAGATTTGCGTCAAAATAATAATCAAGTGAAATATTCCGATCTTAGACTCAAATCACTATAGGCGTGAATAGAAGATTCAACCATTTGTGTTAATCTCAATAGGTGATGTTTAAGATATTTTACAACATATTACAAAAAATACTAAATAATATAATTAGTATAATATTTTCACTAAAATATATTTACTAATCATTTGATTAGTAATTGTCATAAATATATTGTTGTCTACAATGACTTGAAAGTAACGCCTACATTGTTTATTGGAGGTAAATTTAAAATGAAATAATTAACGTGTTATTGTAAATTCAAAAACATCACTTGATATTTTTTTTAAATTATAACTGTTGCTTAAATATATAAAATAAATGAAGTAAATTTCTTGTGAACCGACCCCACAAAATCATGTGGGTTCTATTCTAGTTTGATTATATTTACTAATTAATTTGCATGAATTCAGTTTAAGTGTTGAAATAAAGGTTTAAATATGTTTTTAGTCTATGTAAATATAACGTTTTTTGATTTTGGTCCTCGTAATTTTTTTTTTTTGGTTTACATCTCTGTATTATCAAAAAAATATTATTTTTGGTCCTTAACGTTAAGTGGACGTTACAAAAACATTAACTGACAAACGGAAACAGTTTTTGGTTCCTGTAAATATAACACTTTTCAGTTTTAGTCCCTGAAAAATATTTTTTTTAAATTTCATCCCTGCAATATTCAAAAATCTCCTTAAATATAAAATAACATACAAATTGATCTTTATTAATAATAAAATTATGCCAAGTAATATTTAAAATATTTTCACTTCAATAATTTAAAATTTATTAATATTATGTTTTATTTATTTATTATTATTAAATTAATTTTCATTTTCTATTTCAAAAAAATCACTAAAATCTTCTATTTTATTTAATTATTATTATTAAATTAATTATATTAGTATAAAATAATGATTAAAATAACTTTAGATTTAAGCTTAATAATTTTAACTAAAATCTCTTTTTACGCTTTAGATTTGTTTCATTATAACTTAAAATAAATAAAATATATATTAAGTGATAGATTTATTTTAATCATTATTTTATAATAATATAATTGTAGTTAATATTATATTAATTTTATTTTAATTATAATATTATATTATATGTTTAATTTAATTATATTATATTAAATTAATTATAT
>JBBPBQ010020323.1:11235383-11260901 GCA_037974755.1 Cicer yamashitae
AATTTTTTTCATTATTTTAAAAAATCATAATTTATTAATTATTAATCATTATTTTAAAAACATATTTGTATTAATAACAATAATAATTAAAAATTCTTTTAAAAACAGTTTTTAAAATAATAAATTTTGAAATCAGTTTTTAAAAAATAATAAATAAACCATTTTTAGATTTAATTAGTTTTAAAATAATTAAAAACTATTTTTTTAAGTATTTTTTTAGAATAAAAAATATTTTTTAAATAAATATCTAATATTTTTTTAATGTTATATATTTTTTTAAATGTAATCCATAAATTTTATTATAAAAAAAATTTGTGATCCATTAGATTTACAAAATGTCTCAATTTTAAGAAATAGAGGGATCAGAATTGAGAAATTAAAAATAGAGGGACCAAAATTAAGAATCAGTTAAAATAGAGGAACCAAAATTGTCAAATTAAAAATAGAGAGACCAAAATTACACAACAGTTAATATAAGGAGACCAAAATTGCAAAATTAAAAATAGGGGGACTAAAGTGACGAATAAGTTAAAATAAGGAATTAAAAGTGCTTTTAAGCCAATATTAAAAAATGTTGAATGAGTCTTTTTTTTAAATGATCATAGAAAACATTGGGCTACTCCCTAATTTTGATGCTCGCGTTAGACTTTGAGAAACCTTATTAATTTTCCTCGTTACAAGATTTGATGACATTTGTTACAATGCTTCCATTCATTGATAGCTTTAAGCACAACCTTCCTCTAAAGCAAATACTTACACCTCTTTTTTTGTGCTGCAAATAGTGCATGTTACATTTCGCAATCCCATGATTCTGTGAGCGAACTATGGTAGTGTTATGTTCATGCTGCCAGGTGTTTTTCTCAACAAACAGGATCATGATAGAAATCAAAATGGCAAATAAACAATTCACGAGTTGTCCTATCAAATAACTCCAGATTTCACACTTATAAAGAGGTGGTTGATGTAAGAAAGACAACAATAACAATTTTTTTTATAAAGGTACTATCTTTATTTTATATTTTATAATGAAGATACTATTTTTTAAGAATAAAGAACATACATTGTAAATTTAAAATTATTTTATATATGTCACGGCCTTAAATTTTGAATGTTTTTTCGAATTTAATAGAGTCGTTATCAAAATTTATTTTAAAATAGAGAAAATCTTTTAAAAAAAATGGTTTTTGAAACTAAATTTTGAGTTTGGGAGTCGATTATGTGTAAGAAAAGTATTAACACCCTACAACATCGGTTAAAATACGGTTATTTATAATTAATTATAAAAAAATTAATGTTAACTTATATATATATTTATTTCTCTTTTTTAAAATGTCGATATAATTTTTTTTATTAAAATAAACTAAAGATAAAACTGTATTTAAAATATAGAGAATTTTATTTATTTATTATTATGCTTGACAAGAGTACGATCGTACTCCTACGTATATTTTGGTGCGATGAAGAAGTCAAAGCTACGTAGTTCTTGGGTAGAAAATGCGGATGAGTTGATTGCTTTGTAAAGAAAACGCGTTTGGTTACAATAAAATGATTGGATAAAAAGAAATTGTTGATTTAATGAAAAAGAAAAAGAAAACATTGAGTCTGATAAATTGATTTTGATAAGAAAATTTAGTTATTTATTTGGATTTGGTTAAGAAAGTTTAATATCCCCAAGTTGTCACAACTCAGATGTCTTAAACTATCACTGACAAGATGTCGTATATCAGTCGGTCTTATTTTATTAAAAAGATAATTATTATTTAGAGCTTATATAAGATCATCAAGTTAGACGTCTTAAAACTAAGTTTGGAAAAATGTAACATTTCAACCAACCTTTTAGACACATTGATTTTGAATAACATGGATTTGATTTTATTAAAAGTGGTTGATGTTGGTTGTACTTAGTCCATAATTTAATAAAAAAATAAGATGACAATTATAACACAAAGGAATAAAACTGACAAAATTGAAGAAAACTTTTAACAAAAACTAAAATGTTTATTTATGGTAAAATAAAATTTAAACTAAAGGTATAAACACTATAAAATTGTTATAGAGATGAGTTTAAAAATAGTTACCACACAAGTTGAATATTTGCTATATTCCTTGATTTTCTTTGTTTGTATTTTGGTTTTTTTGTTTTGAGATGTTGTATTCTTCCTTAACTCATTTCATGCTTCATTTATCTTACTGATAAAAACTCTTACTAACTTAAAAAAAAAAATCAAAACTGAAAACTCTCCAAACTCTTATTAGTTTAAAAAATGAAAGCTGCAAATTTTCAAACTCCTTACTAGCTTAAAAAAAATAAAATTGAAAACCCCCTCCTTCTAAGAATGAATTTGTTTTCAATTTATAGACAAAAATGATTAATCTTTGTATCCATGAGATAGAATTGAGTTCTGGAGTATTGCTTGTTTTTTTTTTTTGCGAAAAAATTGGATTGTTAATCTAAGTCTAAAAAAAGGACACACTTTTTAATTGCTTATATACTTGGTAAGAGTTGTAACCATTTTAGGAAATAAAGAAAAAGCAAAAAGGATAAAAATAAAAGATTGGAAAGATGGCATGCACACAAGAAAAAAAAATTGCTGCGTTTTTAGGGGGAAAAAAAAGAAGCAAAAGAGGCTAAAATGGGTTAGAAAGATGGTGTGTGCTCCTATAAAGGTGAAAAGCAAGAAGGCTGAAAAGATGGAAGAGAGTACTACTGCTGCCCTAAGACAAAAAAGATAAAAAGAATAAAAATAGAAAACAACAAGAACTAAGAGGGAATCAGAACTAGAACAAGAGGATATGACCAGAGGCAGAACTAGAGGATACCATCAGAGGCAGAAACAGAACCAGAGGCAGAAATGAAAAACGGAGGTAGAAACAGAACCGGAGGCAGAAACGAAATTAAAGGCTGAACTAGAGCATACCACCACAGGTAGAAACAAAACCAGGTGCAGAAACGGAACAAGAGGTAGAACCAAAGGATAACGCCAGAGGCAGAAATGGAATTAAAGGCAAAACCAAAGAATACCACCAGAGGCAGAAATGGAACTAGAGGCAAAACTAGAGGATACTGCCAGAGGCAGAACCAATGGATACCACCAGAGGCAGAAACGGAAACAGAGGGATACCACCAGAGTTAGAAACGGAATCAGAGGCAGAACTAGAGGATATCACCAAAGGCAGAAACGAAATCAGAGACAGAAACACAGGATACCACTAGAGGCAGAAACGAAATCAGAGGCAAAAACGAAAACAGAGGATAGCACTAGAAGCAGAAACAAAGGATACCACCAGAGGCAGAAACGGAACCAGAGGCAGAAATGGAATCAGAGGAAGAACCGGAAGCAGAACCAGAGGATACCACTATAGGCATAAACGGAATCAAAAGTAGAATTAGAGGCTACAATTGAAAAACTTTTTCTAACTGGCTGGACAAAATTAAGGTACTACAATATCAACAATTAATCACAATTTATCAATATCTCAAATAAATTAAAACCGAAAAAGTAATTCTAAGAAAATTATTTTTAAAAAATTCAAAATATAAATTTAAAAAAATTGGTTCGTGGTCCCTCTTAACCCATATAATTTTTAGAGCTTAATTAACTTTGGGGTATTCCTTTAGTAAAATCACTTTATCTAGGAGGTTTTTTTGACTACTCCAAAATAACCCAATAAATAATGAATTTGTAAAATTGACATAATTGTCAATATAAAATAATTTTATAAAATAATTTTACATTCAAAGTGTATAATCTTTATTCTCTAATTGTTTTTGTTAAGTAAATTATAGTAAGATTAATATTTCATCTTTTAAGGTAATTGCTCCATTCATCAAATGTTTTTTCGCATATCTATATATTGATAACTAACCACTGATGATTAGCAACATCCCATTATTAATGGTATGAGTCTGGTAGCTTTAAATTGATCATTTGTTAGGATTAGACATAACATTAATACCTTCCTAAATATAATTTCTCATCCAACGGCAAATAAGCAGAGATGGCCACAACTAAAAGTTAAAGAGGGTAAAAAGCAAAAGCAAAAGCAAAATCAAAAAGAGGGCCTTTTCCTTTTTATGCACTAAGCAATAACAGTAATTAATATTCCAAGAGGTTACAATCCCCTAAATCAACATTCACTTACATTAAACAACATTGCATTCAGCATTTAATATTTTTTTGTTCGGTTGATTTAGAATAATTTTACCTATTAGTTCCCAACCTCACAATCAGAGTGACTCTATAAGGATTCCAACATGGCTTTTTCAAATTCTCTTTATGGGAAAAATTGCTTCTACTTGACCAATATTTCATTGTCTACAAACTATTGTTTAATAGGTTAAAATATATTTTTGATGATTTATCTTTTAATCAAAAATCAATTTGGTCATTTATTTTTGCAACCTTATACAAAATCATCTTTCTTTTTAATGGAAGTGAGTTGGCCATTAAAATTATCTAGCCCTACGTTGATATGATAATCTCTTCCCCCAAATCCCTAATTTGAATTAGGATTCATCTTCTTCCCCACAACATTCATTAAAATCCAGGAAAACCTGGAGAATCCTGCCATGATAAAGGTAATGTCTAGAGTAAGGTTGAACATAGCCGACATAAACGTTGTAGAGGTCAAAGCAAGGCCATCGGCGTAAAGGTTTAGAAATAAACTTCCCCTATTGAAACATAAAATTTTGATACAAATCTCTATTATAATTTATATCATTTTGTATTTATGTTTCGATAACATTACTCCTATAGTTACTTTCTTCCAAAACTAAAGGGTTTAGACAAAAGAAAAAACAAAGAAATTCAAAATTTAATTTAATTTCTAAAAAAAATAGCAAAATTATTAATGTTAGATATATTAGTTGGTTAATTAGTTATTATTTTACATTAGACTATTGTTTATTTAATTGATTATATAAGTGTTTTTAACTTTAATGTAAACCATTCTCTCTATTATCAATATTATTCAATTTATTTTTGTCTATTATCAATTGCTTAAATAAAAAATGGTAATATGGTAGAGCGCTAATTCTTCGGCTATTTTCTTTCTCAAAAATATCTTGAGAAAATTTTCATAGAAAATTAATTGATTTATCTTTTCTTTTTCATTTGATTTTTGAACAATTTGTTCATTTTTCTCTCTTTTTTCCGTTTATCTTTTATCAATGGCTTAAATAAAAAATCGCAATATAGTATCAAAACTAGTTTGTTCTCTTTCTTTATTTTCTTCTTTTTTCATCTCAAATTCCAAGTTATAATTAATTTTATCATCACAATGATGATAATAAAAAAAAAAAAACTCATCAAATAATGGGCATTAAAGCCAACATGTTTGCAATAAAACGTTATTAAGACCCAAGACTTCTTCAATGTTTTGATATGAACCTTGTTTCAACATCAACAATTTTCATCAAGTAAGGAAAAGATGGAGTCAAATGCATTTGTTGAAGATTTTTCAAGAACACCAACAACATTTGGTGACAAAATTATTATTTTTTAGCCAAATTAGCATTAAAAAAAATAGAAACAAAAATTTTGTATGGTAGTGTCGACTCTAGATTTAACACTTACCAATAAAAAAAAAAGATTATTCTTGTTTCTAGAAAAAAAATCTATAATTGGATTTTCAATTAGCAGTCTAAGCTAATTACCAAGAAGTTGCGTATGAGATTTCGTTCAAAAGAAGAAGAAAAAAAAGACAACAAAAGATCTTGCATGGAGGTGTAGATTTGATTCAACACCTACTACAAAAAAAAGAAAGAAGCAAGATTGCATTAGAATATTTCTTGTTCTTATTTTAAAAGAAAAATAAATCTTTCAAAAAATACATCTTTTAGTCGGTGTATTTCATGTGTTCATAACTATTTAAGCCGATGTATTTTCGGCATTCAAATTTTTTAGTCGATTTATTTCTGGTATTTCAAAATTCTTTAGTCGATGTATTTTGACATTCATATTCTTTGTAATCAATATTTTTCTCGACATTTTTTTCTTGACATTTTCTAAGCTCAAAACGTAATAAACACATTCTAATTTAAAGGGATGTTAGATATCTTAGTTGGTTAATTAATTAAGTTGGTTAGTTAGTTACACTAATTAGTTAGTTATTTTTTCCTAATAATTAATTGTTTATCTAATTGACTATAGAAGTGTTTGTAATGTTTGATGTAAATAATTATCTCTATTATCAATATCTTTCAATTTACTTTTCTCCATTTATTTTTTATCAATTATTTAAATTAAGAATTGTGAGTCCTTAAGTCCTAGATCAACTGGTAAATGCCGATATCGCTAGGTTGGACGTCTTGTTTGAACTTGGAACCTCATAGTTGTGCGAGTTAATTATAATGAAGTTTACCATCTTTTCTAAGATAAAAAAAAAAATTAAGAATCATGATGATTAATTTTTAAGTATATAAAGTTAGACAATTTTTTTTTTAATCTTAAAAGAGATGGTAAATTATATCATAATTAACTAAAACAATTGTGAGGTTCCGAACTAGGACAAGACACCCAACCTAACAATATTAACATTTACTAGTTGAGTTAAGATTTAAGTACACTTGTACAATTTATTCCCATGTTAAATTTCCATATTAAAACTTACTTTTTATCTTGATGTTAAACATTTTAATCTAGCCCGTCACTCCACCATGTCTCCATTTTAGATATGATTCATGTTACCATAGATATTTTGTCTCCACGGTATAATTATGAGACGGGTATATAAACTTTAATTTGTGAAGTCCATATGAATTTTAATTAATAGAATAGAGCACGTTCGTTAAAAACTATATGTTACAGAATATATTACTATAACATTATTGACTCTAGTTGATGATGAAATGTCATGACCACGTAACCTCAAGAAACAATAAGTTGTTCAGCATGACACATATACATCAACACAGTGTCATGTCAGCTTTAAACAATATGATTGGGTAAGCTACAATTATATCCCATGATTAAATCTTATCTAACCTTATGGACATCAATTGGCCTATATACCAAAACTAATACAACCCAGACAAAAAATTGCTTACCACAACATTGAACACAAATATAAAAATAGAAGGTCATGAGCACTTTATAGCATTCAATGATATTTTCAATAGTAACTTGGAATATTTGGATGGTGATAAACTCTATCATATTTACAGAGGGGCTCCAAAAAAATGCATAATGTTGTGAATAATATTAAAATGATTTCAAGGTCTTGGTATAATTGTAAGGTGAAAAGGGACTCTTGCTTGGAAATATGCTAATTGGATTGCAAACCCTTTGCTGGGCCTACAACGTCACTAATTGTATCTATTATGTGCCGTGATTCTTGCCTTAATTTGAAGGAGGTACAGATTAGCTTTTGGTGCATAAGGTATTAGGCTGGAGTAAAGTATTGTAATATTGATGGCGTTTTGTTTCTATTGTCAATTGAAGGGTGTATTCTAAACCTAGGATGACTTTTAAGGTGCGGATCTTTTATCTGAATATAGGAAGGGTGAGTTATGTCTGTGAGATGGGTGTACTGTTGGTTGTAATTTTATGGTCTGATGGTGTGTCCAATTTTCGAGCACATTTGAGTTTGTTTTCACATTAGGATCTCCCACTCTCGCTAGACATGATTCACACTGGATCTCCCATTCACACTAGGATCTCCCAATCCTACTAGACTTGATTCACTCTAGATCTCTCCCTCAAGTGTGAGCGACTTTCGATACAAGGAGTTGGTCACGTCAAATCATCGGCTTTGGAATTCAAGTGTTTTGTCTTGACGGAGTTTGGGGATAATAACATTGGGCTAAGAGAAACCACACAAGTGGGTTGAACACCACATCTTTATCAAAAACCTTAAGACAATAGATATATGAGTCACTTATCTTATATATTCAACATTTCATTCATTCCTAGTCGATGTAAGACTAACGACTCACACTTGAATTCCAATAGTTTCTAAAGTATTGTTCACTTTTGGTATTTTTTGAGCCCTCATAATTTTGTCATTTTTAAAAAGACGCCTTAGTGGATAGAGGAGTGTGAGTGTTTACAAAACTACTCTTAGCCTCGATTCTCAAGTAATGTGATACTTTTATTTTTAAATCAATTTATTTTAAACAATATTTATTTATTTTAAATCAATTTATTAAGTGAGACCCATAAAAAATAAAAAGAGAATGCCCTTACATCGGTCCATTCTCTAATAGGCACTCAAATTTTTCGCTCCATATAACAGAGGTGTCTATTTAACTTGATGTTACGTTGGGGAAGCGCACCCCCATTATAGATGATTTAATACTAATGTATTGTTCTGATGTTGTGTTGTTCAGGTTATACATGTATAAAAGATTATGGTTCGTTTTCTTCTTAATATTTAATTAGATAAATTCAAAATAAGTTTTTGAAATGCTAGCTAGGTGGTATGAGTTTGGTTAATTAAGTTTGAGACATCGAATTCAAATTTTCTTGGATAAAGTTATAAAATGTTTGTTAATGTCACTTTAATCAATAATTACTTATAAAACTAAATTAAAAAATAATAGTTAAATTTTAAATTATATTAAAATAAATTGAACTAAAGTAAAAATGAGTAGTTTGTAACTTGAGAAGTGATATCGTGTTTGAATAAAAAATGTTACTTTACATATACCACTAATACCACTAATTTGATATTTGTAAATCTTTCTTAAAAATATATTTGTAAATTTTAGTGATAAGGATATTTTAGATATTTGATTAGTATTTGTTAAGGAGTGTATCAATAAATTGGTCAAAGAAATTGTTTGTATTAATTAAAATAGTCTTTAAATTTTACAAATAAGTAAATACATATTTGAAATTTTAACGCGTCATGCAAATGGATCCCTTCGTTGACCTATGTCGTTAGAGGTTAAGAGTTATGATGTGACTCACTAAACAAAGATGTAGTGGATCGTTAGTCAATGCTACATTACTATAAATTAAATTAAAAATAAAATTTATGAGTTAAAAGTAATTCAGTTTATAAATCCTAAAGGAAACATTTTCTTATAGTTCATCAATCAATAACAAAATGGTACAATTTTGATTCAAAATATTAGTGCATTCCTTATTAGGAATGACATTTTAGTAAGATTTTGATAGGGTATTATTATAGTATTTATCATCATAAATAGGAATTACTAAATCTGACACTACAACAAATGAGAATGCATTTTAAGTTGGAGCTAAATATGAGAATGCGTTCATTGTGGAGGTTAAATAAGAGTTTTTGCACTTTATTACTTGAATAATTTCTTAAATTGTTATATAATAATGTTCTTTACATATTAGTCTTTCCTAGCCCTTGGTCTTATTAATAGTTACTCAAACATGCAAAATAATTTGAACTTGATGGAACTAAAAATGGACATTAATTCAGTGCATAGTTGTCTATATATACACAAAAAATAACAATAAGTAATTGATCAATAGAGGCATGAAAACATGTATCTTGTGTAGGAATACTTCTAGACACATGGTAGAATGGCAATAGATGTGTCGAATCAAAATAAGAAGACAAACTTCACATGTTATCTATATTTTTATGTTAAAAACAACTTTTATATCTAATCTATATTTTTATGGTAAAAATAGAGAATCAAAACATAGAAGATGACTTAGCACAAGTCTCCAGAACAACATTATTAACCATCCAAATTGTAGCCACTATATGCCTATAGTCAGACAATATCATATATTGAATTATGAACACCAACACAAACCCAAAAACGACACCGACTCATCAATATCGACAATAATTTGAGAGAAAAAATGATTGATTATAACCATATATATCAGTATTGTGTCAATATCAAACACTAATGTATGTCAAATATTGTACACGACTTCAATATGAAGTGTCAGTATTATATAGACATTAAATATTGATAAAATTAAGAAAATTGATTAAAAGATACAGATAAAAATAGGTATTGTCCTATCAATATTAAGATTTACTTGTTTAAAAAATAGGTCTCTCTCTAGTTTGAATTGATAATTATGTCTTTTAGAAGTTGTTATTGTTGAACTTTGACATTTCCTATACCAGTCACATTTGTTAAAATCCAAAATTAATCATGTACTTCTTCATATGTTTCCCGTCTTTGTATTTGATCTTATAATAAAAACAATAATCTCATTTTATTTTTCAACTGATCTTGGCCGTAACAACACAGCTTCATAAAATTTGGAACATTTGTTTGTGTTTTAAATATCTAGGGTACTCACTTTTTATTTCGATTATTTTGCAATATCAAAGGGAAAAATTCAAAAAACTTTTTTTTTCTTTGAAATTAAAGATAAAAAAATATGTAAATTATAAGAGTAAGACAAATAACTATAAAGTTACATAGTAGATTTCTTTGTAAGTATTCAAAAAATTTGTGTATGTTATCGTTCAATCAATAGTTTAATGTGTATGATATACATGTCGATCAAAAGTCAAAGATTAATCATTTGAATTACAAAGATTCATTTAAAAATTTGACATCTTTCGATAAATATTTTTTCATGCAACAATGAAAATTTATGACAATGTACTTAACATATTCAATTATTGGTCAATTTTACCCAAAGTTGGTTTTAACAAATTAATTTTAAGAATTGTATTGTTAGCTTTGCAATGCGCCAGAAGTTTGATACGGAATTTTACCCCTTGTGCAAAACGAAAAGCTTGTGTTTCTTGCGTGTTAGTGACTTCATGTGTCTTTTAATTACAAAAATATCAATAAATAATTATAATTACTACCTTATTATATGCTTGATTCAAATAACATACAAAAAGCCAAAGAGAACACAAAAACAACAAAAAAATGTTTTTGTCTAAAAAGGACATGTGGTTATTTTAATCTTAAGAAAAGCAAAGGATTGGTTGATTGACTGCAATCACAACCTCTGAATTTTTTAGTTCTAAGTTTAATATATTAAAAAAAGGTTTACAATTCGTTGCTAAATTAAGCAATGATTTATGGTAATAGCAACTTTTGGCCTCCTCAAAATTTTGCAAGCCATTAAGATTTAGGAACACAATAATCCAAAAACAAACATGAAAATCCCTTTATAAATCCTTTCAATAATTAAACTAGCATATACCATTTTCTCTTGAGCCTTTACTTTGCCTTGTTAGCTTTCGTTCTTTCTCTTTGTTAACTTAGAGGGAGGACGATTAATCAAAAAATAATAATATTAATAATAATAAAAGTTTGTTTATTCTTCCATAATCTCAACCAATAATTCGACATGGGAAACTGTGGTAGCAACCCTAAAACCAATGAGGGAACTGAGCCAGAGCCAGTGCCAGAGGAGGTTAATGTTGGTGGTGCAACAGAGGAGACCCCAAACGAAGATAACAAGTCTCTAAGCACCTTGCTTAATGAGGTAATGTTACTTTTTATTAGAAAATCAATTCAACATTCTAATTTATCTTTCTATACTAGCTTGATTTTTAACTAATTGTCATTTTACATGGAGTAAATTTCTAATTTGATGGTTGAAATTGTATCCAGCAAAAATATCTAATTTGGTGATTGAAATTGTAAGATCGTAACAACCTAATTTTTTATATTATTAATATTTAAAAATAATTTTTAAAATTGAAAAATATTAATTAGATTTATCTCACTGTTAATATTTTTTATAAGTACTATAATGATATTAAATTGTTAATATCAAATATAAATTTAAACTAAATGAATAATATCGTAGTAATTGATAGCATATCCAAACATAAGAAGGTACTTTCATTAACTGTTTACAAATCTCGGTATCATTTTTTTATAATAAAATCTAGATATGATTTTTGAATGTTGAAAATGAGAAAGACTAGGTTGATAAATGGTAAGATTGGTGAAATATATTTTTTTTAATATTCACTTTTTTATTAGATGAAATTCACGCAAGTTTCACTACATTAAAAATAGATCTCAAGTAAAATAATAAGACGCACACAAATTTATGAAGATGAAAGGCTGAGTTTATATGATCAATTACGAGGATGAAACAATAATCAATTATACGATTCACAAATCTTTTCTCGGTCTCTAATTTGTGAAATTGTGGTAATTAATGCCATTAAACTATCACATTCTCTAATAAAATCCCTTTTATATTGTAGAATGTGGAAGATGCAAAGAAGCCAGAAGAAGTAAAGGCTGAACCCAAGGAAGAAGAGCCTAAGACTGAGGGAGTAAAGGTTCAAGAAGAGAAGCCAAAAACAGAAGAAGCAAAGATTGAGGCCTAAGTTTTTTTACCAGAGAGGGCTAATATAATTCTAAATTATTGCTTTTCTGTTTAGTGCTCCAAAAAAATTGAGGATTGTTGATTTAAGTATGCATTTATGTGAGTTCTTTTCTTGATACTTTCTTCATAAGATTGTGACAAATAATTTGAGACAGTTAATTATAGTGTTCATTTTATCAAGAAATTAAAAGAATTATACAATAAGAAGTAAGTTTTGAAGTTATTAATAATTTTTTAAATATATATTATTTTTCAGTGCTAAGTTGTCATTATATTTTGAGATTATAAGTACACTGATAAGGGCATAAGAGAAAATTATATTAGTAAACCATAAAGCATTAATCAGAGCATTTTTGAACACCAGAAAAACAAACATAATGAATTAAAACTACACATCTCTAGATTGGCTTTCATTTCACAATTACTGTCATCAAAATAGAATATAAACAAAATTAATACATATTTTTTAGAATAAAATATAAACAAATCAATAAATTTTTCATATTTAATGATAATATATTTAAATTATCGTTCATTTAATTTAATATTTTTTCGATTTCCGATGATTATATTTTTTCTGAAATGGAATATAAACAAAATTAAAATATTTTTCTTTGAAATAAAATATAAACAAATATCAACATCTTCTCTTCAATTTAAAAATAATATCTCAAAATGGAGGGTAATTTAGACAAGTGGCTTAACCTTTTATTGGAATTATATAGATTAAATATGACGAATTATTTTTTTTAAATATATATAATTTAATCATTTTTTTGCTTAGAAATCATTTTGTGTAGATAAGATTATAACTCAATTCATATTCATGATAAGAATTATAACTAAGAGACATGATAAACAACTTTTTTTGCTAAAATCATTTTAATTGTAGGACATAGATGTTGAGGTAAAAACCTTTTTGATATATGTTTTAATGACAACAAACCTTAAAAAATAAATAATTAAGTTTTATAAATTGTGATCTATTAAGGATTGCACTTCAGCTTTATTTAAGAAACATGAATTGCATAAGTGAACAAGCAAGAAGCCATTCACATCATCAAAGTGCATAATTATCTACTCAATAATGAAAGAATCTCAAAAAGAATATAATATTTGTAAAAGAATCTCAAAGGTCAGCTCTGATACCAAAAATGTAACGCCTAGTTACGTGGGTATAACAATTGAGGTAATAACGAATTTTTGTTCATATTTATATAAGAGAAAAGGTATTATAACAAATAATGAAATTTCCAAAAGAAATAATATTGTAAAATCCTTAAAATAAAACCTTACAGCTGGAAATTCTTTAATAATCAAAATATTCAAAATTGGGCATCTAATAACTAATCCTGAAATAAAGTACAATGCTATGTCTACTTATTCTTGATCTACTAATCTAATATAAGAAAATCACTATTCTCAAAGGAGGTAGGACTTCTCACCTTTCGACGTCTCCGACCTAAATCCCAGTGAATAGTACACACAATTTTAAAACAAGTATTGTTCTTTGCCGGCGCGGTAACCGGAAAATAGATCATGGCACCCGCGTTCTTCCAAAAATGTTCTTTAGAAATATACATCATATAACTAAGATTTTTCTATTATAACTAATTACTTCCAACAATTAATAAAAGGTTTAAATATGTCTTTGCTCATTGCAATTATAACCGTTTTTTATTTTGGTCATCGTAAGTTTTTTTGCTTGATTCACGTTCCTGCAAATATAGTTTCATTTTAAAATAGTCCTTATATCCAAATTCCGTTACAAAAATTGTAACACCGTTAAACCTAAATATAATTAAAACATAACTTTTTTTAACTTAAAAATAAATCACCAATATAATTAAATTATAACCTTTTTAAACGTAAAAATTAACCCCAAATATTTTATTCTTCTTCCCTAAAAAAACCTAAAATTAACAACTTCAAAATGGTTTTATTTGAAATTGTTGGTTCAAGTTTAGAACATCAACAATGACACGTTAATTGCAAGATAGCAATCTGTACAATATTATCAAAGATATTAAGATAATATCGGTGGGTTTCTTTTTAAATTGTTGGTTCAACATTTTTTTTAGTTTTTACCTTCTATAATAATAGTTTCAATGTTGACCTAATTTTTCAATTCGTTGACCAAATTCTTGGTGGAACCGGAACTACTGAAAATCGAATTGGGAATGTTATTTGGAATTGTAAAATGATCTAATGTGATAATTGATGAATAAGAATTCAATTCATTGAAAACATAAACAATCGGTTTATCATTTTGAACCAATTGTCAATCGCTAGTTTCAATTTCGCGTTTTCTATCCATGGGCGCAAAGAAAGTTGAAGCGAATCAATTGCAAGAAGAAACAGAAATTCACAATTTTGTATTAATATTGTATTTGGAAGCCTAACTCTAATTTACGTAGGATTGTAGTTTTTTAGGGAAGAAGAATGAAACATGTGAGGTTAATTTTTGGTTAAAAAATGTTATAATTTAGTTATGTTGGGGATTTATTTTTAGGTTAGAAAAAGATTATGTTTTAATTATATTTATATTTAACGATGTTACAGTTTTTGTAACGGAATTTGGATGAAATGACTATTTTAAAATGAAACTATATTTGCAGGGACGTGAACCAAACAAAAAAACTTATGAGGACCAATACACACATTTAGTCTGCATATACTACTTCTGCGAAGTGAGTATTATCTCATCATGTGGAGCACCAGGTCATCTTGTGTGGGGTACAAGACTCATCCATGTGGAGTTTAAAACTCATCTATGTGGGGTACAAGACCCATCTATGTGTGGAGTTTTAAACTCATCTCATGTGGAGTTTAATACTCATCTATATGTGGAGTACAAGACCCATCTATCTGGAGCACATAGCTCATCCAGGTAATTAATTGTGGTTACAAGGCACATCCATATGGAGCATAAGCTCATCTCAAACACATACAATAAAAATAATTCATTTTTTTAATAATCATCTTCATAAAATCATATTTACAATATAATATTTCATTTCAATATATAATAACAACAATCATTCAAGAACACATAATAAAACAATCTTATAAAGAATACATATTTAAACAATCATAAAAAAAAGGTAATTCAACAAACAATATAGTAAATAAATCAATTCATAATCTATTTTTGTATTTCATAAAATCTCTATTTCAATAGAGTTAGGTTTTTGACAAAATATATTTTTATAAGAAAATACCATTCAAAATATCTAACTCTTTTTCCATCCCAAATTCCTAAAATAAATGTACCATGAAAGTTTAAAGAGTGTGATTACTCACATCTTGAAGCATTTTTTGATAAAAAAAAGTTCCGTATATGTTAATCCTTATTGTAACTACAACCATACTTTTGCTCCTCTTTATGTTGGCATAGTTCTCTCTATTGAATTTTTAATTCAGGATTTTCTTCTGTGTATCTATTTATATTTAAATATTGGTTTAAATATGTTTTTCGTCTCTGTAAATATAACCTTTTTTGATTTTGGTCCTCGTAATTTTTTTTTTGGATTACATCCCTGTAATATCAAAAAAAAATTATTTTGAGTCCTAAACGTTAAGTGGACGTTACAAAAATGTTAATTGACAAGGGGAAACAGCTTTTGTTCCTTGTAAATATAACAGTTTTCAGTTTTAGTCCCTGAAAAATATTTTTTTGAATTTCATTCCTGCAATATTCAAAAAATGAAAATTAATTTAATAATAATAAATAAATAAATAAAACAGAAGATTAATAAATTTTAAATTGTTGAAGTGAAAATATTTTAAACATTACTTGGCATAAGTTTATTATTAATAAAGATCAATTTGTATGTTATTTTATATTTTTAAATTAGTTGATTAAGTGACTTTACTAAACACTAGTTCTACTAATTTAAAATTATAAAATAACATAATACTTGTTTTAAATTGATTAAGTTTTTACTATTTAATGTATAAATAAATAATTAGTGATTTTTTTGAAATAGAAAATTAAAATTAATTTAATAATAATAAATAAATAAAACAGAAGATTAATAATCATAATTAATTTAATAATAATAATTTATTAATCTTCTGTTTTATTTATTTATTATTATTAAATTAATTTTCATTTTCTGTTTCAAAAAAATCACTAATTATATTTAAAGGGACAAAAAAACATATTTAAACCTTAAATATTTATAAGATAATTTGAATAGGTATCCTATATTTGCTTCACTAGACTCTTGGTCGTTACAAATAAAACGAATACATATTGAATTCACTTAGGATGGTTTGTTTAATTTTATTTGACTCTTTAATAATAGATAATTAGATAACAAAAGATTGTTATAATAGCTTGTTATTATCTATTTCACATAAACCTTTAACAAATAAAACAAACTTCCTATTATTATCTTATTTTAAGCAAATTGGTTATTGATAATAATAATAATAATAATAATAATAATAATAATAATAATTAGAATTTCAAATTTAAATGTATTCATCATTCAAGTGAAATGATTATTACATCTTCAAGATAGCATCCTCAGGAAGAATGATCGTTCTAGTTTATCAAAGAAGGATCATTGTAGTTTATCAAAGGATCATTCTGGAAAAACGAAAATCATTATGGTTTATTAAAAATAGAATTCTGGAAAAAACGAAGATCATTCTGATTTATTAAAAAATAACAGTCTGAAAAACGAAGATCATTCTGGTTTATTAAAAATAGAATTATAGAAAACGAAGATCATTCTGGTTTATTAAAAACAGAAGTTTGGAAAAACGAAGATCATTATGGTTTATTAAAAACAAAATTCTGGAAAAACGAAAATCATTCTGATTTATTAAAAACAGAATTCTGGAAAAACGAAGATCATTCTGGTTATTTCATTTACGGGTAGAAGTAAACTGAATCATTTTCCATAGTCCAGACCTTAAGATAAACACATGTCAAGACTACTCACAACAATACTCAAGTCCAAAAAGTTTAGCTAAAGGCTCAAAGAAGCAAACAACATTAAGATCAATCTCTAGATTGATGAGTTATGAGAAAGGACAACAAGGACACTACTGATGCATCTTTTTACAGAAAGTACATCATGTTTTTGAGACAAATGACTGATAGTAGACAACTACTAAATCACTCATCCACGTTTTCCACACAACACAAAACCAAGAACATTCTGGTTTTACAAAAGAACATTCTGGTTATTCTCTTTTAAAGACAGAATTAAAACAGACCATTTTCCACAGTCCAAACCACAACTTAAAGAGTATCAAGGCTGCTCAAATCAATGGTGAAGCCAAGAACTCGAACTGAACGCCCAAAGGAGGAAAACATCCTCTAGATTGATGACAAGATTGATCTCCAAATTGATGAGTTGTGAGCAAGGACGCAAGTACATTGTACTTACATTACCAACTACATAATTCTAATTTGGAACAGCACCAACTGACATTTCATAACTCATTCACGTTTTCCATCAAACTCAAAAGCAAGAACGTTCTTTGTTTGTCAAGAACGTTCTATAGACAGTAATATAAACACATGTTTAATTGTTTTAAAATATATCTGAACTTGGAAAGTGTGTCCAACGACTATATTCAGTTTAAAGTGAATGTTCAAAGCCTTTTATTGTCTATAAATTGAAGATCAATTGGAAGATGAAGGCAATAATTCAATTTACAAATCTTCCAACACTTATTTAAGTAATAACAAGTCAAAAACTCTTCAAGCAAACTCCAGATATCTTCACTATATTTGTGGATCATCATTTACTTAGTTTGTCTTTATGTATCTCAAACAAGTGTTGAGAAGTTTCAAGATCTTAAACACTTTTATCATACACATCATTTGTAACTCAAATATATCTTTTATGTTAGATTGAGTATGTTTGTAAAAATTCTTTCAAGACTGAAAGGTGATTGTAAAACACCATTCTAGGTTGAAAGGTGAAGATTGTAATTGATCAAGGTGAGTTCAAGATAAAATGTGTGAAGGAGAACATTATGGTTTTGAAGCACATAGTTAAAATCTCACGGTTATGAGGACTGGACTAGCTCGAATTAGGTGAATCAGTATACTTCTTGTGTGTAATCTTTGTATCCCCTATCTTTAATTATTTGCACACACAAATCACACTTCATTATAAACAAATTTGTTTTATTTACTTCTAACATATCTAGAACATTCTGGACATTCTATTTCAACCAAGATTGATCTTGAGTTAATTGAAATTAAGCAAAGGAATCAAAATATTAAATGGGTCACAATTCAAACCCCCATTTCTTGTGATTGACATTGCTACTTCAATAAAGTCAGGATGCGTCAAAAAGCTGGCCCAACCCATCATAGGTTAGCATGCGTCGATGAGTCAATGAATTTTCAAAGGGTGTTTTTCTTTCACCTTCCCATATTTATTAAAGAAAATCTCACGTTGTATGGTTTTCATTTGATTGCAGATGTCCCTTATACTTTTCAAGTCAGGTTGCTTGAACTTTAAAAGTAAAATTTTTCTTTTTTTCGATCCCATTATCCACTTAACTCAACACGTGACTAAAATCTATATAATTCCCCAAAAATCCTGAAAATTTATGCAAAGCCACTATGTTTTATGAGTATATGGATATTCTTATGATGAAAGGGTCTATTGGCTTATGAAGTGAAACTCTCACAAGGGTGGCTCTAATAAACACATAAAGTAATAAAAAATGAAAATTAAACAAATATAGAAAAAGGTATATAACAACAAACAATAAAAGGTTAAAGAGATAGAGACCGAACCAAACGTGAGATGCAGACCGGTGTATAAAGCAAAGGAGAAGGCAGCGGTGGTGTAACGGTTGATGGTGGTTGGCTGCGGTTTACAAGTGGAAGTTGAAATGATGGTGGTTGTGTTTCTCGTTTTCTATTTTTTTCTCTTAATTTTGAAATATATGATTTTGAAAATGGAGTTGGGTTGTTGTTTCTTCTATGTTCAACTTTATTTTTGTTTCAAAATCTCTCTTTTATAAAAAAAAAACACAAAGAAAAAAAAACTCTCTCTTCTCTATCTTCTGATTTTTTTCTTTTGAAAAATAAAACTCCCTTATATGAGTGTTTGTTTTTTAGGATAACTCGTATAAGATCTCTACTCAAAAACTGCCTCCTCTGATTGATTTTTTCTGTCTCAATTTATAGACCAAAGTGATGAATTGTTCATGAGATAAAATCACGTTCTGGATTTTTTATTAATTTACAGTAATGTGTTCATGAGATAAAATTAAGTTATTGATTTTTTTTTATTGTTTTGCAGCAAAAACAAGCAACCTCAGATAGTTAAGGAAATAAGTGGCTAACTTTTTTGATTGAATGTACAAATAGTGAAGATATAACCTGATTGGGATAAAATAAAATTAAAATTAAGATGGAGATAGCTTGCTTGAACCAGGGATGAGTGCAGTGCAAACAATATACTTTTTGTTGTTATTATTATTATTATTATTATTATTATTATTATTATTACTATTATTATTATTATTATTTATTATTATTATTATTATTATTATTATTATTATTGTTGTTGTTGTTGTTGTTAAATATAATGTAATAAAAAGCATTTATTATTAAAATTTGGACCATTTATAAAATGACTATTTTTTACTTAATAATAATAAGTGCAAAATGCTTATTAAACATATTATTATTTTTATTTAAAAAAAATTATTCTTAATTGATCTAACAAAATTGGGGTACTACACTATCATAGTGCATTTTTAATTGAATATTATTGTAGCTTGGATAATATATGACATTGCTTTTTTCCTTTAAAATAGCATCTACTATAGCTCTTTTCTTATAAATGCGCTATAAAAGCTCTATTAAATAACACCAACGACAACGTTTTTCTTAGAAAAACGCTATAAAAGTTTTATTAAGTAACACCTACAACAACGCTGTTGAGAAGAGAAAAAACAAACGCTTTAACAATACCACTTATGACAGCGTTTTTCTAGAAAAAAAACGCTATTAAATGACATCTATAACACAGCGTTTTTCTAGAATAAAAACGCTATTAAATGACATCTATAACAATGTTTTTTTTCTTCAGTGTTTTTTTTCTTCAAAAAAACACTGTTAAATCCTTCCAACGACAACGTTTTTTAGAAGAAAAAAAAAATGCTATTAAATATCACCTACGACAACAGCGTTGTTAAAGCCTAATTTTGGTGTAGCGTGTTTTGTTTATTTAATAGATTGGACTACAGTTCCATATATATCTTTTACTGTTATTTTCTTTTTGTTTTTTTTTTGTCTTTTATTGATAGTTTTATTTCATAAGATCATCTAAACTATTTTAATTTTTAAAAAGAAAACAAAAATAAAAAACACTCTATTGATAGATCAAGAGTTCCGGCCCGGCTATGATTCCATCAACAAACCCGATTCGGTATAAAAGCTTAGCTTCTATTACAAAAATCGATTTTGAAAAGAGCTATCCTAAAGCTTGACAGGTCTCCCCAACTCTGTTTTTCACTCGAAAACCGAAAGCATAAGGATGAGCCTTGGGCCCCCTTTCCCAAGAACAGAAGGAGCGTTTAGATACTGTATCTTTAGGTGCGTGTTCAGTGTTTTTTTTCTTCAAAAAAACACTGTTAAATCCTTCCAACGACAACGTTTTTTAGAAGAAGAAAAAAAAACGCTATTAAATATCACCTACGACAACAGCGTTGTTAAAGCCTAATTTTGGTGTAGCGTGTTTTGTTTATTTAATAGATTGGACTACAGTTCCATATATATCTTTTACTGTTATTTTCTTTTTGTTTTTTTTTTTTGTCTTTTATTGATAGTTTTATTTCATAAGATCATCTAAACTATTTTAATTTTTAAAAAGAAAACAAAAATAAAAAACAAAATCAAATAGTAAAGGGTTGATTAGATGTGACATTTGTTAACCTTTTAGTTGTTATGACGCAAGTTGTACAATCTGATAATCTTAAAATTCACATTTTAAAATAAATATTCAAATCAAACAAATCAATTTTCTTCGTAAAAACAACTTTTTTTATCAACAACAAAATATTTTTTTATTTAAATAATCAACACACGTTAACTACTTAGTTTTGATTTCTCCATCGCACTGAATATGTAGGAGAAATATCACACTCTTGTCAAACATAATAATAAATATTTCTTTTTTTTTTTCTTATATTTTAAATACACTTTTATCTATAGATTATTTTAAAAAAAATATTATATTTGCATTTTAAAAAGAGAAATAAATTTATATAAGTTAACATTAATTTTGCACAATTAATTATAGGTAACCGTATTTTATAGGATGTCTTAGAGTTAATACCTTTCTTATATATAACCGACTCCATGACTCAAATTTGGTTTAAAACTTAATGTTTTTAAGAGTTTCTCAATATTTTTTCTACTTTAAAATAAATTTTGATAACGACTCTATTAAATTCAAAAAAATACTCAGAAATTTTAAGACGAAATATTGGTTGAGCAAGATTTCTTATCTTCTTTTTGATTTCACTAGATTGTATACCGTGACATGTAAGCGGCACAGCTGTGACATAGGGTGTCACGGCAAACCAAAATTTTCCATAATCTTTTTAAAAATATTTTTTTATTTTTATTTTATTTATAATACTATAATTTCTTAAATAAAAATTAATATAGATTAAATCAGTTTTATCTTTACTATTGGGTAAAACATTCGAAATGTAAACATGAATTTACATCTAAAAAACTTTTCTATATGAGAATTTCATTGAATAGTTAAAATTTATAAGAAAATAATATCTAAAAAATTTGAAAAAATGAATAACTATTAATGTGACAAGCACGTGGAAAATAAATTATATAAGTCATGATGTATGTTGTTTTAATTTTGGGTTATATAATCAGTGTATTTTATGAGTTGAATTGCGCTTGAGTTATGTTGTCGATATGTATGTTTCAATATAATATGTGAAGATAACATACTATGTGTATTTTTTTTGTCACATGAATTAAGCTAACCAAATGACATAAGATTGGTATGTGTAGATTTTCATTGAATTGATAGGTGTATATGGACTAAAATTTATTTTACTAAATTTTTTAATTATTAAAATTGCACTTTTTTATTAGTCCCAATTTTTTTGTAGAATAAATTATAATTTAGACGTGTATTATAAAAAAATCGATGGAATAATTTATTAAAAAAATTATAAAAATAACTACTATAATTATAAAATAAAATAAATTTTCCAATATAAATTCCAACTAATTTTTAATTATTAAAAATATTAACTAAAATTTGATTTACTACCTCTCTCTTCGATATATATTTGTAAATTTATCATTTAAAATTCTTATATACAATACAATATTACCTCTCTCTTCAATATATTTTTGTAAATTTATCATTTAAAATTCTTATATACAATACAATATTATACTTTTATTTATCCATTCAGATTTTCAATATTTAGTCACCTCAATATTATAGTTCAAAATCTGGATGTACCCATGAATTATCGTTGAGGATAACAACATAGATCTCCTTTGATGTATAAGAAATATAATATTTGTGAGTTTATTGGCTAATTGATAGAAAAATAAAAATTGAACTAAATGCTAAATGAGAACGTTTAAAACCCAATAATAAATCTCACCCGCACTTTGTCTTGGTAATTAAAGCTATCGAAAACAAATTAACATAAAGAAAGATAGCTTTTCTTGCTTGTCCCATTTTCCCATCCTCGTGTCATTTCTTTTAGCTAGAAATGCATGCAAATGAAAATCGACAACCGCCAAATAATAATTTCTATTTTGTTGAAGTTAGGCAAGAAACTATTAATGCATCAAATGATAAGTTCTATACTTTCATTTTATTTTGTTCGTATATTTTTCATTGAAAAAAACATTACGATCCAAATGTGTTGTTAGAAAAGTAGTAATATTAATAGATGTAATATGTGGTTTTAACATGATGATAATATTCATAGATGTACAAAATGGTAACATGTTAGGATGACAAATCTTTCAAGCTTTGCAATGCAAGAATTTGTGACTTGGAGTATAGAGTGTGAATGAAAGACAAACAGTAGAACTTGAAGAAAGAATTAATAATTCTCTTCGATTTTATAGTGTGCAATCTGCTCTTGAATCATGACTCATTGAATTCATGATGTCACTCATATACACACCTAGTTGATCATATATGATTGCACGGAAACCAAGACATAAATGCATGTATGAATTATTTAATGCTTTATGAATTTCCAAGATTTGCACATTTTTAAAAGATAATCAATCCTTTTTATACGAGTGATCTTACACTTGAACTCCTCAATTTATGTATGTGTGATAATAAAAGGCAATTAATATGGAAACATGGTTTAGATAAATGAATACATACTCAAACAACTAATTTCTTGGCATAGTACAATATGTACATTGTATGCCTGACCCTAGAAGAAAATACTCTATGAGTGATTACACGTGCAATAAAATATGTTGCTCGTGCATTGAATTTGTATCATTCATTGCTTGTTGGACTTCAAAAAATATACGAGAATTTCATTATGTATCAACATTAGAGAAAAGATAAGCACATAATTTTAAGAGGTTGACTTTAATTCGTCTTAAATTTCAAAGTGCACTAATGTATAAATAGACATTGGAATTTTTGAAGAAATGAATTCATGCATAAAGTTTATATCCATGTGCGGGTTAATAGATGTTCAACAACTAGTTTGTATCATGGAAGAATGAACTGCAATTAATTACTATTAATTTTTCCAAGCAATAAAAAATTCAATAATTCCACCTATATTTATTGCATGAGAAATGATATTTGAACACAAGTTTGTACACAAATACATGTTTTTTCACCTACACAATCTCTCTCTTCATTTAATTTCCCTCATTTTTTTATTTTTCCCCTTTTTCTTTCTCTCTTTTTTCCCTTTTTATTTTTATTTTTTTTTATCTTCCTCTACAAAAATAAACTCCACACATTCATCTTCCCTTTCTACCATAATTCTTCCTTCTTCCTTTTATTCTAGTTCGAATCCGTTAACCAAGTTGTTCACATCATTAATCACGTTTCTTAAAGCCATTAACCAGATTATATTTTATCTGACAAGAATGACCAAACTTTCTGTTCAAATCCATTAACACAGTTGTGCAATTTTTTAAGTCATTAATCAGGTTTATATCATGTTTGATTAGAATGCTCAAGTTTTCAGTTCGAATCCGTTAACCAAGTTGTTCACATCATTAACCATGTTTCTTAAAGCCATTAACCAGATTATATTTTGTCTGATAAAAGGAAGAAGGAGGAATTATGGTAGAAAGGGAAGATGAATGTGTGGGGTTTATTTTTGTAGAGGAAGATAAAAAAAAAAAATAATAAAAAGGAAAAAAGAGAGATAGAAAAATGGGAAAGTAAAAAAGGGGGGAAATTAAATGAAGAGATAGAAGAAAGATAATAGAGAGATTGTGTAGGTGGAGACCACATGTATTTGTGTACAAACTTGTGTTCAAATATCATTGCTTTTATTGCATTTTCAAATCCCCACTGATGGAGTTGCACATATCCTTTGATATGTCAACTAATTGAACTGTCCATCAACTAGTCCTCAGCAGATTTTGAAAAATCAAATTCTAATGGATGCTTCAGGCTAATAACATGTAATTAATAGGGAGTACGGGTGGATTAGGGTTGAAGAGACTAAAAATGATTTATAGATATATAGATGTTGCAAAGAGAAGTCTTTTTGTTTTCATATCAACGATAATTAGTTTGTTTAAGATTTTTTATAAAATGATTTTTATAGTATTTTTTACAACATTAAAAAAATTAAAAAAAAGTTTTAAATGAGAAATTGGTTTAAATAATTTATCTCAAAATATGATTTTAAGTATTTTATCTATTTGCTGCAACTTTTTTTGGATAATAAAATTTCAAAAAATAATTAAAATGATTTTGAGAAATTCTATATAAAAATTATTTTTGAAAATTACCTTTTCAAAAAAATGTGATTTTTATCATGTCAAAATATATAATAATGAATATTTAAGTTATAAAATGTCAAAGCTACTTTTTTAATTGATAACAAATAAATCTAAAATAACTTCTATTATTTTTAACTAAGTTTTCATAAAAATCATTTTTAAATGTAAAGTCGAAATGATTTTTTAAAAATCTTAAACAAACGGTCCGATATCTTGTTTTCTTATTAATGAAATATATTACTTTCATTAAAAAAAACTTTTTGTAATAGT
>JBBPBQ010020323.1:11261157-11287933 GCA_037974755.1 Cicer yamashitae
CATTGTATGTATTTGGTAATTTATTTTGAAGTATATAAAGTTTAAACAAGGCTTTTGAAGAAATGAAATCATATTTTATTTTGTATTAAAGGGTTAAATATGATTTTAGTCTGAATAAAATTTTAACATTTTAATTTTACTTTATGTAAAATAAAAATACAACTTTTAGTCTCTAGAAAAATTTGAATGATATTTTGCAAACATGTTTAGAACATTATGACAAGTTCTTCCACAAAAATTTAGAATTTTTAAGTTTAGATGAATTAAATATGAATTTTTATTAAAAAAAAAATTCAAGATAAAAGTAACTAAAATTTAGATTTGAAAATTAAATTTTAAGCTCATGTTTTTGTGGAAGAACTTTTTAGACTATTATAAATATATTTGTTAAAAGTTCGTTAAATCTAAAATGTCAAAGACCATTTTAATATATAATATCTAAATCGGGTATCTTAAATTAAAAATAAAAAGTTTATAACCTCAAGTTTGTTCATTGTTGTAATGCCAACCAATGTCACGCTGGCCTTTTTATTTTTTTTGTTCTTAAATTTTCGGTGGCCTTTGTATTAATAAATATATTCACGATGGCCTTTTGTATCAATAAGTTTAATTAAGATGCACAATTTGATACTCTCTGCCTTTCGCCCATTCACAATTCCATACTCTACAACAATTATGGTGGGAATATGATAGACGTCAGGTTGAGATCATATTATATATTTTTTAAAATAAAAAAGATAAAGGTTTCTAAAATATATATTTAATTAAAAAAAACTAGACTACATATCATATTAAAAAATCTTTTTATGAAACTGACCTGTTTTCATATTTTTGTTAATTTTTTTTAGTAATTTAACCATACTAATCTCATTTAGTCTTTTATATATTTAAATGAATTATTATAAAATAGAATTGAAGTAAGATGTAATATAAAATTATATTTTTTTAAATATTACGTTAAATATTAAAATATAATTTAATTTTATTTACATATTAACTAGTTAGTCTATTTAAAAATAAATCTTATTACTTATTCAAATATATTAAAATAAAATAGATTTTTAAGTATGATAACAGACCATATCATACTTTAATCAAAGTTAGACCTAAAATGTAAATCTACGATAGACTACATATTTAATCTTTATAATTTTTGACAGATCAAACTCAAATCTTGCGAACCTAGCTAAATTTAGAGTCGGTCCATAAGGCCACTAAACCAACTGCTATAGGTCTCCTTAAAAATCAATAGTTAATAAAAAGGCCTAAATTTTTTTTTTACTTAATAAAAATGTCTCACATGCTAAAAATTAAAACGAATAAAATCATATATAAATTTAACATTTTCTCAATAGAGAAACACGCTATTGGGATAATTTTACATTTAAAAGTTGTTAACAGAGAAACACGCTATTTGGATTAAAAAAAATATTTTTGTTGCAGATTAAAAAAATTATTTTTGTTGCAAATTATTTAATACTATTCCGTACAAGTAAATTGACTAATAAATGTAGTAGAGATTGGAGAAATATGAATTGAGAAATCATGAGACAAGTAGTGACGACATTGCTAACATAAGTTATTGGAGTGATACAACTTACATAGACACTATTTTCTTTTTCAACTAAAAGATAGAAAATTCTAGATGAGTTCTTATGTTGCTGAAAATAGTTGAAAAGTCTTATTTCATTTTTTGAAAATTTTAGAGAAAAGGGATTTGAAAATGTCACGATGTCAGCCAAATAAATTTTATAATTATTAAATAAAATATTAATAATTTATTTATTAACTTTGAAAAAACTCATGAGAATTTCGCTTTTAGACCTCATAACATGTTGAGTTGACCCTGCCTAAATTGCCGTGACTTATTCCCACACATATCTACAAATGCATAATTTACCATTTTTTTAATACACTGCCCTGTGTATAATTTATAAATTGAGTAAAAAAAAAAATTATAATGTATAAATATTTTGACAATGATGAAAGGCCATTGACAAATGTGTTTTATTTTCTTTTATTTACAGACCGGACAAACTGGGATCTAATTCGTCGTTGAAGAATAATCATCTATCATATAATTATTTAACATACTTTTACTTTTTTATGTTTAATAACTTCCTTTAGGGAATCACCAAATACACATAATTTATTTTTAATTTAAATATATATTTGATCCCTGCAAATATACCACTCTTTAATTTTAGTCTTTATAAGTTTTTTTTGTTTAGATTAAGTATATGTAAAATGAAAGACAAAATGACGAGTTTTTCAAAAACTCTTAAATTCCTATTTTAATCTCTATTTATATTTTCTTTATAAAATAACACTAATTATTAAATGATCAATAAATAAATTTATTAACTAATAATATAAAACATTTTAAATTTTAATATATCATAAAAGATGATGTGTTGGTGTATATTTATAGACCCACGTGTCATGGTGGTTTATCAACTCTTTTTTTAGGGACCAAAACTGATTGTCTTTGATTTTACAGGGACTAAATCCAAATAAAAAATCTTACAAGGACCAAAATCAAAAAAATGATATATTTGCAGAGACCAAAGATATTTAAACTTTTATTTTTTCTATCATAAAAATTTTATTCAATGATACAAGAACATGGATTCGAGTATATTTAGATTTACACTGTTAAAATTTTGGCGATCGTTCGATCAAAATCGGACAAGTCAAATACAAACTCAACATTTTTAATTAAAAAATTAAAATTTATATTTATATTTTTTTAATCGTCAGATTTCAATTAAACGGCTCACTGAAGTTTTGAATGAGTGAATTCAAAATCATTTGAGGGTCTGAAATATTTCAGTTAGTTCAGGTTTTTAATTCCTTTGACTAAAAGAAAGTTTTTATTCATTTATTGTTTTGCCCCTTCCAAATATCCAAACCATATAATTTTAATTTGGCCAAGTAAAATTTTTTTATATAAACAGAGCAACTATGGATTCATAATTTAAAAAGCTTTGAACTTTTACTCATTTGTTAAAGCTTTTTCATTACTTTCTTCTTCTCCTTAACAATTTGTTCTTACCAATGGCTGTTGGTGCAATTTGTGATTCTGAATCACTGAACCATATAGTTGCAATTCCAAATCGTACAAAGGAAATGGATGAAAAAAATATAAAAATAAAAGAAGAAAATGATAATAATGTTGATTATTGGCAAAGAGCACAATGGCTTCGTGCAGCTGTATTAGGAGCTAATGATGGTTTAGTTTCTGTTGCTTCATTAATGATGGGTGTAGGAGCTGTTAAAACAGCTAGCACAGCAATGTTAGTTGCTGGTTTTGCAGGATTAGTTGCAGGTGCATGTGGAATGGGAATAGGTGAATTTGTTTCTGTTTATACACAATATGAAGTTGAAATTGGTCAAATGATGAGAGAGTTAGGTACTTGTGATGGAAAAGAGAAGGCATTGGAAATGGAGTTGGAGAAAAGAAGATCATTGCCTAATCCATTGCAAGCTGCATCAGCTTCTGCTCTTTCATTTTCTGTTGGTGGTTTAGTTCCTTTACTTTGTGGTTCATTTATAAAAGATTATAAAATGAGAGTTATTGTGATTGTTGCAATTGCTAGTTTGGCTTTGGTTGTTTTTGGAAGAGTTGGAGCTCAACTTGGTAAGACACCAAAGATTAGGTCTTCTATTAGGTTCCTTCTTGGTGGTTGGATGGCTATGGCTATCACATTTGGGTTGACCAAATTATTGGCACGTTCTAGTGGTTTGGATTTCTGAATCATGTCTCATTTTTAATTTTACTTGATTTATTAGTGAAAGTCAACATTGGTCATTAAGAAGAAAAAAAAAAGAATAAAAATGTCTTTGTTTAGTGTTTCAAAAATAAAAAGTATCAATTTGATCTTTAAAAATATTAAATGTTGGTCAAATTAGTCTTCAGTTTAGATTAAAATGTATCGATGAATATTATTATATTTTAATAATGACTAATTTAATCGTTATTTTTTGTCATCAAATTGGTATGGTTCATTTTTCACGTTGGTGAAATAGGTCTTTTTCTTCAAAAGCCAATTTAGTAATAGTAATAGAGACAAAATTTAATGGAAAAGGGATCTTTGACTTTGATTTTAATTAATTCAAGTAAAGCTCAAGTATTAATTTGATGTTTGAACTTATAAAACTATACTATCTGCTAGGTCATTGTGACAGTGAAGAATTGAAAGAGCGATGAGTGATTATCGATCTAAGTGATGAAATATGAATAAAAAAAGTGGGGTCCTTTAATTGAACGACATGTACACAAACCAATTTCATATCAAAATGAGAGGAGTAATCAAACTCTACAATTGAAAGATTATGATACTATATATGTAGGTGTTGAACTCAATCAATAATTGTTAATAGTTTACGGTTTATTTGCTTCTAGTGTTTTTTTGTTTGCATTTTCAATAATAAAATAATTATTAGAAAAAGGAAAATGTTTAAGAATTTTAAATGGTAAGATCCAACTCTTTCAATAATAACCACCACTACCACCCACCCTTATGTATGGTTAGGCAAAATTTGATTGGTCAAAAAATTATATTTTCGTACATTTTTTTTAATAACTTTTCGTACTAAACAGACTTTTTTTAGAAAAAATATTATAGAAATTTATGGATGCATTTTAGAATTTGATTAAATATTTTGAAAATAGTAAAAAAAATTCAAATAATTGTTTTTTAGGAGAATATATTCTCTTTAGTTATCTTTCATGTTAAGAAAGAAAAATTATATAATCAAACGTCTTTTCCGCCACCCACATTCAAAATAAAATTTGAAAATAAAAATTAAAAATATTGTTAGAAAGTAAACAAACCCTTAACTTATGATAAAATAATATAATATTAGAACGAGTATTAAAGAATCAATATATAATATAATAAAAATTGATTATAGTTTAACTGTGTGCTAGGGTCAGCTTAATAATTTTTAATAGTAAGTGTAGCTAAGATAAATTTTAATACATATGGTTGTTGTGTTTGTATATGTGGTTTTCTTTTTTATAAAATAATAATAATAATAAATATTTTTTCTAGGTTTAAAGCGAAAACTTTAATAGCTTTACTTTTAAATTACGCATGTTGTATGCACTAATCTTAACTATTTATTTAAAATATATTAAAACACCCCAAAATAAATACCTTGACAAATTAATTTTTTTTAAAGTCATGTTAAATTAATTATACATGCCACGTCTAAATAGATTTACATTCTCTTACCATTTTATCATTTTATTATCTACATCTCCCTATAACTAAAAAAACCTACAATAAAAATGCATAACTTAATTGTATATCAAAAATTAACATATTGATATTTAAATTAAGGTTTAAATATTTTTTTGGTCCATGTAAATATACCATTTTTTGATTTTAGTCCTCGTAAGTTTTTTTGTTTGAATTCAGTCCACGTAAAATCAAAGACGATTGGGTTTTGTCCCTAACGTTAAATCAAAAGTTATAAAAAAAAAAAGAGCTTGACAAACCGACGTGGCATGAAAAAAGACGGGTTTTCCAAAATCCCCTAAACCCCACTTTTAATTTCTATTCATATTTTTTTTATATAAAATAACACTAATTATTAAATGACAATTAATAAATTTATTAATATAAAACATTTTAATTTTTAATATATCATAAAAGATAATGTGTTGCTGTGTATTTATCGGGTCACGTGTTCTGGCTCTTTTTTTTTGTAATGTTGATTTAACGTTACGGAGCAAAGTCGATCGTCTCTGATTTTACAAGGACTAAATCCAAATAAAAAAACTTACAGAGATTAAAATCAAAAAGTGATATATTTGCAGGGACCAAAAACATATTTAAACCTTAAATTAATAGTACATTTCTTTCGAGTTTTACAGTTTTATTCAAAACATGAAAAAGACATGGTAAAACAACAAAGAAGAGACAATATAAAAACCTTTTGAAATAATAGCACAAAGTAGCCACAATACAATGACAATTTTTTTTGTGTCATCCCCTATTTTTTTCTAAAAGAATAAGGTCCTGATAATCTAGTTCAACTAAAAAGTAAGTACAATCTAACGATGATAGTTCTAATTAAAATCTGAGTTTAGATTTTCTTAAAAGATTTATTTTTAACGGAAATTTATTAATCACTTGAATTCATCGGATTAATTACTCCCTTTAAGACAACTTAGTAGTTAAAAAAAGATAACATTAATATAGTACATAATGATAAACACATTTGAGTAATTGAAATTCAAAGACCAGTAGTGCCAATCAATTTGGTCAAACCAAATGTAACAGCCATAGCCATCCAACCACCAATAAGAACTCTAACACAAGACTTCATCATTGGAGTTTTTCCAAGCATTGCTCCAATTCCTCCAAACACCAACAGTGCTAAACTAACCACAGCAGCAACAACACCCATTCTAATCCTATGATCCTTTATAAATGCAGCTGCTAACAATGGCATAACAGCACCAACAGAAAATGCTAATGCTGATGCAAGTGCTGCTTGAAATGGATTTGGCAATTTCTCCCTTTCACTACTTTCTTCTTCTTCTTCATTATTATTATTATTATTATTATTAGCTTCTCTTTCTCTTTTGATTTGAGCTATTTCTATGTCATATTGTGTATAAACAGAAACAAATTCACCAATTGCCATGCTACAAGCACCAGCTACTAAACCAGCAAAACCAGCTAGGAGCATGACACTAATGTCTTGTTTTATAGCACCAACACCAATCATCAAAGATGCAACAGTGACTAAACCATCATTGGCTCCTAACATGGCTGCTCTAAGCCACTGTGCTCTTTGAGTGTAGTCAATGTTGCTCTCTTTTTCAACACTACTAATTTTGTCTTTTTCAACATTATTGGCATGGATAGGGATCTCAATCTCAAAGGTGTTGTTAGGTGAAATTCCATTAGTTGTTGCTCCAAGGGAAGCCATGAAGCACAAAAGGTACAATAAAGGGTTGAAAATTGAAATGGATAAAAGAGAAAATATTGGAATATGATATTAAGAGCTTGTGGAGAACTCATGCTTCTAATGAAGGGTATTTATAGAGAGAGGATATCTAATCAACTTTGGGTAGTGCATGTATATTAATTGTCACTTATATTTATTAATATTTAGAAAGGAGATGGTGGTGAGGAGGGCACTAGCTAAAAGTTGGTCACAATTTTCTTAATTAACAACTTGGTTTGTGTATAAAATTCATTACACAAAAGTGGATCCAAATCTCAGATATATCATTAAACTTTTTTTGGGCTTAGTGTTTGTTTTATAGTTTCCACGAGGGACATAAAGTACACCTCGTTGAAGAACAATTTAGTGTAGATTTGGTTTTATGTTTTGATTGACAAAAATCGCAGTGATTCGTGATGATTTTGCATAAACTACGTTCAATAAATTTTGTTAATTTTACTGTGAAATCAAACATGCAGTGTTGTGAACTTGAAGTTTCATAAAATAGTAACGAGTTTAATTTCAATCCTCTTATAGTATAAAAAAATTTACACATGCAGTAAATTATGATTAATCATATGAATAACTTTATTAACAATCTAACGGTTGTGATTGATTAACAGTATAAAAAATTTTGATACTCACGTCTATATAAATTAAATTTCTAATAACAAATTGAAAATTGATAGATAAATATGAAAAAGAAAATGTGAGATAGCACTTAAAAAAGAAAAAGAATGATGAGATAGTGGAGAATATCCGAGCACTAATTAACATGAGGCATATTTGGCATTTGATAATTGATAATAGAGTCAAATATTTAGAAAAAAATGTTGAGAGAAAGAGTGTGTGTGAATATAATATTTGATGGAGTGTGCACGCCACATGTTAGTGGCAACCAAAGTGAGTATTAATATATTGAAGGGAGTGTGGAATCCATACGAAAGCCACGAGTTACGCACTTCACTACCAAATCTTTGAACTTCATTCTATCTTTTCCCAATTTACTACATATTTCCCCTCAAACAGACCTAATTATTGATTTCTCGGAAACTTTTACTGCACTATTCAATAAACATTTATAATAATAACAAATGTTTTTTTTCTTTAAAATTTAACTCATATATTCTTTTTTTCTTTCAAATTTCTCTTTTTCTCCTATAATTGTGAGTAGTTAGTAATTAATTAGGAAAAGAAGAAATTATATTTGCCAGATATCGAATCTTGATTATTTTTTATAAAATTCTTTTAACATCTCAACTCTTACCACTAAGTTACATTTTTGGAGGACCAAAACATTGTAGGTACAAGAAGTGGTTAACCCATAACATATGTATTATAAGTTTTTTAAATAAAATATATTTAACTCTCTTTGAAAACTTCATGATGCTTCGGTATTTTGTCAGACCCTTTGTCTATATTTAATGGATGAAGGAACTTTTTGGGGTACGAATAGTAAAAGTAATAATATCGCCCTTGAGTTCAAATAGCACTATTTGTAGCTATGGTAACATATAAGGTACTAAATTCATTAGAAAAGTACCCCGCATGCATGAACGAATAAATAGTTAGCAAGAGAAAAATATAATCAGAGCATATATATAATCCATTCATGGTATTACTGACGTAGGAGTTAGTTTACTCCAACTAACTCCATCTAAAGTCAGTTAAGGGCTGTTTCCTTTCTGTTATTGGTTAACATATTTGTTAATAGTAATTAGTTATAGATTCGGTGTCATTATGTTAATTAAAAATGTTAATGATTTGGTATACTATGGAAACAAGATTTTGTAAGTTCAAAACATAATCATCCTAGTGTTACCAAGGTCAAAACGTACTATTCAAAAATGGGCCCATTAACCCTTTTACCTAAGTCCAAAAATCAAATTGTGTTTAGTGTTTCCGCCAGATAACTTCATAATTGTCATATAATATTTTACATTTTTACACAGTTATACGAATAGTATAACTTAATTTTAAAGTCTCATAAAATATGTATATGATAATACGATATAGTGTGCGTAAGATTATATACTAATATAAGAATGATAATTATCAATTATTTATAATTTGTAAACACGAGCACTTGCATTAATATGATATATATGCAAACGAGATTCAGATTGTCATTAAAGTCTACTAATTTTAAAAATACTCTAATGATATAATGTGAACTATTATTGATCCGACTTATATAATAAGATTCAAATTTTCATTAAGAGTCCACTTGTTTAAAATTGCTAGAGAGATACTAAGTTATAAATAAAATTTATGCTTAATTGCAATTTTAGTCCCTCTATTATTACCAATTCACGGAGATGGTCCTCATATTTTAAAAGTCAACAGTTTTGGTCCCTCCCTCAAATTTGTGAACTAAAAAATGCGGATTTGATATATTTTTAATGATGCGACATACAATTCTATGATATAGAACCATCTAGATGCATTAATTATTCATATGTCATTAATTAAATTAAAAATATGAAAAATTTCCGAAGTTTAAAGCTAAGTTTTTACTACGTTTTATTCCAATTTTATGGGTGTTAATCATTTTACATTATCGTATCATATGTCATGTTACTTAAAACATCTTACATCATCATTTTTTAGTTAAAAAATCCGAAGAAGGGACCAAAACTGTTGACTTTTAAAATAGGAGGACCAATTTCGTGAATTAGTAAAAATAGAGAGACTAAAATTGCAATTAAGCCTAAAATTTATCGTAATAGGATGTTATAATTATAAATAATTTGGTGTGCACACTTCTAGTTATTTAATGGTGAGGTTCTCATTAGAGTCTATTAGTATATAAAATACTCTAATGATATAATATTTAGTAGGATACTATATTCTTCGGTGCAAAATTATCAAAGATAAATGGTCATACAATTCACCTTTGATAAATTTTCATATACTTAACCACATGTTTTACACAAAGTAGAACATAGTAGAATTATCAAGACAAATGATTATAAGATGACAATATGAAACTTAGTATATTAATAATTTATCATTGACAAAATTTCAACATTTGAAAGTCAATGTTAATCAAATTTTATGCTATAAAATTAGTGAGATTATAAGTTTTTTCATTTAATAATTCATAATATAAATATTCTATCATAAATAAAATTTCAAAAGAATTTTTATAAACAAGATAACTTTTACATAAAAGAGTATGATAATTGTTAAAAAATATTATCATCAAATATTTAAAAGAGTGTGAGTAAAATTAAATACCTAATATTTAAAATAATGGGAGAATTATATAATATTACCTAATATTTGAAAACTAGGTTACAAGCTGTGTAAATAAAGGAGACATAAATTTTACTATTATTGAAGATATAAGATAAATAGTCATAAACTTTATGATTATACATTATATAAATATTTGAACAACGCAATATCATATTTAATAAGCGTTTCGAAATTATATTTGTACTTTTTGAATTTTTATTTATAAATAACTTAGACTATAATATTCTAAATATAAGTCTTCCTAACAAATAAAATGATACTATTAAAAAATAATATTTGTCTCTTAAATTTCAATAATTGACATGTAAGATTCTATCACTTGATAAAGAATTATAGTTAAATTATCAATTCAAGAGTTTCTTTTTTAAAATATTTAAACAAATTTTTAACTATTTTTTTCTATTACACAATAATCATGTCAAGTAACTGTTGAGAAAAAATCTCTCTCAAATAGTTTTAATGATAACAAAATTATTTAATGATTATGATTGTGTTTAATGACTAATCTGTACTCTTTAGTGTATTCAAATTAAGAAACAGGTTACACATCATCTCAATAAAAAGAAGAAGAATTTGATGTAATCCAACATGTTTTCTGAACAAGAAGATGAACTGGAGGACAGACATGCAAGAGGATGAATCATCAATGAGGACGAACCTTGTTAGAAGAAAATATATGGTATCTCAGAATCAATGGATCCAAGTCAAAGTAATAAGAACATAATATTGAGGACAAACAGTTATGAGAGAAACAATTCAAGAAAAGGAGGATACAAGACTAAGGTTAATGATAAGAGGATGATAAGCAGATCAATATTCATCCTCTTACCTTGGGAACAGTCAAAATGAGAAAGCTGATACCTATCTTGAAAAGACTGTACCTAGACAGCGTTGGAAAAGCAAAAGGGATAAAGTAATCTCAAGTCTATATCTCAAGGGAGGTTAGAACTTCAGTATGAGGTTGATCCTCAAACTCATCCTCCTTAGCTCATATTGTCAAGGACAGCTGAATGGCATTTGCTCAAGTCTCCAACGGTCATCAAAATCCTTTTGCTCATGGATAGAGGTTCATAAACTCTATAAATGGAAGTGATCTCTTCAGTTCAAGACAGAACATCATTGCATAAAAAGAACAAGTTTCTTAAAGCTATCAAGAGCATCTTCCATCCTCTCTTTATACTTTCTACAATCATACACTAGATCTTTGAAATATCTTTTTAGAAAGTGTTTAAGTAAAGAGAAAGAAATCATACTCATATCACTCTGTAATTTTCAAGTAAGTTATACTTGAAAATTGTTTGAAACTTGATTGTAAGCTTGGTGAAGCTTGAGAATACACAAAGTGTAATTATCCTCGGTGAGAGGTTGATCTGATTGATCTTTAGTGAAATCTCACAAGAGTGTGAGGACTGGACATAGCCAACTTTGGGTGAACCAGTATAAAAGTTGTGTGTCTATCTCTTTATACTCTTCTTGCATTTATTCTGTTCTTGATTAAAAGTTTGAATTTCCATCCTCCAATTCGCATCCTCTCAGAGAGGACAGAAATTCAAATACTCGTTAAAATATTTTTAAACGCCAAAATCCCTATTCAACCCTCCTTCTAGTGATATTTAGCTACAACAGTAACATCACACTAATATGGTATATTCGTCACTTACATAATATATAGAGGTATTTACGATCCAAAAGACATTTAAAATAAATGTTGGATCGTATAAAATAGATATAAATTATTATATGTCTTTAAAGATAACTTATTATTTATTGTCATCCCATATAAGAAATACAACAACTATATTTAGGAGTGTTCATAGGTATGGTAAATCCGTGAGACCGCGGACTCGGTCACCCAAACCAATTCAGCTTGTGTTTTGATCCAATTCATTCAAGTTCGGGTCAAACTCGAACCAACCCATTGTATTAAAATTGACTATTGATGTATAATTAAAATTTAGTTGCTGGACTATATTTGAGAATTTGTTGCTAATTTAATTAATTTAAGTGTTTTGTTATGTTTGTGTATGTATTTTAAGTATTCAATGATATGTTGCGATATAGTTTTATTATTTTTTAGATGTTCAAGCATTTAAATTTAATTCCATTTTTTTGAAATTAAAAAAAAAAATCATTATTACCCAACCCGCTCATAATCAAGTTAATTTGGTTCAGATTTGATGGAAAAATCATGGGTCAAAAGTTCAACCCAATCCAAATAAAATTGTTTGAATCGAGTATCGGATTTGACAAAAAAAAACGACCAAACTCAACCTATATAACCTCTAACAACAATGTACACATATTATGTCACAAAAAATTCTAATACCAATATGTACTTCAAATCATAAACGGCATAAATATTATTTCAGAAATACATTGAACAATTTACAACAAATTATATTAATAATAGGATATCGATATGGTATCATTACTAGCTATCAATATAATATTGATTATAATGAAAAAAATAAATTATTTAATATATACAAAACTTGCAAAACTATATTCACTATAACTGAGATTGCAATTATATAAATTAAGAATAGTTATGCATAAACAAAATTTAATATCATGCGTAACAAAAGGATTTTTAATTTATTTTCAAAAAGAATATTTAACAAGATCCATATCCAAATAAGAGAGACATGTTTAATAATGTTTTAATTAGTATATCATAAATATATGACTTTCAAAAAATCAATAATATATAATTGCACATTTTATAAATAAACATTTTCTTATATGCAATTATATGATTAGTCACAAAAGCATAAATAATAAAATTATGACTAACATAACATATGAGGGTGTGATATTCATCTTTGCAAAATACAGTCAATCAACTTTGATGACTTCATAGTATTATCGAATCTTTTCTAATGTCATCTCAAATAATTCATAAATAAATAAAATATGTCGTTATATCAAAATATAAGATTTTATTTAATATTAACATCAACCATTTAATTCAAAGATGATACAATTTTAAATTACATTAATGAAATACTTTAATTTATATATATTGTTAGTGTAAAGAGTTCTTACACTGACCGTAAATCACAATCACCCTATATTAAAAAATATTTAATTTGTATGGTAATCACATTTAAAGTAATGGACATGAGTGGTTGTTATGATCTGACAATGTAAAATATTTTACACGTGAATGTAAATTAAACTCTAAGAGTGTGTTTGGATGAAATAATTGGAAATTTAAAAAAAAAATTAAAATTCTAGACAATTTAAATATTTCAATTGAATTCCTTTCATTTCTAAATTTTGTTGTTTGGATAAAAGAATTGTTCTTTTAAAATTGGGCTATTTTTTATAAATTTCAAAAAAAATTAGGGCAAAAATGAAAATTATATTTGGGCCAAAACTAAAATTTGTAAAAATTGAGGGACTATTTTACAATTTTAATGAGTAATTTGCAAAATTTGAAAATTTTTAGAGATCAATTTGCAAAAAATAAGAGAAAAAAAATATGGACTAATATGCATATTTTGAAATTATAGGGATCATTTCATGATTTATATACTATAAAGTAAAGAGTGAATTTAAAATTCATAGGTTCTAAATGGTATTTGAAATTATCTAAATTTACCTTTGATAAATCCTTCATGAAATCCCTTCATTTTTAAAATTGTCCAAACTTATCATCCTAATAAGAAAATTTACTTGAAAGATTTGAAATCCCCTAAAAAATTCTTACATCCAAACACATTCTAAATGAAATCATAAGTTTTCTATTAAATATAATATTAAAGTGATCGACTATGAAATAAAATAAAATTTCTTAACGATACATTAAGAAGGAAAGCGAGGTATATAAAAGTGTCACAAAATCAATAAAGAATAAACAAAAATTTGCATACAAATTGTTTTTTTAGAATATCATAATATAAAGATTTTAATTAATGTGCACTGTAAGTGTAAAATAGTTTACACTGATATTCAATAGGAGTTATGTATTTTACAGTGTCTTATTATAAAAGTGGGGTAAAATTGTGTGAAGTGGCGGAATATATAAATTATATTGGATGTTCAGTGTAAAATTATTTTTCAGTGATAGTGCACAAGCCATTTTCTCTAATTTAAAATATATTTTTTTATGAATAAAATAGAATTTCTTCTCAAATAAATTATCAATTTTGCTACTCACACCCCCTCTTTTGCTAGTTACATTTGTGTCATTATTGAAAAGACTAAATTGTCTTTATCATTAAATCAAATTTGTCAACCCTTCTTTTCTTTTCCTCTTCCATCTTGAAACCACAATATTTCTTGAACTGAGTACATTAACTGAGTTCAAGTACACACTTCCCTTACTCACTGCAAAATTTTATATGTACTTCAAGTTAGTTTAAGTACATTTAAGTGAACTAAATTTACGTACATTCACGTGAACTGAGATCAAGTACGCATTTCTTGTACGTGAACTCATTTACATACATGTACGTGAACTCATTTACGTACATGTACGTGAACTCATTTACGTACATGTACGTGAACTCATTTACGTACATGTACGTGAACTCATTTACGTACATGTACGTGAACTCATTTACGTACATGTACGTAAACTCACTTTACGTACATTTACATAAACTAAGTTCAAGTACGCATTTCCCCTACTCACTGCAAAATTTTATGTGTACTTGAACTTACTTTAAGAACATTTACGTAAACTTAGTTTACGTACATTTACGTGAACTGGGTTCAAGTACGCATTTCCTCTACTCACTATATATAAAATTTTACATGTACTTAAAATCAGTTTACGTACATGTATAGGAACTCGGTTTACGTGCATTTACATGAACACAAAATATATAAGGGTACGTGATTTAAGTTTGTGTACAATGTATGATTTACCACGTACGTGAACTCAGAACACGTAAAATTCCTACATTTTGAAGAAAAAAAATATGAACTCAATAGATTAGGAAACTTAGTTTGTTGGTGGCTTTAAGCATAATAAGAATAAGAGAGTTATGAGATGTAAATTATGAGTGAAAGGTGTTAGTTATGAACTCATATGAGATATTATGAGGTGAGTGATAGTAATAAGAGAGAAAGCAAAAAAATAAAATTTAAAAATGAGTGAAATAATAATGACACTTTATGTATTTTAATTTTATAAAAATTTTGAGTTGTTGACGCTACACGCGCTTGTAAGGCCAAGACCAGCAAATAGGCATCCCCCCATACAGCTTCATCGTCTTCACCCGATTAGTTCTTTAGGATCCATACAACATATCAATCTTTCATTATATCGTTTGCACGTTACCGATGTATAGGATAGATTTTGAAAAAAAAAACAAAATGCCCTTTGAAGAGTTTATGAACGAAAACAACTCCGGTTTTTTATTTATTTAGATTAAGTCGGCCGAACATTAAAATATTCAATGATTTGTTGAGGTTTTTTGTCACATTAGGATCAAATCAAGAGAAACCCCAAATCATACATATACCAAAAACAAATTATACAATTCAAAATTAACGGATCAATTATAGCATATCTACTTATCAAGAGGATAAGAGGTGAACTATTCTCGTGATTGTCTAGGGTTGATAGATTTTTAAGACTATGTTATCGGATGAATTAAATTTAAATAAGTAAACAACTTATGATAGAGACCTTTTATTTAACTTAAAATTATTGTCGATTGATTGGAAAACAATACAATATGATATAACAAGGTGAATGATTATTATACGCACTACCTTTATCCTTTAATTGATTATTGTTGATCCATAATGAATTAATTAAATAATTAATTTAATAATAACAAACTAACATTAATAATAGCAATTCCTAATTACCGATTTAGAATACTCTGCAGGCAGAATACAACTCCTAGCTAAGAGATATTTAGCATAATTATGAACAAATTTTCTAATTTAAAAATATATTATAAAATTGTACCGTAAATTGTTGTGTTACGTCACTAGTTTTCTAAGTAAATTGCATCGTATTGGTTGCACACAAAAAAAATTGCATAAAAAAGAATTGTCGAATTCATACGCCATTGAATCGGGCCAAAAGAATATATACTGATACAATTTTTTTTACTAAATAATGATACTGAACTTTTAATCCTTCAGTAAATTGATGTTATGCTTCAAAGTGGTCTTAAATTATGATTATCATGCTAATCAGCTATTTTAATTGGATATTTGTTTTTCTTTATAATATTATTAACCCACTAACCAATTCATCACATGATACAATCCTTAATTTTTTTTGTATGATATTTTCACCCTCCATCAAACTATTCATTGAAAAATGCTTATTTTATGTGTATTTTGATCCTTATAGTTCTCACCAAGCCAAGTCATATAAATTGCTTAGTAAAGTAATTTCTTTATCAGCTGCCCCATAAAATATGACGCGTCAATAATATATATTTTCTCTATACAATGACATTATTTCTCATATAACTCTTACATGTGTCTCTCATCTTAATATATCATAAATATATTATATCTATCACTTTATTCTCTCACTTTTTTTTTCTGACTCATAATGTTGATGGGGTATTTGATTGTACACCAAATATTTTCCTTTCTCGTATTTATATTCACATTATCTCTATTTATTATTAGAAGGTGTTATTTTTTAATTAAGAGAAAGTTGGTTTATTTTCATCCAAGTTCCTATGCATCTCTTTTCTCTAAGATTATTATTAAACATATTAGTTTGATGGTTATACAAGTTAAGTATAATAGTTAATTAATTTAGTTGATATAGACTTAGTATTAGTTAGTTAAGTAATTAAGTAACTATTGTACTTAACAACTATTTAATAATTATCAATTAATTCATGTTAACAAAGAGTGTTTTAACACACTTATAATAAACATGAATTGAGGATCTACTTTCATCACCACAAAGTAGGAGCAAAATAGTTTATTAAAACAAATACCATTCTATACTTAGATTAGGTAAATCATACCATACAACCAAAAAAAAATCAGGTCCTCCTAGAAAATGCTAATCCATAGTGCTCTCAACACTATCCCCACTTTCCTTATCAATTGTCATAAAAATCACCTAACTTTGATCACACTTTCTATATAATCCATGAAGAGAGTGTGATCTACAAGCAACCCTTTTGTGATTTTCCTTTTATTATCTTAGCATCTTAAAATTTTTGTACTTTATGGCTTCTTTTGGTACACATAATAACAACATTGACATAGAAGCAAAGGCAAGTCAAATCAAAGGTACTGAAGAAAACAACAGCATTGACTATTGTCAAAGGGCACAATGGCTAAGAGCTGCTGTTTTAGGAGCCAATGATGGATTGGTATCAGTAACTTCACTGATGATTGGTGTTGGAGCTGTGAATGAAGACATCACAACAATGCTTCTTGCTGGTTTTGCAGGACTAATTGCAGGGGCATGTAGTATGGGAATTGGAGAGTTTGTTTCTGTTTACACTCAGTTAGATATAATGGTAGCTAAAATCAAAAGAGAAAGAGAAATCAGTGGCATTATTAGTAGTTTGAAAAAAGGGTGTGAAGATGAGAAGCTACCTAACCCTCTTCAAGCGGCTATAGCATCATCAGTTGCATTTTCTTTTGGTGCTAGTGTTCCAATGATAGGAGCAGCATTTATAAGGGACTATAAGATAAGGTTGGTTGTTGTTGCTGTTTTGTCTAGCTTGGCATTGTTGGTTTTTGGAGGGGTTGGAGCAATACTTGGTAAAGCACCAGTGAGATTGTCTTGTGTTAGAGTTTTGATTGGAGGTTGGATGGCTATGGCTATTACTTTTGGATTGACCAAATTAATTGGCTATAGTTCACTTTGAATGTGATTACTAGAATCGCTAGGGTCTAACTCAAGTGATTGGGGCACAGTGTGTGCTAGGGTCTGACTCAAGTGATTGATGCATAGTGTGTGTGAGGATTGTAAGGTTTAGAATATTGAATTCGATTTCTAAGGAGTGTTTATTTTGTTTTCTTCTTCATCCCTTTATGTAAATGTAGTACCAATGGGTGCTACTTTTTATGAACAATTCAAATGTGTTGGTGTAAGCGCATAAGTATATCCACACAAAAATAAATGCTTAAACTAAAATTTGCTCAAATTTTATAAGCTTTGATCAGATTATATGTCTAATCAATGTAGGACTCACTCATCTATTTCATTGCTTCAAGCAACAATGATGCTTTTGATGCATTTTGTTTAAACAGATTTGTAGAATCTCATCGAACCAAGATCAAATTTGTCTAATGTTTACTATTATTTTACTATAAAGGTCGGATCATACAACCACAATTGAGTTTTATCCTACAAAGTAGGATCGGTTTTGTTTAACTTTGTACTCGAACTATATAGTTTATTGTTTCCGGAGCAAAAACTTAGCATTAACATTATTATGTATTTAATCTATATCACAGAGATTGGACTAAGTTTTAATTTGGTTGATGAGAGTCTAACACAATTACATCTTTCTATGTGGACTTGAGATAGGCTACGTAAACATAGCCAAGACTATGTAAAAACTAGACCATCCATTAAAATTGGCACTGCCTACCAAGAGAACATAATATAAATCATAAAACCTAATAATGTACTCGCTCTGATTCTTTTTATAAGAGATGAGTATACTGCATTAAAAGAACTACTAAATCAATCAAATGAGTATTAAAATCACAAAAACTAAAAGTAGAGAAGTACACTCCGACCGTGTTAATGAGTAATGACCAAAACCCACCGAAAGACACACATGTCTTCAATTTAAGTGGAATGTTATTAAAAGAAAAAATATTAAGGAATTGCATAAAGAAAATGCTGCCTTTGGTGAGTTTTCTTATTGTCAAAGTGGCTAGTGCCGTGTGGCATTGGCGTGGGATGCATACCTTCCTCAATTTTTTAATTATATAAATAACGTAAGTTGTCTCATCCATAACATCATGGTCAATCACATCTTGTAAACTAGTGATGCTTGAACTCAATCCACTACTGTTAGGAATGAAAGTTTCGTGGAATGTCAATGGACCCATGTGAACCCTTCTTTTCTTTCTCTTTACGTGTGTGGGGGTGTATATGAAAGCTTCGTTGCCGTCAATGGACAAGAATGTAAAAATACTACCAAAATAACGATGATGATCCCAAAAAATACTTAACATTAATGGAGAGACATTAGGAGCTCAATGATTATTAAAACAAAATAAAAATCAAACTAGCATTTTCATCAAACAAGTTAAGAAACTTGAACAAAGGACAAGAATACAAACAAACCGACCCTAATAATTTTTATAAATTTAGACACAATGCAAAGCTTACAAACGCTATAAAGTGCACAGATAAAGTGGGCATCAACCATCGAATTGAGAAACCACGTTTTGAAGCTTAAATACGGATATAGCTTTTTGAAATGATTAATCAAATGAGAAATCCTCAACAGTGCAGGAATAAAATTGCACCCACATTAAATTTAAAATACCTCATGAATTACACCCCAATTATATGGAATGAAACACACCCTTTAGCATTACCTGACAAAAATAAACTAATATATGTACGAAATACTTTGAACGCCATTTTACAAGCATTACATGAATTGTCATGCTATTGCCCTCAAATTGTTCCATGGATCTAAATAAATCGAATCAACTTGTCAGCTATGCACCTATATACCATCTAAAAATTACGGATTCAGGGGTGTAGCAAATCATGCTCAGAAAAAAAAGAAATCCTATAAGCTCTAAGACAGCCCAGACATTCGGTTCACTCTATGATCTAATATCTAATAGTATAAGATAAGATTAAAAACAAGTGAAAATACAAATATTGAAATTTATCAGATCTATCACTGGGAATGATATCATGATGGCATACAGGTTGAAAGGAGCTTAGCAGATAGCATGATGTGATGACAATAGAAACAGAAAAGTATCGACACAGACCACGGTAGACGAATAGTGCAGATATTTAGTAAGGCAGCAATCTCGAATCCGATAACTAGGGAGCCCAACCATGTGGTGGAAGAAAATAGAAATTTAGGACCAAGCTCAGGTTTAACTACCGTTTTACAGCAAGACAGACCGGATCTCAGCAAACAAAACATCACATGCAGCAGGTAAAAGTTTCAATGAGAGCAATCTTCCACCAAATAGAGCAATAATGTATAAAAACAACGGGTTGCAGTTGCTCAACTCATCAATATCTTCCACATAAAGTGCCACAATCAAAGAAAAACGAACCCCTTCATATATTCCCCGTGAAGAAAACAAGTGTGGTAGGCATATTGCCTGTTGCAGCTGAAAAGATTATAATTTTAGTTTAAAAAACCATGTATGTCCAGTTAGCAACAAAGGAACCCAATGGTGAATCCAAAAAGACCACAATTAGCCAAGAATCCTGCCAAAATGTCAATTAACATTAATAAAGCAAAGACTAAAACCGAAATCTAGTGATGATGAAGTATGGTGTATAGCACAAATATTTAATAATTTACCCGCTTGACTACTTTTCCAAAGATCCAGAAACGGGATAGCCAAATCGGCATTTTCTACTTTTAAAACCTCTTTCTTCCATTGAGAAGAAGCAAAACTCAGAATTTGGACCATGAATAAACCGAACCATCCAAAGCCACAAAAAGTTCCAATACGTCTTTAAACAGAGAATCAGGGAATCCCACGGTAAACATGTCATTCAACTCCACATGCATGAAAGTCACAAATCACAAGATAACCAGCAGCAATTATTGATAGCATAGAGCACAACATTGAATTCAACGGTAAGTCAATAGGTTTCAACAGGCCAAAAGATCACCATTAGGAACATAAATTAGTCTAAAAAGGTGCCAAGTATTGCATATCAAAACACTGGTATCATTTGTCGATCCAAACAACAATCTCAGAACATTGTGAACGAAAAAGAACTTCGAAGCATCAACAGCAACCCCTTCGATTTCAAAGCTGCAAAAAATCACAATTACAATTTCGTTAGAATCATGAATAGAGAGTGGTCTTTCAAAAAAAACAGTGGTCTTTCAAATAAATAAATAAAACGAAAACAGAGTGGAAAAAAAAGAGATCAATACACATTACATACCTCAATGAAAAGACCAAATTATATCAACGAAAGCCTCCAGATCCCCGTCGTTCTCGTTCATATGGTCCAGCACGATCACGATTGTATCGATCACTTCCAGAATCTCCACGATGACCAGAATCCCTGCTGCGACCGCCAGAAGAACGATCTGCATTTCTATCTGGACCATAGTAACCGCCACCGCCGCTGCCGCCACTGCTTCCACCATATCTACTTTCTCTGCCACCATATCTTCCACCTCTTCCCTCTTCACTAGGGCACTCCCTAGCAAAATGACCGGGTTTTCCACACTTAAAGCATCCTCCATCACCAGATCCCCGACCACCACGATGATCTCGGTCACGGTCACGATCGCGACCACGTTCTCTGTAGCGATCACCATCATCCTTACCTGATCCTTGTTGAGGTTGAGCCCTATCAACAGTAATAGTTCGGCCATCTAAATCTATCCCATTCATAGCATCAATAGCATCTTCCATTGCTTTCTTTTCATCAAATGTGACAAATCCAAAACCACGAGAGCGTCCAGAGAACTTGTCAACAACCACCTGTTTCCAAAATAAAATGAAAGAGAACATTTACAATCTCCACTATCATAATCAAATATAATGGCTTAGAAACAGTTTTTTATTTTTTATCATACTACATGATTTCTTTTTACCTTGTTTACTTGATTTGCTAATTAAAAGGTTCAGTATATATTGCAATTTACCTCCTAAAATAAAGAATTAACAAATCATAACGTTTAGTATCTAGATGTACGCCAAAAGTGCAGCATAAACCATTTTCTAGGTAGAAACATGAAATAAGATACTGAAAACATTAATCTGATATTAGTTACCTTGGCTTCGGTAAGCTTGCCAAACTTTTCAAAAGTATCCTTCAACTTTCTATCAGATGTTGACCACGCAAGGCCACCAATAAAACAACGATACTCATCCTCATCTGACATTTTAAACTGCATACATGTAGAAAGACAAGCATCAGTACATGATGTTCCATTAGCTCTGCATGATCAAATATCCATAAATGAGTGAAAGAAAACAGTCCACATTAATTAACCCGATTAACCTTGAGCAAAAAGCTAAGAGAATAGGAATCTGTATAAATTGAAAGTCAGCACAACGTTATGATTGAATCGAAAAATAGCACTATTAAACAAAATTAAAAAAGTTGTTGAAGAGAACCATCATACTTCCTGATCATTAGCATCTACACAGAAAAAGCATAAAAGAAAAACAAGTCTGTAGAGATTCTTGAGCAGGAAACCATCAAATTTGTTTACATATAGATGCTAATGTGGAATTATTTCCAGACAATCAGACAACCTGGAACTTATTCATAGAGATTTTGAGAAGTTTGTAATGGTTTATATCAAACTATGTTAATATGTTGTTTTATTGACAGACAAACATATTTGTTTTGATGGGCATGTAAACCAGAAAGAAAGAAAGAAAAAAGGACAGCTATTGGGTTGAAACCTAGCAGGTATCATTCTGAAAATTCAAAGCTCACCAGAACCTTGCTAAAAGTAAATATTCATCAGAGTAAAAGCTTTCCAAAATTCTACAAGGCTACGTAATCTTCGATTTTGGAACAACAATTTTAAGATACGTAGTAATGTGGTAGTATAACAACAGAAAGTACTAGGCTACTTCTATAAATAAAGAATACAAATAACAAACATTAGAGGTATGAACATACAATGATAAAATTACAATTTACAAATAAACATGTTTTTTTGCCATTACACATACTAAAAATAAAATTCTTCAGAAACATCACAGCACACACATATTTACTAAAACATAAAACCTATCGTTTAGTTTTTTAAAATAAAAAATCCCAAATAAGCACGTTTGTTGCCATTATTACACACCACTAACAATAAAATTCATCAGAAACATCACAGCTCGCACATATTAACAAATACATAAAACCTATCATTTAGTTTTCAAATAAAAAATCCAAAATAAACATCTTTTTGCCTGTATGCACTACGAAATAAAATTCCTCAAAAACATTACAGCTCGCACATATTAACAAAGACATAAAATCTATCATATAGTTTTAAAAAAAATCTACAAATTTCAATTAAGCAGTGGATAAACAACTTAGCAGATGGTGTCTAGTGTCTACCAAGTATCAGCTTTTCAGATTTAATATGAAACAGAAAAAGAATTTACATCCTCTCATGTTTAAATCAAACACGAGGGGGTTATGTTCATCATCTAACCATTAAAATTTCTTAGACCACACTTATATATTTTTAAAGTTGAAAAATCCAATGAATTTTAATGGTGACATTATGAACATGTCTCTCTCATGTTTTGACCAAACATGAGAGGATCCAACTCCACAGAAAAAGTATCGGCTTGTAATTCAATATTGATACTTCCGTAATACATACAGAATCAATAACATATATCTATGATGATCACAAATTCAAGCAAACCGAACAACCTAATTATTTCCCAAAACACAAATTATACAAAACCCATAACCGCATCAAGCCTGTGGTTCTAAGCGAATTTTCACAATTAGAAACAAAAACAGGTTAATTGTGAAGAATAATTTGATTGAATAAACGGAATAAATTGAAATCGAGTAAAGGAATTAGAACAGTACCTACTCTTCTGCTCCTTCCCTAGGTTTCAAGTTGTGTCGTAAAGAGGCAGAAAGGATGAAGGGTAAAATAAAAAGGGAAAATCTAGAGAACTATTTATATATTCTTTGTTTTTTTTTTTTAGGTTAACGCTTCAAATTCCACGTCTCACTTCTTTTTTGTTTTTCTTTTAATTTTTTATTTTTAATTTAATTAATTCAACCTTTAAGGATTCCCTATTTTTTTGTTTTTTCAACAAAAGAAAAATATATTTTGCATATCATAAAATGAACTGCAAAATACAAGCATTTTTTGCATGGTTGATGAAGATATTCATATATAGAATATATAATGCTCTTCAAATGGTATTTTTATGGTAAAAAATCCATATTAAGTTGTGTTAACGAAATGAGAGTTAAATAATTTATAAGTAGAAAGTGATTAAAATCTAATTTGAAATATTAAGGTTTCATCGAGAATCCATTGTTCCTTTCAGAAAATTTGTATAAATGTGTTACCAATTAAATTTCGAGTTAAAGGAGAAATTAATTGATTTTTTTTCAACAGAAAAAGGAGTGTTACTTGTTGGGGCAATTCTTTTTTCCTTTTGTTTTTACAAATTTAGAGTGGGAAAAAAGAGTGTTGCTTGTTGGGGCAATTCTTTTTTCCTTTTGTTTTTACAAATTTAGAGTGGGAAAAATGAGTGTTGCTTGTTGGGGCAATTCTTTTTTCCTTTTGTTTTTACAAATTTAGAGTGGAACAAATGCATAAACATGACAATGGCTCGTTTGTGGCGTAGTTGCAATGCTAAGTTGCAGGAGGTCGTTGATGAGGACCCAAACCAAATATTGAAGTGTGCACATGTTGATTGGGAATTGGATAGAGCTCGGCCATCAAGGCTATGAATTGAGATGTGCACATCTTTATTGGGAGACATGAGTCTTGGTATGTGTATTTGCAATGATAGAATATAAGTCGGAGTATTATACTCTGCACTCTCACATATAAACCTGTCACTCATTCAATCAACGTGAAAATACAATTTTGTCCTTTTAATCATCTATAAAACCTTCAACTTTTTTAACTTCTCATTTTTTCACCCCTCTTTCGAAACTTTAGAAAAATTACCTTAACCTTCGAAACTTTCAAAATCTTCAAAATCAAAAGTAAGTGGCACTCGAAAATTTCAAAGTTTCAAAACATAAAATTTCTATAATATTCGAAATGGCCATTTCCATAATTTTTGAAATTTTCGAACAATTCAAAACTTTCAAAATAAAAAATTCTAAAATTTTCGAAACTTTTGAACAATTCAAAACTTTCGAAATAGAAAAATTTCAAAACTTTCTATATTTGTAAACTTTCAAAACTTTCCAGATATAGAAACTTTCGAAACTTTTTAGATTTGAAAATTTTCAAAACTTTCCAAAATTTTTGAAATGTAATCCTTATTTCGAAAATTTGAAACTTCCGAAAGGGTAAAATTTTGAAACTTATTATAAATAATTAAATAGTAAAATTGTATTTTCATATGCTTTTGGGTGGCAGATATGAGTGCATGGTAGAATCTTCTATAAGTTGTCTAAGTATGGATTACTTTTTTCAACCATCTTTTAGAAATTCATTAAGGGGAATTATTGGGCCTTTGGCATGCTATAAAATGGGTGCAACAAATGTAATTCCAAAATATTTTCTTTGAACTAGATTCTCAAGTTACGATGGAGAATATAAATGGGCCACCGAGTTGATGAAACCGAAATTGGAGCAATTATTGTAAATTGTAACACACAGAGAGATTGTTTTTGTAAATAGATAATATAATAGTCTTTCATAAACTTACTAGAGCGACCAAATCTTAATCTCATTCTTAGGTCCTTATTGATGTTTTTGCTTATATTTTTTTATGTATAATATTATTTTATTAATAAGAGTCTAACAATAAATCAAAAAATTATAAAAATATAAGACGGAGTCTTTTCAATCCATGTATATTTTGAATTATAAAGAGCATATTACCACTTATTTTTAATAAAATGAAGTGTGTCTTATCTACAATACACTATAAGAATTCTCAACTATACCAAAAATACAATTTTCTCCTTCATAAATTTAACCTTTGCAAAAAATTTAAGGCCACAATTGTAATTTACTTTAATTTTCTACAATAACCCAACTTCCTCAAATAACCGAACTACCTCAAATTTTTGGTTTACACACTGCAACACTCCAATATTTTTGCAAATCAAACAGATTCACAGAGAAGAAAATCAAACAGATTCACGGAGAACAAAATCAAACAAATTCAAAAAGAAGAAAATCGCAAATGGAACAACATAAAGAGGGGTTGCCACAATTTGTGATACAACAGGTTCAACCACCGCCACTAAAAAGGTAACCCACCTTCTTCATATTCCTTTGCATTTTTTGGGTTTTTTTTGTTTGTACTTCTAAATGCTATTTGTTTGGTCTTTAATTTTTTTTAAGCCTCCACGACAAAAAAAGTAACCCAACTTCTTCATCTTGTTTTGCATTTTATTTTTTAGAGTTTTTTGTAGTTCTAAATGTTCTTAAAAATACTATTTTTTAGTTCTTTAAGTTATTCTTGGTAACCCACCTTCTTCGTATTCTTTTGCATTTTTTTAGATTTTTTGTTTGTACCTCTAAATGTTATTAAAAATGCTATTTGTTTGGTCTTTAATTTTTTCTAAGCATCCACCACAAAAAACGTAACCCAACTTCTTCATCTTCTTTTACATTTTATTTTTTAAGGTTTTTTTTTTTGTATGTATTTTAAAAATACTATTTCTTAGTTTTGTACATTATTCTTGGTAACCCACCTTCTTCATATTCCTTTGCATTTTTTTAGGTTTTTT
>JBBPBQ010020323.1:11295162-11309034 GCA_037974755.1 Cicer yamashitae
TTTTTAGAATTGGCCTTTATTAATTACAATTTTGCAAAAAAATTAAAATTATACCAGTATAATAATTTTTTTTTAATTTGAAACGAGCTTTATTTTACAAAAGTTAACAATAAAAACTAATTGAAATATAGGCAAAATCTAATATCAAAGTAAAAAATTCATTTGAATTTTTTTTTAAATTAGGAAAATAACTGAAATTAAAAAAATAAGATGATGATTGATAAAAACAATATGTAAATGCTAGAAAATATGCAAAAATGAATAGTTAAAATTTAAACTCCCACAATTGATGTGATGATTTATTTAATAGATGATCTGTATAAATATCTTTATTAATACTCTTTTAAATTTTAAGACTTACTATAATTCTGATAAGACACCGAAATTTAATTCATCTAAATTTTCTTTAATAAAAAATAAGAATAGTTAAAATATCTCACCAAAATAAATTTTTTACAAAGATTCTCCAAAATGAATATTAAAAAGAGTGCAATAATTTTACAACGTGTTTTCTGTATTAGAAAATGGTTTTCATGTAATAATTAATTAAAAGTGTTTCGCTGAAAGCCTAATAATCCCAGGCGAATTCTGAATCTGTACCATCCATATTTTTGTCACATATATATATCCAACGGCTACAGGGTTAATTTGAAGACACGATGATGTTCGAGGGAAAACAAAAGTTAATTACAGTTCAGGCGAGGGTTCGAGCAGGGTTTAGCCGTTTAGGAGTATCACCATTTTCTCCGTGCTCTTCAACTTCAAACTTGTTTCTTTTATTTCCGAAACAGAGACAAAACCATGTGGTATCTTTGCGTTTTCTACCACAGATTATTGGATTACAGAAAACCCGAAGTTGAATCTTTAGCACAACTTTTTGGCGCTTTTAGGGACAACCAAAACGACGACGTTTATTCCCAATTGCAATGGAAGGTCCCTCTCCATCACCACCCTGATTCTCCTTTTCATTTAGTCAATCTCCCTTCTGAACATATTGCTCGTAGCATTGCCAACCGAAGTTAGTTTTCACTTTTTCTTTTTCTTCATTTTTATTATTCTTTACAATTGTTTTCTCTTGGTCCTTGAATTATTTTTCATTTTTATTTTCTGGGTTTGTTTAAATTTTTTTATTTTTTTATGTGGGGTGTTAATTATGTTTATGTAGGTATACTTGTGAAGGGAATGTATGAACTATGGGGTGAAGGGGGTAGCTATGAGGAGTTGAAGGATTCTGTATTAAGTTACCCTGATGAGGGAAAGTTGCCATACTTGGAATCTAACAGTACTTTCAGGATTACTGTCGACACTTTTGGGAGGGTCATTAGTCTCCAAGAGCAAAAGGAACTCATTCAAGGGCTTTCTTATATCCCTTTTAAGGTATATGTCTTTAATCTCATTTTTTGTATTGGTACTCTTACCATGGAAAATTATGATTGAGGAGACTGTTAGTTCACTCCTTTGTAGAAGTACTTGATAGATAGATTGGGACAATGTTGTGAAACTTGGGATACTTCCTTGAATGCAGGAAACTACTGACTTTATGCTTACTTTTGATGTTTTGTGGTGCAAAGGGACATTTTTAGTGTTTTGGGCTTTGGTAGATCTGTAGGTTGAGTATAATTATTGAAAATGAAATTTGAGTCATTTCTATTCACTGACATTTCATAGGAAACAATATTTTTTTATTTGAGCTGTGCATGTTGAAATCTACATTATAACTTCTGTGAAGAGTTGCCGGAATTTTGTGCTTTCTATGATTCTTCCTCTTTGTTTGCCGGAATTATGTTGTTAGTGTCAACTGAATTTTCAACAATATGTACCAGGATTTTGCAGGTTAAATTTCATCAAGCTTTTTGAAGTTTCTAATTTGTCAATTACTATTTAACTATTTTTTCTTCCTCTGTGCATCTTGCTCTCCTCGTTTGTTTTCATTTAATATGGCCATAGAGTCCCTTTTTGAAGTTAGAAGCATTACAATAAATGAAAGTTCTCGTTATTTATTATGCTGTTTGAAAAACTCACACTTATGCAGGAATGTATTTCTTATCCATCATTGTTTGGTGACTTTGTTTGCAGGGACGAGTAAATTTGAGAAACCCAGATCACAACTTCTGGCTAATAGAAGTTGATAACTGTGAAACTAGTAATGGTCTTCCTCCAGTTGCCCAAAAGAGAATCTTCTTTGCTCGTGAAATCGGTGGTGCTGATAGGAAGCTCTTACCCACATACCAGTTGAAAAGCCGTACTTATCTTGGGCCAACAGCCATGGATGCTGAAATAGCCTTTCTAATGGCCAACCAAGCATTGGCTACTCCTGGTAAACTAGTTTATGACCCTTTTGTTGGAACTGGAAGTATTCTTGTTGCAGCAGCTCATTTTGGAGCAATGACCATGGTCTGCTTCTCCTTCTTTCCACTTTTGTTTTTTATTTTCCAACCCATCCTTCTTTTACATTCTTACATTTGATTTCGATTAGGAAAATTCGTGTCAATATGTATGCAGATGATTTTCTGTAACAAGAACTTATCTAAATTGTTCAGGGTGCTGACATTGACATTAGGGTTGTACGTGATGGACGTGGTCCTGACCGTAATGTTTGGAGTAATTTTAAGCAGGTAATTGTACCGAACATTCTTACACTTGTTTTATGGCCAGTATAAAAATTGTTTGTATAGTTGGAATTTAGCACCACTTATAATGTTATAGACTAAATTTTCTTGAATAAAGCATACATCGAGATATGTATCTCATTCTGATAAACTTATTATGCTGTACATTTTGCAGTATGGATTGCAAATGCCAGTTGGTCTTTTAAGAGCTGATAACAACCTTCCTCCGTGGCGTCCTGGGCTAAAAGAGGTAATTCTTGGGAAAAAAAAACAATTCTTGTTCGTTTTTTTGTTTGTAAATTTTTATTCCAATCCGAAAGGAGAGCATCTATCGTGCTGTATGTCTCGACACACAAGTTAAGATTTTTTCCAATATCAACATTTGTTTTCTGCCTGTTATCGAACTAAAAAATTATCGAAGATAATAAACATGTTTGTTGTTTATTACTTGCTTTTCAGTAATTGTGTTGCTGATTCTGGCTTTCTGTTATTTAACTTACTTGTAAATTGTGGAAGTTTTGCTACCAGTTGATATGTACTGTATTTAGGAAGATAACAGAGGGCATTATCTCTAACCTTGTTTATAAGCAAAAATTTGCGTGTGAACTGTGAAGTGCAAAAATAAATTGAATGGATGCAAGTTTATTCATTATATTTGAACTACTTTTGAACTTTGCTGTTTATAAGGTATTTGATGCAATAATATGTGACCCTCCTTATGGAGTGCGAGCCGGTGGACGCAAATCTGGTGGTAGAAAGCTACTAAAGGGGGCTGTACAACCTTACATTGTTCCTGATGACAAAAGAACAGATCACATACCATCAACTGCACCTTACAGTTTAGTCGAGTGTGTACATGATTTACTTGATCTTGCTGCCAAGATGCTTGTAATGGGGGGCAGGCTTGTGTTTTTCTATCCTATATTGAGAGAAGAAGAGTCTGCACATAACCATTTCCCGGAGCATCCATGTTTCAAACTGATTTCTTCTTCTGAGCAGATCCTAAGTTCACGGTATTGCAGGGTATTACTGACAATGGTCAAGACAGGTCCTTACACAGAGGAAATAAACGAGGCAGCTAGGTTAAAACATGCTGAATTTAGGGAGAACCATGTTAAGTGGCTAGAAGAGGGTAATCTTCATTCTGCAGTTTTCAGTCCAGTTGATCATGCTCAGTTAATAGAGGATGGCGATTACAAGAGTAAGGATCCAAAGCCTAAATACAGAGGAAAATATGTTTAGACTTCATGGTTAGATGTTCCTGTCGCGTACACTAGACAGGCAATGTATGTTTTTATGCCCAAGAGGATAGCTTTCACTATAGGGAGGTCAGTGTACCCATATGCCTTTTTTTTTTCAGTTTTGTGACATTTTTGTGTAATTTATTAGATATCTACTTTTATTCAATTTGATGGGGTTGATCCATTTCCTACTCTCAAACTTCTTAAGCTAACAAATTTGATAGGGTCTCTATTTAATACCATTTTCAAAGGTGTTGTTTTCTTTCTTTTTTTATAAGCACTTTCAAAGGTGTTGTTAGCTTAGAGAGATGATGTGCCTAAGTTTATGAATTATTTATGTATTGGTGAGATTTACTTAAGATCTCCAAAATATTAAAATGTGGGGTTCTGAGTTGGAGACAAATGTAGCAAAATCTTTACTTCAATGGAATGGTTCCAAATATTGAGAAGCTAAGTTATAGTATGTGTGAGCAGAAAGTTCAGCAATCTTTGCTAACTGTTGGTACTAATTTTACTTGTATCACTCTTTTTCAAATTAATAATGGATACATATTAATGGTTGTCGTTAGAGCATTACTTTCCAATTCTCTTAGTTATTTGGTAATGTACTGTGTTGGTTTTTTAATTAAAAATAAAATAATTTTTCTATAAGAAACGTATAGGAATCCAACTCAAAGTCAAGTGATTTTCCAATATCGAACAATCTCATTGAAGCATGTGTTGTATATTGTTTGACTGGTTTGTATTAACTTATTTGGATTTGTATATTATCATAAACACGTGATTCACCGTTTGGAAAAGCTTATAAAAATAATTTATGGCATTCGTAAGTTGTTTTCACTTTATTTTTAGACGCACTCCAAAATAGTTTATAAAAGTAATTATAATTTATATAAATACAATTTGATATTTTATTATAGAAATAGTTTATACATAATTATTTATACAATAAACAATTATGTTATAAGCAATTATTTAAATGAGTATTCAAGTGATTATATTATAATCACTTAAATGCTATAAACTCTTATACATAATTATGAAGATTAGCTATACTCTTTGGATACTCATCTAATTATTATTATAGCATGAATTTTGCAATGACCTCCTTTGTAATTTGCAAATTTGATCACAAAGGTGGTCGTCTCTATTTTTGGAATGCATTTGTATATATGATTATCATAGCAACACTTCACTCCACCTGATTTACCCATCAACTCCATAAAATCCATTTCCATACCCTCTCCCATTGATTTCTCGTGTTCTGCATATTAAGTATGTGTTTGTATTAATGTTTTGTAAATGTAATTTTGAGTAAATTTTATTTTGTAAATGTATATTTTTTTGTTTTGTTTTAGAAGATATGATAAATTCTATTATAATTAATTTCCACAACTGCAAGTTCCGTCAAACCGGGACAAAACGTTCAACCTAACAATATATGCATTTGTCACTTGAGTTAACACTTAAGGACTCTTTTATAAATGTATTTTAATTAGAATAATATTTTTCTAACTTAATTTATGTTTAGATATTTTTTCAACAAACGTCATTTTATAAAATAAAATGTGTTTGAATTATATAATGAAATCTACTTTTAAATGTCTATTTACTTTTATTTATATATATATATATATATATATATATATATATATATTATATTTGATGAGAATAATCAATATCACATTATAAAAAAAATGGATATATCACGTATCATCAACATGAGAATAATGTATCATAAGAAACTTATAATTAATCTGTTTATCAAAAGAGGGAACTTCTAATATAGGCTAGTATCTAACCGGTTGATCTTTTTCAATGGCTTAAGAATTTTAAGATTAATTTCGTTAGGTTTGAATTAAAAATTATTTAGGAATTTATATTGCATGATGCAACCTACATATCATCATTTTTTTTTTATAATATACCTGCATCCTCAATTATAAACATGAAAAGAAATACATACTCTTAAGTACGTAGCAAATATCAATGAAAGAAAATTTCTTACTTTTATTGATCAAGAAAATGAACTCACAAAATGACAACAAAAATGGTGGCTGCAAGAGTTAGAAGTACTTCTCATTGTTGTCATCGTCAAATTAAAAATTTACACACTAATTTTTTGCTTAAAAAAAATATGTTCGATTAAGACCTGCATTGATTTTCTTTTTTAATAGACAAATAGGGAAGTTTAGTTTGATATCCATCACCTAGACTAGAGAAAATTATGATTCTAAATTGAATAACGCATCAATTAATATTTAAGCAAGTCGGCTTAATTGTAGTTCTATTTCCTCTATTTTTATTAATTTACGAAATGAGTTCTTCTATTTTAAAATACGATAGTTTTCGTCTTTCTCACAAATTTTTGAACTAAAAGATGACGATTTAACATATTTTAAATAACGTAAAATACAATTTCATGATATAAAGTCATCTAGATGCATTAATTATTCATATGTCATTAATTAAATTATAAAAATGAAATATTTTTTGAAGTTGAAAGTTAAATTTTTACGGTATTTTATTCTGATTTTATGGATATTAATCATTTTACATCATCGTATCATATGACACGTTATTTAAAATATGTTATGTCGTCATTTTTAGTTAAAAATTATAGAGAGACCAAAGTTGTCAATTTTTAAAATATGATGATTAATTTTGTAAATTATTAAAAATAAAAGGACTAAAACTGCAATTAAATCTTAATTTTTTAATTAAAAATCAAAGATGGCATTTCCAATAATACGGTTCTAAATGTTGAGCATAGAATCTCCCACGATGTAGTGATGTACAATTGGTGATATATATTCGTAAATTAAATCTACACCCAGCACAATTGGTGCTTGCCATAAATATGTAGTGATGTACAATATGTCTACCTTCGGTTCTAAATATATTAGAAAGTTTGGTCAATAAGAGTTAGATGGTTTTAAATCAAATAAATTAATTTTTATAAATTTAATTTTCTATTATTTTTAAGATGAGAGATACTATATAAGAAGACTCATTAAAGTTGTCATTTGGTTGTATTTCAATTGATTTAATTATTATTTTCATATATGACATTTATAATTACGATTTTATGATTTTCCAAACTTTTGTTACTCTTTTTTTTTATTGCACGACTATTAATATTTATCTTTAGTCACTCCAAAGTTGACATAATACGAAAAGATGAGTCATGTAATGATTATGTGTTGATCTTTGAAGTAATACAATATCTAATGATGAAGTTGTTATAGCTCCTCAAATTCTTTTTAGGTAGAATCTTCTATCCTTTTTTAAAATAAAGATTACGGCGAACGTAGTTCTTATCATAATTAAGGTTTGTCGGAAGAAGTTTCAAAGTCAAAAACAAAAAATTAAAAAATTTATAGTGCAAATGTATTTATGATACTACTTTTGTTTTTATTTTTTATTCTCTTTCTTTTTCCTTTTTATTTTTTGGATAAAATATATGTTCCTTCAAGTCTTAGGTTCTTGTTTCTCTTTTTTTTTTTTAATTTACTTTTAACTTTAATATATAAATTTAATTTATATATACTATCAATGTAAAAAAAATTTATATTATCAATCAATCACAATCGTTAAAGCATTAGTAACATTAGACTTTTATTATAACTATTCACAAAGTAATTCATTTGTATAAAACTTTTTAAACTTTCATAAATACGCATTAAACTCTCAATATAGAGTTCTAATAATTAATTTGAAACTCACAAATCAAATGTTCGGTATTGTCATATAATAAATATATAGTATTTCATTTTATTTTATTCCAAAAATAATCACAACAATTTTATTTGTTGTATAATAATTACAACAAATAATCAGCAAGCACAGTGACAATAATGTTTATTTGCCATTAATTTGCAATGACCACCGTTACAAAAATTCTGATTAACGCACATATCATTACATTGGCTGGTTTGGCAGTTGGGCATATGATAGTCACGACAACATCCCCCGTTAACAATCAATGTGGAGCTGTCCATCTTCAAAGTATTGCCCATTGCTTCACATCCTGATACCATTACAATGATCCATTCAAATAAGTACATTGTAAGTAAATAATAATAATAATAATAAATTAATTATAAGAGAGTAAGTAAATAATAATAAATTAATTATACGAGAGTAAATAACTAATATTACGTGTTTTTTTTTTCTCTATCCTCGTCATTTGCTCCTTTATGTCATCACTATCCATTTATGTTCATTTCATATTTCACAATTGAGTATCATTCACACTCAGTTAGTTATTGTGTTCCGCATCACAACAACTCACACATTATTATATGTTCAAATGGATAATCTCATCTTTTTAGGATTAATGTAGTATTAATCTTTTGGTTAGTGATTTTGTATTTGAGTAACTTGTACATTGTCTTGCATGCATTTTAATGTTCATCCATTTAGGGATTTCGTATTCAATTAATTGTTTGTTTGTCTTTGTTGAATATTTATATTAATTGTATATATTTATTTGTAATATATGATTAGGATGAATGATTGATGGCAAGTTTCACTTTTAAGAAAATCATATTGACTTTCAAGTTGGATTACTAAATAGGTCAAGTTAATGGTATCGCTACGTAAGTAGTTAACGGAACTAATTAAAGGAAGGATAAAGTTGTTGACATCATCTACTATAAGGGTGTTATTTGTCTATTTTTAAATTTAAGGGTAAATATCTGAGAGACAGTCAAATAAATTGGTAATTTAATAAAAAATATTATACAAATAATTTTTTTAAACGACAAATTTTCTTGTTTTAATTGATAATGAAAATAGAATTACCTAATAACAAAAGTATAACGACAATGCATGTAAGAGGTAGAAGTCTTCCTACTCTAGCCATCCCCAAATAAATTAGTTTAATATTATTGTGTCTTTTGGATAAAGATAAAAAACATGGATCGAAACATGTGTATATATACCACTTAGTTGTGTGTTTCCTTTCATATGCATTACTGGAGAAATTAAGTTATGCATATAATTAAAACGAGTAACATATATAAAATAAATATATAAATAAATTGTATAAAAAAAAAACATATATAAAACAAATAGTTTTTTTACCAAAAAATAAATAAAGAGTTACTCTAATAAGGGAAAGTTACTAATTCTTCTCACTATATTCATTTTGCAATATTTAAGAATAAAACGTTTGTCTTTAAAAAAAATAGATCAAAATGTTACCCACAAGAATTAAGGGATTTACCTGGCCAAGAATCCTAGTAAATGCTCAAAAACTATGAAAAAAGATAAAATTCTAAAAGCTACTAAAGTACTATGAAAAAAGATAAATTCCTAAAAACTACACGACTTTAGTTATATCACAACTTGGAGCCCTTACATATACACATTATTAAAAAAATATGTATCTTTCCTAGTGCTAGAGTCTTTGGATATGACTCAAGGGGGTCATATCTCTCTCAATCTAATCAGGCAAATATGATAGGATCAAAAAATTACTGAGGGCTATGGCCCTCGCTGATAAAACGCATGCTACAGAAGGGTTTGAGACGTTCCTAGGACTATAGCAACTCGGAAACGTACGTGTTAGATTAATTTCTAAGACTTTGACTCTCGTCACACCATTTTTTTTAAAATTATTTTATTTTTTATTCATATTAACATAATCAATAATATAATTTTATTTATTATAAATTATAATAAAAATCCATTATTTTTTAATTTAAAAAATTATTTTATTAATTTAAATAAATCATTTTAAATTATTTAAAATGAAAAAAAAATTCAATAAAATAAAAAATAATTTTGAGTTGATTGAATTTTTAGTTCTTATAAAATTTTGAAATTACATTTTTAGTTCAATTTAATAAAAATCAAAATTTTTAATCCCTACAAAATTATTATGCTAGCATTTTTAGTCTCTTTTGAAACATCAACATATATTTTTTAATTATTTTTTTGTATACATGTTTACAACTCTGTAAAAGTTCCTTCACAAAAAATGAGCTCAAAATTCGATTTTTAAGTCCACATGTTAAGAACTTTTATCTTGAACAAATGATATTTTAAAAAATTATATTTAATTCATTCCATGTTAAAAAATTATAAATTTGTGTGGATAAACATTTTAATAATGTTCTAAACATGCTTGCAAAATGTTATTTAAAAATTTAAAAGTTGAAGAATGTTTCATTTCACAAATGATTAATATAGCTTGTAGATTAATTTTGTAGGAACTAAAATATGTGTTTTTTTTTACAGTGACTAAAAACTAAATTTTATAGGACCAAAAACTTATTAAATCCAATAAATTTTTATTTAAATTATTTCTGTAATTAAATGAATTATTTTTAAATGAATTGAATAAATTTTCATTTGTATTAAAATAAAATTTTGATTTGCATTAAAATAAATATACATTTTTAATTAAGTTACTTTAAATTATTTTTGTAATTAAATACATTATTTTAATTGAATAAATTTTCATTAAGATAAAAAAATTAAACTTTTATTTAATTATTTATAATATTAGAATGAAATTATTTAAAATGATTATGAGACAAATAAATTTGAAGATAGAGCTAAATAATAAAAACAAAAAATAATGTCAAAATAAAAATTAAAAAAAAAAAAAAGATAATTATCCCCATAATAATTTCTATTACCACCTTAATTCTTATTGATGGTAAAATAAAACATATCATTAAATGATAAATCATGTAAGTCAAGATTCACGAAATTGAGACCCAAGTAATTAGGAAGAATAGATGGTCCATATATCTAGATAAAAGGTTGTATTTGAAGATTGAATTAGAGCTGATGATTGCGCAAAATAATATTGATACAAATACGATGGATTCAAATCAAGTTGATTATAATTATCATTCGATGATATTGGCATACTTGATCGATAATATCCTCCCAGTTGATAATGGGAAAAAGGAAATAGAAATGACAGCGTCCACAAATGAGGAGGTTGTTGTGGTTGCATGTGCTGCTGAAAATTATACTTATGTGGTGGCATCTGCTGTTGTTGATAATTACATTGAGAAGAATATGAAGGATGATTTTGCTCTTGTTGAGAATTATATAACTTCTCCTTGTTCCTACTGCATCTTGACTTTGCATATGTTTATGCGGATCTAAAGCAAATTAGATAGGATGTACTTTATCAAAGTGCTTTCTTGGTAGATCATTTGATAGATGTTGCATTTGAACTTTTTCTAATGTCATGTTATTTTGTCAGCAGTTTGCATTGACGCAAATATTCTTTCCAATCTTGAAACAATAGGGAAATATAATATTGTTTTCTTTGGAATCCATTTATCCCCTCTTGTCGTATTTTTTTTCCACGATATCTAGGTGCTTGACAAAATTTACATTCAAATAGATTTTCATCTTTTGTATCAAACTCGTTGTCGCAAAATAACATACATCTATTAACACAACAATGCATTATCTTTACATTCAATCTCAACTTTGACACTAACTTTGGAGCATCATAATAGCTTGTTGGAAAAGTATCATTTCGAATTGGTATTGCATCCAACATCATATTGGTCATAAAATCTAAACCCATATCGGAAATTGAGACTTTAACCATAAAAGTCTAACATGCATGGATAATTTGGAGTTAGGAGACCCATCAAACAAATATTAATTTGTCTTTGTCAAAAAGTAATAAAATCTTTTGGCTTCTTCATTTGATAGTTCATATTTAAATATTTTGAGTGGAGCATGATTTCAGTTATCATATTTTAATTCATAGACAATACAATTTTTGTGTGGGAAGGTAATTGAAGTAATTTGTGGAATATAAAATCCATATTTAGTGGCTTAGGCTTGTTTGGAGATTGAAAGTCAAATTTTTAAAAGCAAACATTTTGGCATTAACTAAGAAAATAGTTATATACAGCCCACTTAAACATTTCTTTATTGTTGTGTTGATTCAATGCTTTTTAAAATTTTCAGATTACCGATGGATTTCAATCTAAGAAAGTGTTTAACTTGGAATCCAGCATAGGAAAAACTTAAGAAAAGATTAGTTGGTCCGATAGGTTGGCGTTCATCCTTGGGAGGAAAGGTACTAGGTGGAGTAAAATGGATTGGTGTAGGTGGAGTAAAATGGAGTAAGGAAGTTGGAATATGGATTATGATTCACTACACTTAGAGTTTTGATGCATTTACGAAGTCACACGTCAGTAGTCGTTCGACCAAAATTAGACGATCATTAATCTCTCTTAGTATGAATGCACCAAAATTTTGATAGCAGAAATTCAATTTCTTGTAATATGCAATGAGAGGGATTGAGGATTGAGTACAAAAATGAAAGCATCAATTGATAGAGAAAAACGAGATTAATTAAACTAGGATTTTCTAAACTAGAAAAGAAAAACAAGAACAATTGGTTATGAAAGTGGTGGTTTATTCAAAAAACACAAAAACAAAAACAAAAGGGGTGGTTTCAAATTAAGAGTGTTTGTACATTGGATTGGTTTGATTTTGAGAAGAAAAATCATTTAATTCAATCTATTTGGTTTTGTTAATTAATTATTCAATCGGTTCGATTTTACATTATATTTTACCATAAAATATTATCTTTACGGCAACATTCCATAAAAAAATAGTTACAAAAAAGTTTAAAAACTAAAAAAAAAAATTCAAACACCATAAAGCAAATAAAGTAATATACATTCAAAAAAGTTATACCATGCTCATATTCCAGAAAGAAAAAAACATTACCAAGGTACATGTAAACATTTAATAAATTTTTAGGAAATATGAAAATGTACGTGAATTGGATTAGAACGGTTTTTACTATAGGAACCTAAAACCAATCTAATCCATTTAAAAAATACGTTTTTCTTTCGGTTTTAGGTTTTTTTTTTTAATTTGCAGTATTTTTTATTTTAATTTAGTTAGTGCGATTTTTGCGATTCAATATAAGAAGAAAGAAATTTGTGGAATTCATGGACTCGCTTTCTGCCAGTGGAATTTGACACTGATCATCTCTAGTCATCTCCAAATCAGTCAATTCATTTAACATTATTGTATGTTTTCGATAAGATCAAAAAAAAATCGATTGAAACATTTGTATATATATTACTCTAGTTGTGTGTTTAGATTACATTCGCAAATAAATTATGTTAAATTTTCTCATACGTAATTTATATTTATATATTATTTTTATAAATGTTATTTTATAAAATGAAATTTGGTTAAATTATAAAATCAAATATACTTTTAAATATATATTTATTAAATAGATATATATTTTATTATAATACTACTCACTCTTTTATTATAAAATCATATTTAGATTGATAAAAGGAAAATCAAACACTTTTTTTTCACTACGGTCATTTTGCAACATCTTAATAATAAAACGTTTTTGTTAAAACAAAAGAACAAGACGTTAGCGGACCTAGTAAATGGCTCATGGAGCTATGCTCCCAAAAAAAAAAATCAATAATGTTTATTTTTATTTTAAGTTTCTGTAAAATCTTATTATTTTAAAAAATATATTGTGTATTCAATGATATATTTATTTTTAAAATTAATTTTATTTTTATTTGTAGTTACTGCAACTATTGAAAGATGTTTTTTTACTATAAATTTTGTGAAGAATAAAATGCATAATCATATGGAGGATGAGAGTGGTTGAATGATTTGTTAATTTGATATATAGTGAGTAACATATTTGATAGTGTTAACAATAAAAAATTCATTAGATATTTTAAAATATGAAATCTCGTAAAAGACGATTGTAATTTATAAAAAAAATTAAATATTTTGCGTTTCTTTAATCATTATAGTATTTTGTAATAATTAGTAATCTTTTCTTTGGTCTAAATATATATAATATTTTATTACCCTCATCAAAAGAAATTTTTAGTTCCACCAATACCTATTCAATATTCATCAATATTTTCTATTATTTGTCAAAAAAAATCAATGTTTTGTTTTAGTGATTCAGATAAGATTACAATAGACAACAAAACTTTTTCTGAAACAAAAAAATCAATATTTTCTATTCA
>JBBPBQ010020323.1:11321673-11350087 GCA_037974755.1 Cicer yamashitae
AAAAAAAAAAAAAAAAAAAAAAAAATCAAACACCATAAAGCAAATAAAGTAATATACATTCAAAAAAGTTATACGATGCTCATATTTTAGAAGGAAAAAAAATTACAAAGTTACATGCAAATTTAATAAATTTTTAGGAAATATGAAAATGTACATTCAACATATTATATACAATATATTTTCTATTTGAATTGGATTAGAACGGTTTTTACTATAGGAACCTAAAACCAATCTAATCCATTTAAAAAAAATGTTTTTCTTTTGGTTTTTGGTTTTTTTAATTTGCAGTATTTTTTATTTTAATTTACTTAGTGCGATTTTTGCATTGAATTAAATTAGATGTGAACAATTTAGTTTCAATATACGAAGAAAGAAAGTTGTGGGATTCATGGGCTCGCTTTCTGCCTGGGGAGTTTGACACTAATCATATCTAGCCATCTCCAAATCAATTGGTTCGTTTAACATTATTATATGTTTTCGATAGATTGAAACATTTGTATATATATTACTCGAGTTGTATGTTTAGATTACATTCGCAAATATATTCTATTAAATTTTTTCTAACGTAATTTATATTTAAATATTATTTTATAAAATAAAATTTGTTTAAATTGTATAATTAAATATACTTTTAAATGTGTATTTATTAAATAGAAATATATTTTATTATAATATAATGTGAATTTTATTATTAGTGATGGGTAAAAAAAGTTCATACTTCTAAATATGAAATCGACAATTTAAAAGTATCTATTACGTTACTTTTGGCTAAACGTAAATTTAAAATAATATTAAATATATAAAATTAATTTTTAAGAAAATTCAAATATAATACTACTCACCCTTTTATTACAAAATCATATTTAGATTGATAAAAGGAAAATCAAACACTTTTTTTTCACTACGGTCATTTTGCAACATCTTAATAATAAAACGTTTTTTGTTAAAACAAAAGAACAAGACGTTGGCGGACCTAGTAAATGGCAAATGGAGCTATGCTCCCAAAAAAAAAATCAATAATGCTTATTTTTATTTTAAGCTTATGTAAGATCTTATTGTTTTAAAAAATATATCGTGTATTCAATGATATATTTATTTTTAAAATTAATTTTATTTTTGTTTGTGGCAACTGTAATTATTAAAAGATGTTTTTCTACTATAAATTTTGTGTGAAGAATAAAATGCATAATTATATGGAGGATGAGAGTGGTTGAATGATTTGTTAGTTTGATATATAGTAAGTAACATATTTGATAGTGTTAATAATAAAAAATTTATTAGATATTTTAAAATATGAAATCTCGTAAAAGATGATTGTAATTTATAAAAACTTTTAAATATTTTACGTTTCTTTAATCATTATAGTATTTTGTAATAATTAGTAATCTTTTCTTTGGTCTAAATATATATAATATTTTATTACCCTCATCAAAAGAAATTTTTAGTTCCACCAATACCTACTCAATATTCATCAATATTTTTTATTATTTGTAAAAAAAAAAATCAATGTTTTGTTTAGTGATTCAGATAAGATTACACCGGACAGTAGAACATTTTTTGAAACGGAAAAATCAATATTTTCAATTCATTGAGATATATATATAAATTTTTCTATATTCAAACGTGTTTTTTGTTTGGATCTACCCTAAATAGAGGTAATATATAAGACTATTATACATAATATGCATATATTAACATCATTTTCTTTAAAAGAAATAGAATGAGAAAAGGTCTAGAACCAAAAAAAATGAGAAAAGGTAACCGAAATTCTGAAAATTACATATAGATCATATACACATTGACTTTATATTAATATATTTTCAAAACTGGTTTTTCTAGTTGTTTTGTTTATCTCTCTTTCTTTTTATAAATGAAATTTTTTGTGAAGAGATAATATTTCACTTCAAAATAAAAAAGATCTTAAGTTCATTGAACATTTATAAAAAAAATTTACATTTGTATCTCTCACTTTTAATTTATTTTTATCGTAGATATCCTCCTATTTCTCTTTTGAACCACACTTTTCTTCCTCTCTAGCTTTAAATTGAAGTCCATCCAAAGATAATGTCACTAAAGTAATCATCTAATGCCCTAAAAAAAATTAAAATTTACTTAATAAAAAGACTTTATATTATATTATTTTCAAAATTAAAATTAATAAAATCTTATCACTATTGTTTCAACAAAAATGTAAAATTACAAATAATGAAAAAAAAAAATCGATCGAATAACAACTACGATGTGTTTTGTAAAAAAACCTACTACAATGTATGTTTTCTTGCCAAAAATGTGAGAGAAATCAAAAGTCACTCCACCTATATTTTGGAACGCACAAATTGTCTTCATCCCAAAAGAATAATATCCTATATATTGACATCAAAATGTACAACTGATTCAGGGCCTTCTTTCTCCATAAAAGTTGAGCGAAAAAAAAAATCATTTGATTTAAGTGATCAATGTGTAAAGGTTGAAATAATCAAGTTGAGTTTCAATGAAGGCATAATCAAGATAACACTAAGTTCACATTCCAATTGAAACAAGCCTTAATTAAATTTTATTTACCTTTACAACAAACATCAAATTGTCATAACACATTTGTTTTGAAAACAAAAATTAAGACATAACAAATGAAATGTTAATCATTACATAAATGGTTATTATTTTATAGATATGTATAACCAATTATAAGTGGTTAGTTATATATCAATTATTGACACACTCATTTCATCAATTTCTCAATTTAGATGAGTAATTTATTACTCTTTTTTTTAATCAATTACTCTTCTAGTCTTACACAACTGATTGATGTGCTCAGAATTCAAATTCAGTTATTAATTCAAAATGAAGTACCCTTTCTCAATTTATTACTTAAATGCTCGATACACAAAAGACTCCAACATCATACAATTTTGGGTTTTAACCAAAAAACTGTGTTAATGAAGAGAGGAATTCGTCATTTTGATTATGATGACAACTCCGGGGAGGATTGAGAGGTTGGTGTATGTTTTAAAACTAGAGAGATTTAAATGAAATTAACTATTTTTTATATCAGGGTAATATTTAAGAACACATAAGTTTCTATAATTTCATTGATTTTATGCTCTCCATCATTAGTTTCAAATAGGATGAAATGAAACCACAGACAGATATTATTATACCTATTATTATATTTTTTTCATAAAAACATATATTGTGAACGGCATAGAAGGGAATGTACAGAACAAACATACACAAGGGTGATTAACACAAGGATTATGCATCTTAAGAAACTTCTAATTATATAAGTGTAGCTGAAGCAGCCACAGACCTATACATTCCAGGGACTCCAATATACAGCAACACTCCACTCACCTTGTTGAGCTTCTACAAGCACTATGCTACAGGAATCAATAACAATCTAGAATGAAATTTTCATCTGATAAGCTACAACTACTGATCCTCAAAATCAGAAATATTATCAAAGTGAATAAGGGATTCTATAATCACCAATTGGATTCAGTCTAAAATTTTAGGACAAAATTGGATACAAAATGCCATTCAAAAATAATAAAAATGCAAATTAGCTCAAAAACAAGCAAAATTGATATCAGCAAAGTATAATCACAAATACAAAGTTACACTAACGCAGAAACCTATTAGATATGTCAGATAAGAGAATACAGAAGAAGAAAACAAAACCTGAAACTGACGGACTGTGGAGTGACAAAACATAAACAATCTCAGATTCACTTTCACCACCTAACAATTTGTATTTTCATATTTCATACTGAATATGAGCATGAGTTAAGGGATCATTCCTCAGCCTCAAATATGAACCCTATCACAATGCAAAATCCAAAACGAAAAAACAAAAAACAAGACCACCAAATATCCTTCATTCTCCTTACATTTCATCTCATTCTATGTGTCATCGAGAATGTAACAAGCCCCTATACCAATAGTTACTAATAGGAACTATTGCACCAATCCTCCACTTTGAGATTTTCCTTGTTAAGACAACTTGGTGTCTTTCTTTTTTTTCATTACTAGAAATGACTGGATCCAATAAAATAGCACACAATTACGGGTTTCAATCAACTAAAATCACCAACGATAAAATTAATGATTGATAATTTAATTCATTTATGGCTAAATATTGGGTAGATTAAAGCAACATAGCAGAAAGAAAAAAAACATAATGCAAGTGCAAAATTTCAAGTAAAAAACCATACATTAGAACAAAAATCTCAAACATAAAGTATTTCTGCAAAATTAAAAAGCCAAAAATGGGTACAATAGAAAAACACATTGAAAATGCAGAATTCTAATTCTGCACCTAAAATAGAGATGTTCCTTTTCCCTTCTTATCGCCACCAATCTCAAAGTGCTTGCACCTCTGCAAATACAAACACAAACAAAGCATTACATATCAAAACCCAAACACTCACAAAAAAAAAAACATAACAAACACAAACTAACTTACCTTAATAGCATGTTGAGAAACATGTTTGCAACCTTGACACTGAAGCCTCAAGACAATTTTCTTAGTGGTTTTGGCCTTTTTGTGAAAAACAGGTTTAGTCTGACCACCATAACCAGATTGTTTGCGGTCATAACGACGCTTTCCCTGAGCAGCAATGCTATCTTTACCCTTTTTGTATTGGGTAACTTTGTGTAAGGTATGCTTCTTGCATTCCTTGCTTTTGCAGTATGTTTTCTTTGTCTTTGGAACGTTAACCTGCAATAGAATACAATTTCGAATTTAAGTGAGATCGATAAATAAACGAAAACGTAGCATGATTGAGAGGAAAGAGGGGTTGGGTTTACCATTGTAGCGTTGAGTTGAGTTGAGTTCGGCTGGTGAATGAATTGTTGAGAAGAAGGAAGCTGTGTCAGATATTGAATTAGGGTTTCATGTAACGTATTTGGGCTTTCTTGTCGCATAAAGGACTCGTTGGATTCGCCCCTTCAAAACTGGCCCAAATCGGACTATTCCTTCGTCTTCTTTTTTCTTTTTTTTTTTTTTTTTTTTTTTTTTTTTTTGGGTAATATTGGATTATTCATCTCATAACATTTAAGGTGACCCAAACAAATTCAAAAATATTCGACTTCAACCAATTTTCGGTTATTTTTTATCGGTTTACGATTTTATTTTAACGATTTGAATTTGGACACCACTATTAGCAAGTGTGTAAGAATATTGTTTATCATTCTATTGTAATTTAGTATATAAATAATGCATTAGATAAATGTATATCGGTGATTAATTATTTAAAAGGTCCTTCACATGTCAAATAGTTAAAGAAGGATGTGTATTTGGTTTTTAGTGTGTGTCTTGCATATCTTACGATATATTGTATATAAACGAAATAATTGTTTGTTATTGATAAATTAAACAATATGGTTGTGCTATATTTTTTTTTGGATAAAGTAGAGACCTGGTCAAATTACAACTTAATATGACGATTAAAATAAACATCAGTGAAGTTCTAGCATAAAAGGTTTACACAACCCAACTGAGGATGGTCTATTAAATGGATACCAATGGGTGGAGAAATGGCATAACCTACAAGCTAGTCTATCGCATGGTTTACTCACATATAGATATGACTGATTGATGAGATATACAATGTTCGAGCATGGATGGGTATATGGTTTGAAAGTTTTCTCTATCTTTGACTAGTGCACTATCCTCCCTCCCTAAATTTTGTTTATCTTTCTTTTATTATATTTAAATAGTTTCACTTAAACAATTTGATAATATGTAATGATAAAATATTTTGACATAGAGTATTAATAATTGTTAGGAAAAAATAAACAAATATATAAATTTAAATAACAATCGAAACACTAAAAAATAACGTTAAAACTAGAGAGAAAAATATGTCCGTTGTCTAATGACAATCAGATAACAACACTATATGAAAATTGTTACTAGACAAATTTCATACTTGACATGCCCCGGTACACCCACACTTTCCAAATTAAATATTTTAACTACGTCTCATGATACAGTAACACAAAAGTAAAAGAGAAAATAAATAAATCAGATACAAACATAAAATATTTCTAACGGATATGATTCTAAATTTGAGATTGTTTCAAATACTCAATTTCAACCAAACCTAACAATAATTTCAAATAAAATAGTTTATTTGAAAAATGAATCCAACACTTTTTTTTTCTAATTATTGTTCTAAATTGCTATGTGGGTATGACTATTTTTCTATTATACACAAAATCTGTCCATTCTTGTCTATGGTTGAGTCCATCTTAACATTTCATAAATGTAACGATATACATACACTCCATATTCTTTAATATTTATATAACACCTCATTTTATCTTTTTTTTTTTATGACATTTTCAACATATCATTCTCTTTTATCTTATACTTTGTCAAAGACTCAAAAGTGTACACACAACGGTGTCCAGCAAATATTTTTGTATAAATAATTTGCTTTAAATGTCAGCCTATACAGTTTTGCAATTAGCAACAAAATTGCGACTTAAAAATATTTGACCAAATAATGTTAATAGATTAGTAATTGTCATTTACAATGGAGTTAGATTGAGAACTTTTTATAGAAACTTTCCTTTGGTTAAGAGAACTAACAGACTAGTAGTTTGGTCCATCAAACTCCTAAACAGATGTTAGCTATATGCTCTGCCTTATAACAAGACACACTCTCTGCATTTTTTGAAAGAACACAAACACGTCCGTCACCTTCAATTTAACACCGTCTGTCCTCAGTTAAAAATCAATTACAGTTCTCACAAACCTCTCCAACTCATTTTTTAACTCAAAATTTCAATGTTGTTGCCTCAATGCTTTTCGCTTCCGACGTTGTTAATGAATTCAAACCTGACGATGGGGCGCATTCTCTCTTTATCATTGTGGAGTTGTTGTTGTTGGGTGTCAGAGGTGGAGATTGAGAGAGAGTGTGGAAACGTGCTGGTGAATTCATGGGTGGTTTTGGTTTTTGGGTTGAGACTAGCTAAAGCATGAGCGATTTTGGTTGATGTTGGTGTTTTGGTTTTTTATGGGTGATTTTGGTGGTTTATTGGTCTTTTTTCTTGAGTTTCCTTAGCGAAATCCAACTTCTCCTTACTAGTTTGTGTTGGTTTGAGAAACAACATCAATGAATGTGATTTTGAATTTTTGCAGATTGGTTTGTTGCTTTTGGAAAGGGAAGAGATGAAAGATCGATAAATAATTAATATCAAATAAATAAAACCTCGTATAAGTGGAGGACAAAAAAAATAAAAAATAGGGTAAGTGTAGCCGGACAAAATTGCGAAATTAAGAAAGTCAAAATCGCACAATTAAAAAATGCAATGCAGTGTAAATGACAAGAGTAAATAGGAGAATGGTAGTAGTAAATTACCATTTTCTTTGTGTTTGTAATTTTTAATGCGACTAAGTTCATTCTATATTACTTCTCAGTTTTCTGATAAGATAAAATAGTCCAAATTTTTCATCGAATCACTAAATCATACAAAATTAATAAATATAATTCATTGTCATAGGTTATAATTTTGTTTTCAAATAGCTACAATTTATACAATATAGAAAGTTCTTGTTTTGATCCACTAAACATAGAAAAATAATTATCACACAAAGATATGAAGTAGCAAATGTCAACTAACATTAGAGTGAAGAAGAGAATAAGATTGGAAAATGGAACTAGAGGGGGTTCAAAATAAAGAAAGAACGGTAGATTTTAATTTCAAACTCAATCATTTGCGTAAGAAATAAATAAGGGGATATGAATTTGGAAGACACGAAATTTATCCTAACTTTAAAACATGTGATAGATTTTAAAAAAAGATTACTTTAGGAAATTTTTTCTTCTTCTAGTATTTAACTTTATTAGATACATATTAGCTTAGATGGGACTGGAGATATAAACTTCTTTTTATTCCACCCCTATGTCTACACACTTCACCAAATGTAAGTTTTGCTTCACTTTTCCACTAGTTTTCTTTTTGTTTGTTTACTCGTAAATGACTATTTACATATTTTGTTTATTTTTTCTTCTGGTTTTGTTGACCATAGTCAAGGGCAGATGTAGGTATCCTCTTCTAGGGGTTAGGGTTTCTACCATTGTTTTACTAAAAAAGTCATTCGCATGTATACATTGGCATTTTTTGTTGACACATGATTTTCTATATCATGTCATTAATAATAATATCTTCAATTCAAGAAGAAATGCTAATAGAGGTGTGAAAACTAACTAAATGTGTGACTACCTTTACAAGAGCATGAACTACCCCATTGAATTGTCTTCGAATAAAAACTTTACATATGAGTTTTGAAAGTCATGATGGAAGATAAGACAACATTCAGACAAATAACATCAACTAGTGCCTCGTGAAACTTCTCTACCACACATTTACAGTCCAATTAAAAGTCAACTGATTCTAATTGAAGCTCTTGAACCCATTTCAAAGCATTGAGGAGACCAAAAGCTTCAACAACCATAAATGAGCACAAAAGAGAAAACCATTTAGTTTTCCTGAATACAAAATCATTGTTATTATCACAGATGCACATGCCAATGCCTACTTTATTTTCCAAGGAACAAAAGGAAACATCAATATTACATTTTATGCGACAAAGGTAGGAGGAAAACATGAAATGATAAAACGGTTCATTCCACTGATTTGAGAAGGAATAATAAGGTTGTCCACACACTAGCTGATTTGGCTATCACCAAGAGCACGGAGGCGTAGAATACATGAGCCATCGCTAAGCCAATTTTCATCCCAAATCGGGATAAAAGATCCACCCCCTATGCTCCAACGAGTATTTGCCTTCAATAAAGGTTTTTTTTTCGTCCAAATACTTTTCCAAATATAACTTTGATTATGGCGAAGATTAAAGGTAAAAAAAAATCACTTATAGAAAAATATTTAACTTTAAAAAGACGAGTGATTAAACTATACACATTAGATATGAGCCTCCATCCTTTTTTACCAAAGCGAGATTAAAAATACTGATGCATACATAAGAATATTTGAAAATACGAGCTGTCTTTTTGTTTTTGTTTGGTTGATGTAACTATGCATAAAAAAATAGTCCTACTCAAATAGTTGGAAGGAGAGATATAATGTTTATTATACATATATGTAATAATTTTCAAACTTTTGTTTAGATTGAATCTTAGAAAACATCTTCTTACTTTTAGTTTATATATGCAATGAAGTGATGTGTAAAGACGTATATTTTCAAACTTTTGTTTAGATTGAATCTTAGAAAACATCTTCTTACTTTTAGTTTATATATGCAATGAAGTGATGTGTAAAGTTACAAATATTAAGATTTTACTTTAAAGTTACAAATTTTTTTTTATTTTAAAGTATTGTCTAAATACTATTACAAATATAGTCCAAGTCTTATCTGACTCTTAATAATCTTTTACCGTGCTTGATTTTAGGTGTGACGCTGCTTATAAAGATTTGTTGTGATGTCTTATATTATTTATCTTTGATTTACTAATCAAAATGATTTATATTACTAATTTTATTATTTGCATTTGATTTTATAAGTTTTTTTTTTTTTTCTCATATAAGATTTAAGGAATTTGTGATGCAATATTTCCCTCTCGTACTTTCCATTTCGCGTGTCATTCCTCTTTCCCGTCGCGCCTCCGTCGACTTCTGTGTCTCGTAGGCACAGCATCTCCGTCTCTTAGTTGCAACTTCTGCGTCTCTCTCTCTCTCTAGGTACTACACGAACCTCATCTCATAATAATTAAATCTTGCTTCTTCATTGTTTTTTTAAACCCTTTTGCTAAATCTTGCTAAGGTTTAGGTTTAACGCAGTAGAGAATATTGTTCAACAAAGAAGAAATCTAAGGTACATTTTTTCCTTAATTCCTTATCCCCAACTAAAAATAAAATCATAGGGTAATAATTTTTGAGGGTGTGTAAAGTTATAGGGTAATGTAATGTATCTTGCTCAGGTGTTAAAATGGAGTTGTCAAAGAACCAAATTTTTGCTGTTCACGGGATTGCTGGTGCTGGGTCAGTGGCTTTAGCCACAGCTTTCACCTATCCTCTCGACACTATCAAAGTCCTCACTCAGGTTTTACTTTCTCAACTCTTTCTCTTTAACCACTCTATCAATGTCATGCTCACACTTATCTCCTTATTTTGTTTTGCTTGTTAAATTCAAAGGTTGGTTCCAGTGCCGGTAAAGAATTGAATGCTTCCCAGGTTTTTATGAGAGTAATCTCTGTGTCCGGCAATGCAGGTATGCCTTTTCAATTTTGCTAGTGACACCTTTTATTTCCAGTTACACCCAAATAGCCTAAGTGAACTGATTCACGTAACCTACACGAATGTAAGTTAAAAATATATGAATTCACTTAACGTACAGAAGGTTATTTTTTTGGGTGTAACTGGAATTAAAGGGGGTGTAACCGGCAAAGTTGATGCCTCTTTATGGAATTTTATTTTGTTTAATTTTATGTGGGTACCTTGCACACCGAATGATAAAATTGCCTCGTTGGAGTCTTGAATTGTTGTTCTCTAGTGCACTTGCTAATTCCATGTATATTGTGGGTTTTAGACTTTTGACTGGACCAAATCATTTTCCCTCCTTCATTGTCCGTTTTTAGGGATTAACTTCAAAAATTCTTCAATAGACTTTATATACTACTAGGTATTTTGAGCACTAGGTAACTGTTAAGTGATCATTGTTTTGGCATTTTCAGATTTGGTTCTGTGAAACTAACTGAATGCTCCTACTGGCTCAGCCCTAAAAAATCTATTATGTATGCTAACTCGTTGTATTGTTACATTCGGGTTTTGCAGGTCTTTTCGGTGGTTTTGGTTGGATGGCATTTGGAAGGGTTTTTGGTCTCGGAGCACGATTTGGGGTTTACGAAGTCCTAACAGCCTTCTGTAAAGGCAAGTTCTTTGATATTTTTGTAGTTCTCTTGTGTGATTAACATTCCTTTTTTGTTTCATTTTTTTCAATTATATATATATATGCATAAAAGAAAATATTGCTACTTTGTTTTAGATGAATATGACACATTTTAGATTGAAGTTTTGTTATTATGTCTGTATATTGTGTAGCAATGTCTGATTTTAGACGCCCTTTGTTTGTTTGACCTAAAGGTCGTGTGTGCTTGTTTTATGTTTTGTTTTTGTTTTTGTTTTTGTTTTCAATACCTTTTGGAGCTTGTTAGTTATGAATTAGAACATATGGTGTTTTTTTTGAGTGGAGAGTGTGTGACTTGGGTGCTCATGAGTGCACTTTTGGCAGATGGTCGAGAAGATAATTATGTCACTGCTTCAGAGGCTCTTTTGGCTGGCATGGTTGCTGGTGCCACAGAGACATTCATAAGCTCTCCATTTGAACTCATCAAGCTTCGTATGCAGGTTACCTCTGCTTCATATGTTCCAAGTTCAAACTTTGCTTTGGAAGAGGGGGCTCGCAAACCGTTGATTGCAAGATTACTCACTGGCTGCTATCCAGACAAGAAGTCTTTGAACCAATATGTTGGTCTCATGTCCACCCTAACAACCAAAAACACTAACCTTACAGGTGCTTTACTGGAGTATCCATGGGCAATGACAGGATCTGGGAAGCCACCATCAGTTTGTAATGTGAGAAGGCCATCAGACGTTATATCTTTGGAAGGATGGAGAGCATTGTGGAGAGGTTTGCGTTCTGGAATTGTTCGAGATTCTGTGTTTAGTGGCGTATTTTTTTCGAGTTGGCAACTTTTGCACCAAGCAATGCTTGATTGGAAGGCTGTAGGGATGAGTCCTCCACCCAGGTTCAGCTCTTATTCATCAATTAAAGAAACATTTCTGTTGTATCATTTTTCTTTATATTGTGTTTAGGAAAGATAGTTTTATGAAAAACTTCTGATTGGATAGTGGTCAAACTAAGGCTGATGTCAATATATTTCCACTCTTTATTCTTCTTGTACATGAAGGAGAACCTTATTGCAACAGTTAGAGTCACTGTCATGTGATTAGGAGCTCACGGGTTCAATTAAAATCAGCCTCTTCCAAATACAAAGTGTTGAGAGTCCCCATTGGATGAGATTTGGCTTGAATAAGTGTTTATAAGTGAGAGACATACATCACATCACAAGTCGGTTTTGTAGGGTTTGAATTAAACTCAACTCAAATTCTAAGAAAAGTAAGGCTGCATATAATAGATTAATAATAAGCTCCACCCTTCCTTGGACCTCACCATGGCTGGAGCTTTATAGTACCAACCAAGTCGTCCCCTTGTTGTCTTTGCATATAGACTGAGTTGTGATAACCTTTAAGCCTGATGGTTGTTGCAGTAACCTTTAAGTTTGATGGCTGCTGTTCATTTTGAGGCCCTGTTCAGTAAACAATGAATAAGGTTGATGAGCTTTTTTATATTTTGGGTTCTGTTTGATTTCTTTTAAGTGGATGCCTTATCCTCCGCACCTCGACCCCTAATTAATTAATATTCTGCACCACAACTACCAATATACATGGGCTGAATTATTTGATGGATGGGGTTTCATGTGATTCTCACTGTGATTTTAGTCTATGACACAGTATGGTAGCTGTTGGATAATTGATGCATTAAATCATATATTTTGTCATCTATTAGTTCTTATAGGCTAATTGTTTATCTGCAACTGAATTTGGTTGTCCTTGTAAGTGCGTTTGTCCTGACTCAGGTTAAATGAAGAAGTTGGTCCGTTGTCTCCTTTGGCTGTTAGTCTCGCTGCTGGATTTTCAGCTTCAGTTGCTGCCGCTGCTTCTCATGGTTTTGATACAACTAGAAGTAGATCACAATGTACTGTGCTGCCGAAGGTATGAGCCTTACTAGTTTAAAAAATGTTTTGAAAACCTTGTGAGTTATGATCTTGTTTTTATTATTCTGACATGGCATACTATGCCTTTTTATTAGAAAAGAGGAAAAGGCTGTGTTTGATTATTTTCAATATAATGATTTTGGTATACTACAGTAATATTGTATGCGCTAATAATTACTTCTATTTTTGAGCTAATAATTGCTTTTATTTCAAGGGCAGAACATGAGTACAATTGGACATGCAAAGATAATCTCCTTAAACTAAATAAACACTTACACAACTTTAATAAAGAGTACTCTAAGGTTTAATCTCTCTGCATTTCAACCAAGGAGAAGAAAAGCATATGCTGAAGATGTTTAAAACTACGCTGTCCCATATTAGGTCCATGGTCAGAACTTTTATATTTAAATTCCATGATTCAGCATCTTATTTACTCAGAAAAAATTTCTGTTTAACCCAATAGGATGGAGCCATTTTCTATTTCCAGATATGTACCTCTATGCTCTATAGTCCCAAGTTCCTAACAAGCAATCAAGCACTTATAGGATAGCCTTTGTTTCCCAATAGCCATCATATTTAATGTCATGAGCAAGTTGTAATAATAGGGAATATAAACATGTATAATATAAACTCCCCTGCGGGTTGAGTTTATATCATAAAAACAACAGTGACAAAAAATTCCAACACCAGTGGGCAGAAGAAATTGTCAACTGTTACATATTCCCTATAGATAGCCTTTGTTTCCTGATAGCCATCACATTTTATGATTTCATACTTGCTGCCCTGAAGTTTAGTACTGATATCTGCTTAGTAAATCAAGCTTTAAAAGTTACTGGGGCAAAATGTTTGAATGATGTCAAACTAGCAAAATTAAGCATGGTTGACTGCTGGATTAGTTTGGCAGAAGTGTCTTCATATTCCCATAATCGACCCTTAATTCAATTTTTTTTTTGTTTTCATTTAGACTTTCAAAGGCATTTTTGTGGTTTACCAGTGGTTATTTACTTGACAGAAACGATATTTTGATACATAATTTTGACAACAATTTGAGTGGTTAACGCAATTTAAATGTGGTTAATTACATTAAGTGGATGGTTAATGAATATAACCAAGTGTCGCAACTTATTAACCATCCACTAAATGTAAACCACGATTTTGAACTTCATTAACCATAATTTTGAGGTGTTCAAATATGTACATGATATCCATTAATCATCTATATTGTGTTAAAATATACATGATATTTAAGTGTTAAAATATACATAATATCCATTAACCATGATTTGTGTTCAAATATACAACTGAAATTTGTGATTAACTAACTTTTAAAATCGTGGTTAATTGTGTTAAGTGGATGGTTAAGGAGTTGCGATACTTGGTTATATTCATTAATTATCCACTAAACACAATTCGCCATTTATTTGAACTGCGTTAATCACCCAACTTGTCGAAATTTGTTGTCAAATTTTTGTGTCAAAATAACACAATTATTTACTTTAAGTTTAGATGCTTAGTTCTTCATGCCGTCATTTCAAATATTGAATATTATTTCAATTAAGTAAAGTAAAAAAAATGTAATTTCACATATTTCCAAATTCCAACCAATATCTGTTAGTAATAATTTATACATTCTCTGGTTCCCAGTATGTCTCAATGGAGAGAAAGTTACTGAAATGGAAACGACCAGGAAACAAGTTTGAAAGATATACAGGGATCCATCCTTCTGACAGGAATGTCTTGTTCCGTGGTATTGGGTTGCGGATGGCCCGCTCTGGTATTGCATCGACCATGATTGTAGGTAGTTATTTCTTTGTTGTGGATCATCTTGCTTCTAGTTTGGCTTAATTCCACAAACTGATACCCAATTTTTGTTAATAGTTACTTTCTCCTATAGAAAATAACATTATTTTGGTTGCTGCTTTGCACTAGTCAGCAAAGAGAAAATAGAAAGGAGAATATTCTTGTTTATCACCACAGTTTTTAATTACTGTTGTGAAATCAATACTCATTGTAACTTATAGAGAGAGAGAGAATCATGCATTTGTTCAACTTCAATAAATGTAAAGGATCATTATTCTGAGTTTTGGTGTACCTGCATGTTGCACCCTATTCTTTCTAAGTTTGAAATAAAGGAATTAGTTCTTATGAGTAATGTGATCATTCCTTACTGCTACTTAGCTTCATATTGATTATTTACACTCCCTCCTCCTCCCAATCACACACGCACGTATCAGATTTCCCCCTCAATAGCAATTGTTATTATTTGTAAGTGTAATAAAGCTTGCTGTACTGAGTAGTTTTGCAGTACCAAAGATATGCTATTTGATTGTAAATTTCAAATCTTCAGGGTCCAATTTTTCTCACACCTCAAAGTCACTTCGAAAGAACACATCTAAAAGATACAGTTTTCATGTGAGTTTTTAGAAACATGGGGTGGGTAGCCCAACCTTTCATCCCATTCTAATTGGATTAATAGGCTCTTGAAAAAAAAGTTTGTCCTTCTTTGTTATCTTTGTATATGACGACCTTGCCCCTTAGGCAACAAGTCTTCTTCCTTTTTCCAATTGGATTATTATCCCTTTATGTGGGGTTGACTTATTTTGAACTTTTCTGTTGACCTTTGATGGTTGCACTTGCATGGATGGATTGGTATATAAATTAACTTCACTCAAAAGCTACCTAGGTATTGGCCTCACCATCATTCTCTCAAGTTCCACTCGTGCCAAAAAAAGAATAATAATCATACCTAAAAAACAAGCAAGCAAAAGGCCAAGAGGGTTAGGATAAATTGGTACATGTCAAATTCTGTTGGAAACAACCAAAGCTTTGTGTCTAAGATGAAAAAAAACTGAGGCCCATTGGAAGGGTTTTTCATGATAGACAATCATAATGACTTCCAATATGATTTGGCATTTTCGACTTTCCGAGTCCAAACTTAGGGCATATTATTTTGTGTGACATTGAGAGCCACAAAGTATAATTGTTTTGTACTTTTAAGTAATGGGTTTTGGTCTCTTTGAAGTTGCCACCGAAAATCACACCAACCTCTCTCTAACTCACTCACTCAAGTCACATGTGGTATGTTAATATAAGCATGCACTTGTGAGATGATTAGAAGGTTCAGTGGTTACGAGCTCATTAAGCAATGAAATAGTATATAGTATATATTATTATTATATTAACAAACTAAGAAGGATGCAGTAGTTTCGTTAAGCCATAGACTCGTGGACACAAAGATCGAAGGGTAACATACTTAGTCAAGACAAAACCTCTATTTTATTTTATTTTATTGGTTTGTGTACCAAGTTTTCAGAAGTTGGATTCTATCTTAAGGTTCCAAACCACAATGGTAGAAGTTCCATGTGACTATAATAAACTAATTAAAAAGAGGAAATTGCCATTTTAATTGAAACCTCACTTCTATGATATGGCTTGGACGTCAAGGTTTACTTAAAATGCAGCTTTTGAGTTTTGACTTGTGACTGTTATTATGCTCATTGTAAAGGTCGTAGTAAAGGTAAAAGTAGAAAAGTTTTATATTTAAGAGTGGATGAAAATGATGATATATGTCTTTGATTTCCACTTGTTAGTGGATATAAAACATAGGATAGTTTTCATCCTTTTAATTTGTAGCAGTGGGATGTCATTTATCATGTCACTTTAATTAATTAGCGCATAAAGTAAAATTGAAAGGCAATTCGATAAAAGCTTAAATCTTTTTTTTTTTAATCAGAATCATGAAATTTCGTTTTCACAAAATTTTTTTTTATCAAAATCAAATTACTTGAAATGAACATATAATTGTTTAGGGGCAGTGTGCTAATGCTTTTCGTAAATTGTATTAGGTAGTTTTAATTTGTATTCGTCGAACTACTCACTTTCATATATTTAAAGTTTGTTTTGATTGACTTATTTAAATTTATTTAAATACTTGTGAGATTGTTTAGGAGAACTTATAAAAATAATTTATGGTATATTTATAAATTGTTTTAAACCAATTATTATAAGTTATCCATTTATAATTTATATAAAAACAATTTAATTTAATTTTACTATATATTATAAAAATAACTTATAATAAACATTTATGCTATAGTTGTTAAATAATTTATTTAACCAAATAGGCCGTATTCACTGAATATTCAACTACAAAGGACATGTATTTTTTTATATAAAAAACGGCAGCATTTGAACAATCACTCCAAGTTAGGTAGGTTTACATGGGAAACAAAATGCTGTCTTAAAATTTAAACGTTCTTGCATTTTGAGAACATGAACTCTAAACATTATACAAAGGGTCATGAACTCTAAACATTATACAAAGGGTCTTTACCAAAAGTATCATTGCTTATAAGATTATTAGAGACAATTCTATCTATTTTAAAATTTATTGGTTTTTATATTTTAGTATTTTAGAATGATTTTTAATTTTATTTTATTTACACAATTATTATGAATTTATGAATTAATAAATGTATTCTTTAAATTTAGATTGCGGCTCACTATTTTACTAACACGCCTTAAAAAGAGACTAAATGAGATTTTAAATATTTTAACATTAGTTGAGTTGTTCTGTCTCTTTTTGGACAGATGAACGATAGAACATAATATATTGACCCGTTTTATCATCTATATAAAAATAATATTTTTCTTTTAATAGATCAGAACACAATAATAAAAAAGAAGAATTAAATATCTTGTGAACCCGGAATTGTCGAGAAGAAACTAATTCAAATTCTATGAAAAAAATCATAATTAATCTTTTGGTCAACTCCTTAAAGTCAACATGAAGTTATTTCGGCTGGCCCCAAATATTTGTACCATAGAAAATGACGTCAAATTATGTAAATATTGCGCAAGCTTCAGCATATAATTGATTAAAGTATATTGTATTATTGAGATAGATAGATGCTAATGAGTAATAACCAAGATAACCAACCTCTGTTCTTATTGGATTCTTCTAACAAATAAAAAAGTGAACACAACCCGTCTCATATATCAGTTTCTTTTTTTACTAAATATATCATAGAGTTTATCGAGTATAATATCTATCAATCAATTATTTAGTATTACGTTATTTTTCATATTTAGTTTTTTAAAAATAAATTCAAATTTTGAATTAATTTTACCTTTGGTATTAATATCCACCTTTTTTTTTTCCATGAGTACCTAAAAATTGACCATAAAATATTGTGATACATAATTTGAACTCATTATTAATGTAGGCGTAGTGTTTTGATAAACTAGAGAAATTGTGGTAATTATCTTGTCTGTTCTAGTGGATATATATATGAGAAGAGAAAGAACCTAATGAATAAGGTAAACATCATGGACTGGTCTGTCACTCTTTTGTGATGACAATATTGGATATATATTATATAGTGCTCGTGTTGGTGCTTCAAAGCATGCGAATGCTTTCATCACACATGACTTGATGCTTCCCTAAGCAGGAACCCATATATATTCATTCAAGAAATAAAAATAAAAATAAAAATAAATTGCCCCTTGTTGTTGTGATACAAGACAAGTAGCTAACAAATATACCATCAAAGTAGGCAAATGCTATAAAGGCCTAATAGGACTATTGCCCCAAATGTTAAGTTGCAAGCATTCCCTACAGTGCTTAATGGACCCTACAATCCTCAAGTTTGATAAATATATAAATAAATCTTATTCTCTCAACAATAGTCCTTGGCACGTGAGAGTCCCAACCCCCAACTTAATGAAACCCCCCTCCCATGGTGATCATCATCCTAGCACTCTCTAACCCAAAAGAAATTTCGTTTCGTTTTCCTTTTCTTGTGCTAGGAAAATTCCTTTAAGTGCACCAGAATTTCATGCACTAGTGGTGAAGTGCATAATATTTGATTCATGTTATAAATTAAACATATCAATTTTTATAAATCAAATTATAACTTAATTATTTCTTATAACTAAAATTGATGGTAGTATATAATATGATAATCATAACAGGATGAGTTGAGATCTTTTTTATTTTTCAAAAGAAATAGAGAATATTATTATCGTAATTTTTAGTGTATAAAGTCAATAAATATTTAATTTATATTGCATGTTTTAAAAATGTGTGTAAATATATAAATAAAACTATAATAATAGAAGAAATGAAAAATCATGAGAAATAAAGAGACCCAATCACAAACAAATATATGAAAGACTGAATGATTGTTTTAGTAAATTAAATTGTATCACCGCACAATTTTTGTGTTTGAAGTTAACAAAATTTTAAAATGTTGAAAATTAAAATATGCTATCGTTTTTAGTCTTTTTAAATTAATTGATATAGTTTGTAGAAATGTTTTGAAGGTCTAGTTTGACTAGAATGTTTAGATATTATGTTAAAATGTTAATTTTAAAATTCAAAATCTTTTTGTCACGATAGATATATTATTTTGATCAAACATTATTTTTACTATCGATGTTATTTGATATTTCAGAAATTAAGTTCAATTTGAAAGTAAGAGTCTTATTTTTCGTACTGTCATGAATAAAATTATTGTCGATGTATCTTTAGGTGACAACCACATTTTTAACACATTCTCCAACTCCATGAAGGAAATTCAAATTCTCAAATCCTTGCAAGTTGTTAGAGCTCATTCTCCTAAAGCGCATATCATCAAGGAAGTGATCTGGCGTCCCCCAAAGAGTAATGAATTAAATGTAATATCGATGAAGTTGCATCTGGATATCCTAGTCATGTTGCTTGTGGCGGTATATTTAGGGACAACTATGGCGCTTCATTAGATTGTTTTGCAATGAATTTGAAGATTACAACTACACTACATGCTGAAATTATAGAGTTATGGTTGCTATCGAAACAACCTACAAGAATAGGTGACGATTTTAATGGATAGAATCTGAGTAGCAATTGATAATTTTGGATTTTAGAAATACTAACCTTGTTACTTGGTCTATTAGAAATAGATGGCCTAATTGTCTTGAGATAGTTAAAAGAATGAGTTTTACTATATCTCGTATTTTTAGAGAATTTACATTATTAACAATCAATGATGGAATATTTTTCCTTCAAATATTTCTGATATTTTCTATAGAAACATAATTGATTTTCTTGAATATAGATTTTGCTGATGCTTACTGTATTATTTTTTTCTTTGCCAGAGTTTGATCCCTATAAATTTTGTTGATAAGATTTTTAACAAGACAATAGTTTATATTCTGAAGTTTGTTTTTATTAAGTTTTGGTATAATCTCCAAATATATTATTTTAGAGTTATACAAATAATAGATGATTAACTTGGAGTCAACCTAATTGAGTTATGATATTATTCATATTTAAAAGAATAATGCCCAATATATATGTAATTTTATCGGTTAAACCCAAAATATGCTATTGATAAAACCAATTCGCTAATACATATTATACATGCCAGCGTCCCCATATAGGAAAAATATCTCTCATATATACAAAAGCTGATTTGATTGCACTTGCACTTGTGCTCAGCACAAATCCCATACGTTTCTTCAAATATAAAAGTGATATGAACTTTTTCGCCTATAGTATCTGGATTTGCAAGGTTATTGACACTCTGATTTTATTTATTGTCAAAAAAGATAAATACAGGGGTGTGATTATCCACGTGTCAGCATAAATACTAAACTAAAAGAGCACAAAACTTCCAATTGAAGAGAATGGGATATTTGAAAGCATAACGTCACATTGCATATTGTTCAATTTAATTTCATTTCATCTAGTGCCCCACTTGCTGGCTGCTACATACTAGTACAAATCTAGCTATAGCAACTTCACTGATTACAACGGCACCTAATGTGGCTATTGTATCATTTAATTAAACTACAACAAACAAGTAAATGATGATAACAACAATTAGCTTATAGTACTATTTTTCTCCCATTTGGAAAATGTAGCTAATTAATTAACTCTCTTCTCTAGATATATATTACTATCACTTGTATTGCATTTGCATTTGCATCATCGTCTAATTTGGCAAGCTTACTTCATCAAGATCATCCAATGACAAGAAAACCTCATCTAAACAAGAAAGCTCTGTTCCATCACCATCTTGATCATCATCATCACTCTCATAAACTCGACATATCACCCACCTACTATGTTCCTGAATCAAAGGATAAAATAAATAATAAATCAATATTAATCAAGATACTTTAAAATTTTAACTTCAATTTTTTTTTTTGATAAAATAAAATTTTTCATGTACTATTATACTATATACCGTGATGACAATTTAGTAGTTAAAGTTTGACATTATAACTTCAACGACAAAATTCAAATTTTACAAGATACAATTGTAAAATAGTTATTAGTACCACGTTATTAATAAATAATTTCTCATATCTGATTTAAAAAAAAAAAAATACTAACTGATTTTGGTTGTGATTTTCTTTTAGATGATGATGATCTGCTAGAGGAGGCAGAATCTGATAGACGATACTCTTGCATTATCCAATTGGTTTTGTTACCATTAGGTGTCTCTCCCAAATGGAAAACATAATATTTCTTGATACCAAGTCTCTTATTGGTTGAGCTTGTAACAACTTGTTCTTCCATTCCCATTGGCATCCAATAACCATTGTTAGTGATTCTGTTTTGTGTCCTTCTACTGTAATAGTACCATTGATTTCCCTCTTCTAAAGCTCTACCTAGAAAATATGAATAGATAATTAATGAATTATTGACACATGAACACAAAATTAAAGTGATAAGAAAAAAAGAATGAAGAAATGTAAAAATTGATACCATGAAGTTCCCAAGGATCATAAGGGAAGAGGTGAAGATCAGGGATAACATCTGGATGACAAGGTAAAAGGGAAGCCTTTCTATGAAGAAAATGGACAAGAAGCTCTTCATCTGTTGGATAAAAACGAAAACCGGGTGGAAGGTTGACATTGTTGTTATTATTATTATCTCCCATTGATTGAATGAAAGAGCAATGGAGGGTGAAGATGTGAAGGTTTGGTATTTATAGAAATTATATTCTTATTATTGAATTGAAAGAAAGGGAGGGAGTAGTGTGATGGTGTGACGTGAAACTGAAGGTCTTCTTTACATACAAATTCAATATTAATAGTTTTTTTTTTATATATAAACGTTTAAGTGGCACTTTCAGAACTCCACCAAGCAAGTAAGACGGCGGATAACGGAACGTGATGGTTAGATACTTTGCCCGTAAAACGGGATTGTGAGAGAGAGACATTGATGCACCTCATCATCCTTTTATTTATAACTTTCATATTTATTTATTTATTTTTTAATCCTCCATTTTCGCGAGTTTATTTATTCATTCATACATATGGTAAAATCTTAAACTTAAATATGCAACCTATATACTTTATTTTTGTAGGTGAATACCCAGGTGCTCTATAGTTTTGTTAAGTATATTATCCAACATCCAACTATTTAATTATGTCATTTTTTTATATTTAAAATTTAGATTAATTTATTTTTAGTGTATCAGTATCCAACGAAAATTCTAAAATGCCAAAAAACTTATCTATTTTGTATTAACAAAAAAAATTCTATATACCAAAAATAATAATGCATGATTTTATGCTATATATTTTTCATTTTCCACTTTTTGTTCATCAAATAATTATAATTTTGTAATTTTATAGGTTTCAATTTTGTAAATTGTTTGTAAAAAAACATAAATCAGATATTTTAATTGTTACAATGCATCTTCTTTCAATCAATTGAAAATTGACTTATGTGCCTAACTTTTTTTGGATCATGATAAGTGAAATGAAAAAGCACAAATTTTTTTCATTTTGATTTTTGTTTTTACCTTCTCGTTTCTAGAATAATGAAACCTTAATAATCTAAAGTTCGATTCAGAAATAAAAAAAATCTAATAAAAAGTTATTATAGTTATAATTCAAACTCAAATTCGCACAGATAATTCATTCTTAATTTAAATTCTTTAATGATTTGAGTCTAATTACTTTAAGTAAATAAGTTACTCTCGTAATTCTACCTCATTAATCGTGATATTTATATAATGTTTACATATTCTCAATTTAATTAATTGATTGATAAAGTATATAAATGAAATAAGAATTTCAATTTTAACAATTATTTAAAATGAGAGATTAAAATTGCACGGTTGTAATACTTTAATGCTTAAAAGTGCAATTAATTCTCTTGTGCTTGAGTTTAGTCCAATGTAGAATATATTTTGCTTTTTTTATTTTATATATATATATAAAGAACTTCTTAATTTTTTACAACTAGCATTTTGGCTGTTTACATTTGAATTGATACAAGATAAAATATCCCGTAATAAATATGTAAAAAAAACAAAAAGAAGAATTTATTTTCGGTCATCATCACACTTCATGCTGATATCATCGAGGGTATAATATCCACGTGGCAAGTAGATGTATTTTTGTATTGGGCCAATTGAATTGTGGTGACCGGCCTCTTGGAATGTACCTACATATGCTTCATCATAATTATAAGCAATTATCATATGATTTTTAGATTTAAATACAAGAACTTTTTGTTTTCTCTCTACCCATATGCTTTTGCCTTGCTTTGTAATCAACTGATTAGTAGGAGTAGCACAATGGGAACTGCACATACATTCCACATGGAACAAAGCAATCAAGTGAATCAACTAGTTTTTTTCAAGGACCCATCAGTTTAACTGATTTGCTTGGCCCAAACAAGCCCCCACATTATTTATATAATTAATCAATTATTAAATCTTGCATAACAAAAAAAACCAACTTAAAAAATTACACTAAGAATGAACTACATTGCTTATAATTTTTCCAACCATGAATTACATTTTGCACCTCTACTATTATTGATTTTTGTTTTTTTTTTTTGGATTTACGAGATTAGCAATTATAATTCTTCCATTGAAGTAGACAACATTATTTTGTTTCGGATGACTAATCGGAATTTCTATATATTATATAGAACCATCTGCATCTGAGTCCAATTATAATTATATAGAGTGAGTTATTATAAATGTAAGAGTTACTATTTGCAGTACACAAGGTTTTACGGCGTCTTTCTTTTATGTCATTATCTACCTTTGACTTGATACCAACTACTATGAGACTCCAGCCAAACAAAGACTCATACAAGAATTACTCCAATAATACAAACAAAAATAAGTGATAAGTAATAGTTTCAAAAAAAAAATTCATGATAATTAATCTCTTCGGGATAAATATATTACTTTTTGGTTTTCAATGTGAGAAACATAGTAGATTTTTTAAGTGTACTACCTAATCCTTAAATAAAAATATATTAAATAGAATTGATATATTTAATCTAAATTTTAAATCAAATACATTAACTTTTTTTGTTGTTGATATTTTTACTTATATTTTATAAAGAAAGAAAATTATTAATTATTAAAATAATTTGTATACCCTAAATTTTTTAGGACGATTTTTCTTTTCTAAAAAGTATTCTTCTTTATGCTAGTGAATTTCTTTTAATAATTGCTAAGGGTATTTTTGAAGACAAAAATTAATATTAATTAACTTTTGTTTTTATTGAAAAAAACTTTTTCATTTCCTCATAAATATATTTAATACATATCGAGATATATAGATAGTTAATTGTAAATGTAACAACCTTTATTAAGACGTGAACGATTATATTTGTTTAAAAAATTCAATGAGAGAATTTTTAAAATAAAGACTAAAAATGACTTGCACCAATTTTAGGCATAGTTTATAATACACCCCCCTCCGCAAGGGAGGGTGAAAAGATAAAAAAGAGAGAACCGGATGGTTGTATATGGAAGGAAAACATCTCAACACTTTTGTCCTTTGGTACCTTAAAATCTATACCCCATTTCTTAGGTCTAGTGGACAAATAGTTTAGAAATATGATTCCATTTCCAAGGCATATTTATTTTGTTGACTAGGCCCGGTGAACAACATTCCTGAATTAATGAAGTTTATAAAGTACTTCATCCCCATTGTCTTTGGGTACGTACTACCCTAGTCATCAGATTGGTTGCCAATGCTTATATTCCACAAAGGTCTTTTTTTAACCTTGTCTATCTATGGGAGCATAGGTTTAATCACATGTGAAATTTTTTGGAAGCTACAAAAATGACATACTAGTATATCTTTTTTTTGGTGAATCTATTGTATCCTCTAACAACACTCAATTGTGTTGCAACGTCAATTTTAAAAATTCAAACTATACTTTATCATGTTGTAGACGGTTACACTGATTATTATATATTAAAAATATTTTTTTTAAAAAAAAAATAGAAGGGAGAATTATCATTAATTAAAATGATACTAATTATTATTTTACGACTGATATTAAGGTGATTTGAATTTTGTCTCTTTAGATTATGTTATGTATTGAGTCAATGCTCATTCCTTCATTAGCCATATATATATATATATATATATATATATATATATATATATATATATATATATATATATATATATCACATGCCCAATCTCTCGTGTGCGTATAAAACCCCTAAAACCTTTTTACTAGTCGTTGTCCTAACTCCAACAAGCGGGAACATACAAAGGAAAAGACCACTTCCAACAAAGCTTTGAATCCACACTATAAATAAGACTATTCACAAACAAAAATGTACACCTTTTCTATCCCATACCTCTACTTCTTACTCAATCAAGAGTGACTTGAGTTTTAGAGTGATTGCATTTACCGCTACTCCATTTGACGAAGTGTTGTCCCACCAGATCCTCTTCAGTTTGGTCATCCTTTTCAATCTATTATGGATCAGGTTACAATGTCAAACTCTTATCGTTGAGTTAACACCTCATTGACAAGAAAAGCTTAATAACACTTATACCAAGTGATGTTGAAACTGACTAAAATGATACATGTTGAAATAGTCTCACATTGTCTAACATTGTAAAGGAAGAGGGATGTCCATCCGATATAAAATGACTATAGTTTTTCGTTACAGAATGCACCTTACAAAAATACTTTAAGTTTGTACTTGATTCCTTTATTTTCTCTTATACTCTTGTGTTGAAGTATTGTGAGATATATTTTAATTATTTGTTTTGAAGAGTGTTATTCTACTAGAGACTATGAAGTGTTTGAGAAAGTCCATATGTTATAAAAAAATTAACATAGTATTATTCTTCAGTTATTATTAAACAACAATCGTCGTTTTTTTTCTTCACCTAATTTTGCAGTTTACACGATAACTTCTTCTACTTAACTGTGTTTCTTTAATTTTTCTCTCTCTCTATATATATTTTAACAAGAGATAGTGCAAGACAAACAGTTTTTTTTTTTTACAAAGGGACTATAGCTTTTCTTCATAATTTTTATAAAGGAACTATCTCAATTGATTTTAGGTATAAAAATATTTGTAATGCTAAATTGTAAATGAATCCCATAGATTATAGAGGTTTAAGCATCAAAATTAATGGATCGTTGAAGGTGCAGGGCAATCACGAGTTACAAAGATTCATTCATAATGTGAAATTTTGGTATATTTCCACTTCATTGCCACATTCTTAAGTAATTAGTCACTTTTAAGCTGATCGAGACATTCAAAATATCTCCAATATTATACTTATTATATGTATCCTCTCTCTTTTCCTTTACATAGTATAATATATTTGTTCAAATTCATACATTTAGATAAGAGTGGAGGTGTACTAAAAGAGCATAATTATAATAATAATATTCTCCGAATTGAATGAGCATGGAAATTTACCTGACTTAGATGATGATGTTACTGTAATTGAATGGTGGGTCTGAGTTAGTCATGTATATGTTAGGTCTCAAATTTTCTTATTCATCTATCCTTTGCTTATCATTGACCGACAAAATTAATTACATTATATTATATTATAAAATAGCAATAATTTACTATAAGTAATTGAGTATGACCCATACCTGTTTCACTGAGTACTATAATTTTTTTAAATTGAAAAAAAATATTATTCACTCTATTTATACAATAAATAATAAATACGGTGTTAAATTTTATATGTTTAAGAAAAATAGTACATGAGCATTTAACGTTAATGTATGAGTATAGATACAAATAGATCAAGTGAGATCAACTGACAAAAACTTACGGTTTAATCTATAATAGATCTAGTCTTTTTCATATAGGTCAAATTAATGGTTTTTTTAAATTTTGTTTAGCTAAAACAATTATACTACAAGTTCTTGAAATAGTTTTTTTTGACTTATCAGACCAATTCACTTAAAAAAATATAAATAATTTTTATTTTTTTTGTTGATAAAAATTTGTGATGATAGAATAATGCATCGGTCTAAGATAAGGAAGACCCTAAAATTTATTCGACATTTACAAAGGAAAAGATATAAATAATTTTCTTTATTACTACTATAATTATTGTAATATTAAATTTTTCTTAAATTATAAATTAAGTAATATTTTTTTAGTACAACTTTTTTTCTTTGTAATTTAAATATACTAACCTATATCTATTTTTGACATATTTATATGTATTATTATGAAATAAAATTCAAATAGGATGTCATGCAATGTTAGATTCTCTAAAATATCTTGTTAAATATCAAAATAGAATTTAAATTTGTTGACACATTAACTTATTAGTCTATTTATAAAATCTTGCACCATTCACCACTTGAGTGGTGTAGACTTTCATAAAAAATAGTGAAGTAGACTTTTAACCATACTTGAAAGGTTTGGTTAGACTATGTAAAAGATTAGGCTAGACCTTAAAAAATGGATCTATGATAGGTAATAAATCATGCTTAAACCTATCACTTTGAAAGTATGTCAGACTCAGGTTTTGCAAAGTCTAACTTGACCTATCTAGTCTATTTATACTCCTAATACTGAGTGGAAGCATAGGCCCAAACTTGTGACAAACGAAGTTGCTCCAAATTTTCTAAACTTAGTCGTCTTTCTCCTTCTTCATTCACCGAAGATGGTTTGTGACTATTTTTTGGCCCAAAATCATACATATAAATCGTTTTTATCTCTTTTTCTCTAAATAAGTAGTTTCATGATAAATTAAATTTTTATTTTGTGTTTTGTCGGTGGTTTCTTCGTTTGACTGCAATATTGTTTTGTTCGTCATCTTGTTGCGATATTCACTTGATTCCAATTGATAAATTAGGTTCGATTCATTATAGATTTAATCAAATTTTCAAAGATTTTAACTTCATTAACGTTACAGATTCAGATGCATGAATATTTCATACAATTTGCCATATTTATAGACGTCTTATTATTTTATGCTATTAACATTAGGGTTGTGAGTTTGTTCACATGTTCGTCCTTTTTAACTTTAACGACTTTGTATTTGTTTTTGTCTTGATTGATGTATTCTACCAATTTAAATGTATAAATATGTTTTCAGTAAAAAAAAACATTGCGCCAGCCCTGCTACTGCCTTTGGAGGGAGACAAGTATAAATTATTTTGTAAGTGTTCTTTAAATATAAAGATCTTCCATATATTGAACTGAGACATCGTTCTTTCACGCTAAATTTATATTATATATAAAAAAACATAATGCCAAAAATTTGTCAATAATATCCGTAAATGAAGAGACCGAATTAATATTGAAATATAAATGGTTGCAACTGCAAGTAAAACTATTTTTTTTTTTTTTTTT
>JBBPBQ010020323.1:11350318-11362780 GCA_037974755.1 Cicer yamashitae
TTATATTATATATAAAAAAACATAATGCCAAAAATTTGTCAATAATATCCGTAAATGAAGAGACCGAATTAATATTGAAATATAAATGGTTGCAACTGCAAGTAAAACTATTTTTTTTTTTTTTTTTCTGAAAGTTAACTGTCAATTTTATAGAGTAAGTATCTATATAATGACTTGGAGGATCTGAGGAGAAGATAGTTGAATGAACAATATATAGTTCAATGTTTTGGACTTAATGTTTCTATTTCTTAGTCCACCTTATGTAGACCGTGCCCGCTACACGTGTTGACAAAATGGAAATAACTAAAAGTTTACAAATTTAATAAAGAGAAATGATATTTAAATACACTTTTGGGCACAAATACTGGATACCATATATTGTACATACTTAAGGGACAATTTAGTCATTTTGCTAGTTATTTTTTGAAAATCCTTTCTCTTCCTCAGAAAACTCTTTCTTTTTCTCAGAAACCTTTATACGTTTCTTCCTTCTCTTCGTCATCGTCATCGCTCGTCTCATCTTAGCCCGTATCATCTTCCTTCTCTGTCGTCATCGCTCGTCGCCTTCTTTGTGCGATAGTTACAGGTTGTTGGGGTATTTTCATTATAAGTTTACTTTTCTCTATCATTGTTGTTGCTTCTTTGTATGATTGTTGTTTCCTTCAATTTAGGGGGAAAGTAAAAGAAAAGAGAGATTGTGTGGGGCCACATATGTATAGTATACACTTATGATAATATTTGTGTAGGAAAATATTGTTTAAATATATTTTTCTACACAAATACAAACACAAATACTATCATAACTGTATACTATACATATGTGTATAAATAACATTTCTCTTTAATTAAACATTTAAACTAATAAAATACGCGTACAAATCCATGTATACGTGAGATAGTGGTTAATAAATTAGATTGATAATATATAAATGATAAATTTATATTTAAATTATCTAATTGATTAATAAAATAATGCACTGTTTAATATAAATAAATAATAATTTTAAAGTTTTGTTACTAATAAAATTAAATTAAAACTTAAATGCATTATCTTCAACAAAGTAAACATAGTCCATACAAAGTTTACATCTGTCCAGCATGTATCAAATCAACTAGAAATTATGGTAGATTTCAGATGATCAAAATAAAAACAATATGCAAATAGTTTTTGTGAAGACAATTTAGTTTGTTTTGACAAAAAGACAACTTATTTACATTAACCAAATTTGTTGAATTAATAATATTGGTGAAGGTGAACTCTAACTTATGTCCAACTTTGAACTCATTTATGTCACGGGTGGTGTGGGGTTAGTTATCAAACTAAGATATGCAACATATAATCAAAATATTTAGAATTTATCATAAAAATTCTTATGATACAAGTGAAAAATATGAAAATAAATAAATAAATGCAATCGGGTTCAAATTTGTCAAAATATCACTAGTTGATCTTATCAACATTATGTCTAACTCAATAGATCGCCTGGTTTCATATCAAGCAAATATAGAAATAATTGTTTTTATGTCATCATCGACCTGAGTAAAAAAAATGTCATCATCAACTTCAAGATGAAGATTGTTTGTTGTATTGAAGAAATCCATCGAAATTTTAAAAATATCAATTAATTTTTTTTTCTGGTATGTAAGTGTGTACCAAATATTAAGTAAATCGAAACTTTTAGGAATTTCAAAAATATCAATTTATGAAATTTCTAATACTTGTTGAGTTCTAGAAATTATTTCAGTATAGAAATTTAGATGGGACGAGAGTTTTGTCTGGAACAAAAATAAAAATGAGTTTAAAAAAATATATTAATGGCAAAGTTGGATTTAATAGGATTTATGGGGTAGGAGTTTAAGTTACAGACTTACAGGGTATATGGTTATTCAAGATTACGATACACTTGGAATTATTGAAACAATAATGGATATGATTAAACCCGCTTAATGGGTCTTTTGTGCCCATCTTTTCGTCGCCCTCTATATATGGTTACTTTTTATTTTGAGTAACTAACAACTATATATGGTTACTTAATTCTTTATAATTTGCACCTTTCAAAGTTGAAACATGTTGATCGGTTGCAGGTCCAGTGATAGAAAATAGAAGCATGTTATCCACAGATTTTGAATGAAGAAAAGAAGTTTAATTGACACAAGAAAAATTTAAAAAGTATGGCGTTTTCCTTATGCGCATGTCCGAATATACAGTCCAATTGACCATTTTCTAGTATGTTGCATTTCATTGGATTCTTATTGGTTGCTCTCTAGCTAGATGATGACAATAAAGATCGATCCAATGATTTTCCTTTATCTCTAATTAATACAGAAAATATGATTATCATTGAGGATTGAAGCGGATTCCAACCCACCAATTTTTTAAAATTCAACTTTTCATAAATAATTTAGTTTTTAGTTCTTTGCTTCTATTTTTTTTATTTTTTTAAAATAGTTAGCTTTGTTTGAAAGAAGAATTGAACTAATAACCACTTTGTCATTTCAATTCACCCAAATCACCTTATAACTAATGTGATGTAATTTAAACTAAATGTAAAAACTAGTTTAGGAAAAGATTAAGAACATGTATTTAGCTAGTTTGAATTAAGAGAGTGTAATGTGATGTAATTGAAACTAAATGTAAAAACTAACTCTACTAAGAGTTAGTTATGGGTTGTTGTAAATTATTAGTAGTTAGAAAGTTAGTTAGTGAACTACAACTAACTAAAATATAACAGAAACTACACTAATAATTAATGTACTTGCAAATCACAATCATACTCAATAAAATTTGATTGCTTATTATTTTCCTTGTATATCAAGAAACATTCAAAGAGAGTGTGTGAGTTCTATAATTGAGAATCTTGTAAATTCATCAAGTTTATCACTTTGAGCATATCAAATCCGATGTGCGTTATTGAGATTTTCACCAACAAATTGACATCAAGAGCCTGGTTCAAGAGGGACAATGGCCACATAACCAAGTCAAAGGAGCAATGGACATTTTCCAACAAATTTACCAGTGTTGAACGAAAAGAATTGCGATAGATGGGTGGTTCAGATGAAGGTCATATTCAATTTTAGTATGTGCTCGAAATTGTGAATGATGCTGTTCCTACATTGGAGGAAGGTGCTACTGAAGCTCAAAGAACAACCAACAAAGATCAGAAGAAAAAAAAGAGGATTGTAAGACATTGTTTCTAATTCATCAATGTGTAGATGAAGCGATCTTTGAAAAGATTGTGGAGTGTGAATCTGTGAAGGATGCTTGGGAGACATTAGCAAAGGCTTATGCTGGCGATGATAAGTTGAATGAGGTGAAATTACAAACACTTTATTAGCCACTGCATATGGGAGATCAAGAAACAATTGTTGAGTACTTCATGAGGTTAGTGACACTAACCAACAAGATGCGCACAAATGGAAAAACCATCACAAATTAGTTGAAAGTGAAGAAGGTGTTGAGGACTTTGACACCTAAGTATGATCATGTAGTAGTTGCACTTGAAGAATCCAAGAATCTGTCAAATATGAAGTTAGAATCACTACAAGGTCTCTTTAAGCACATGAGCTAAGGCTCAAATAAAGAGAAGACGATGAGGCTGAAAAGAAAGTTAAACAAGCTTTAATTGCTCAAACTCACAAGAAGGGAGGAAATGATAATTGGAAGAACAAGAAAGGTAAATGCAAGTGGAAGAAATATAAGAACAAGAACTGCAACAATGAAAAAGATCAGACTGCTCATGAGCAAAACAAGAAGAAAGAAGGTTGCAATCAAAACAAAAAGCATATCTTTTTTTTTTTTTACAAAAGAAATAACTTGATGTTGAAAGTTCATGTGCCAAATAATAGAACTTTCAAGGTTGGTATTAATGGCATAAAAAGTTTGGACATCTTTTTTTTCAGAGTCTCAACCTATTATAGAAGAAGGAGATGGTGAAAGGATTGTCTTCAATTCAATTTCCAAGTCAAGTATGTGGAGGTTGTGGTGAGGCTAAACAACCTTGAAAGTCTTATAAGTCCACAATTCCTACAAGAGATGGCATGAAGTTGCAGATCATACACTCATATGTGTGTGGTCCATTTGAAGCAAAGTCACATGGAAGTAAATTTTATTTTATGTCTTTCATTGATGATTACACAAAGAAAATGTGGGTTTATCTAATGAAAAAGAAGAGTGAAGTGTTTGAAATTTTTAAGAAACTCAAACTATTAGATGAAAAACAACATGGAATTCTCATTAAGATGATAAGAACTGATAGTGGAGATGAGTATAATTCAATTAAATTTGACAAATTCTGCAAAGATGAAGACATAATACACGTTGTAGCAACACCCTATACCCCCTCAACATAGTGGTACAATTGAAAGAAGGAATATAACCATTTTAAATATGGTGGGAAATATGTTGAAAGATAAGAAATTGTCACATAAGTTCTAGGTTGAAGTAGTGTCAATGGTAACCTACATTCTCAATAGAAGTCCAACCAAGAAGCTTGATGGTATGACGCTTGAAGAAGCATGTGAGGGTTTTAAGCCTATTTTGAAACACTTGAAGATTCAATTCATTGTGCTATAGACAAGTATGAAGTAGCAATATCAATCACAATAAATGAGAGTTTGAATTGTGATCCATTTTTGAATTGTTAATTTTTGTTTTTAAATTTAAATTAACTCAAGATTGATCTTGGTTGCAAATAAAAATCCAGAACGTTATGGGTAAGTTAAAAACGAATAAAACAAATTATTTCTAGGTGATATGTAATAGTGAGTGAGAAACAAATGAGGATATGGATAAGAAGATCACGCAATGACGTATCCTGGTTCACCCAAAGTGGGCTACGTTCAGTCCTCATAATTTTTAAATTTTTCCACTAATGTGCTTGGCACAAGAATGTTCTTGTTTTCACACAATCTTTCTTGATCACTATTGATCAGTTACAAAATTCACCTTTCAACCTTGAAAAGATTTTTACAGTTATCTTTCGGTCCACAAAATTTTTTATAAGTTACCTTTTAATTACTAAAAGGATATTTTACAACATACTCAAACTATCTTAAGAGATAGACTTGAGTTTCAAATGATGCTATGATGAGAGGTTGTAGGAACATAATCTACTCAACATTTGTTTGAGATTGTTGTCAGCAATAACTCAATAAAGAGATCTTAGAATATATTAAGAGAGCTGAAGTTTTTGCTTGATTGAAGAGTTTTGTTTGCTCGAGTATGATTGTTTGCGTAATAGAATGACTGCACTGAAAACTCTTGCTATTGTCTTCACCTTGATGTTCCTTTTATAAACATGGAGAAGGTTGGGAAGGAGTCATTATAGCCATTACTAATCTTGTATGTTCATAATGAGATTTAATATACATGTGGACTATTCAATCCAAAACGCTTTTAGTTCTGTGTTGTCTGGAAAACGTGGATGAGTGATTTAGTTATTGTCTAGTATCAGTCCTTTGTCTCAGAGGCGTGACGAGCTTTCTACAAAAGTGTAGCAGCATTGTCGTTTCGTCCTTGTTGTCCTTGCTCACAGCTCATCAATTTGGAGTTCGATTTGGTCATTGATCTGTAGGTTGTTTTGCTTCTGTGGACTTTCAACTTGAATTATGACTTGATTATAGTTTTGAGTAGTCTTGATATTCTTTTATCTTGAGATTTGGATTATGGAGAATGATTCAGTTTACTTTAGTCCTTAAAATGAATTAACCAGAATGATCTTGATGAACCAGAATGATACTTTCATAAACCAGAATGATCTTGATTATCCATAATGATCTTATAATCGCTATCCAATTCAATTAAGGCATGATGTTCTTTGATTTATATCATGGTGAGATCGTTGATTGTTGTATCAATGTATTTGATCACCTATCTTTAAATAAATCACTCAAAAACATAAGTTAAATAGCAACACAATCAGAATCATGATTAGAGATTAATTAACTTGTTTGTTTATCTTCAAAATACTTGATTTGAGATTTTGCTTCAACAAAGTAGCCGAGCACAATAGGAAGAAGCTTGATGATAGGGCTCAACGTATGATAATGGTAGGTTATCATGTGACTAGAGCTTATAGGCTGTTTGATCCATGTGACTCGAGCATTGTATAACGTGAAACAAACTTCTTGTTAGCTTCTTGTCAAAACTTGCATTTGTAAAGTGCTCGATTGAGCATTGTGTCTATCTAAAGGAGTCTACAGCCACAAAATGATTTTGATTTGCCTCTATGTAGAAGATTTACTTGTGACAGGTGACATTGAGCTTGAAATTGACAAATTCAAGCAGAAGCTGATGAGCCAATTTGAAATGACTGATCTAGGAAAACTTTCATATTTCCAAGGAATAGAGTTTGTAACAATAAGAACATGGTATTTTCCTTCATCAAAAGAAGTATGCAACTAATGTACTTTAGAGATTCAAGATGTTGTAGTGCAACAATGCTGCACCACCAATTGAAACTGAAATCAAGGTGAAAAGAAACAAAGAAGAATCATTACTAGAAACACTGACTTTGATTGGAGTAGTGATGCTGATGATAGAAAAAATACCTCAGTTTACATCTTAATGCTAGGCAAAGCATCAATATCATGGTGTTCAAAAAAGCAAAATGTTGTTGCATTGTCAAGTTATGAGGCTGAATACATTCAACTACTTATGGAGCTAGTCAGGCTCAATGGCTTGAGATGTTGATGGAAGAATTGAAGATAAAAGGAAAATGAAGTTCAGAGTTGACAACAAATTTGCCATAGGTTTAGCTAGGCATCCCATGTGGACGAAGCAAGCATATAGAGATCAAACTATAATTATAATATATATAGTTTTTTTTTGTAAGCTATTTTTTTCAAACAAAAGCTGATACAGCACAAGAGATGTCAAATATGAGGCCCATAAAGAAGGATTAATTTGCAAGTAAATAAGTACTAATTCTATATGGTGCACAGCCTCTCATAGTATTTCACCACAGCGTGTGTTTGTTTTGGCATTTACGTCACCGCCACCGTACATATGATAGCCTTTTCACCGTGAAAAACAGAAGCTACAAAATGTGTCTTTTATTTTTGTAGACCCTAGAAAGAAACCATCCAAGTTGAGTCCTAAAGAGAAATTTAATTACATTTGTTTCTGTGGTCTGGAAGCCCGTTATTTCCCTAATCTTTAATTGAAAAGGCTCTCTAATTTTAACTCAATAATTGTAATTATTGGTTTGACACTAGTTGTTAGTTTGGAAATTGGAATATAAAGATAATTACAATCATTATTCTTCTTTAATCATGCCATGATCAACTTGATCATACAAATAGGAGCAACAAAATGCCTCTAGTTAGTTGGTTTGATCATACAGCTCATTTTTCCGAGAGATTGTGCTTTTCTTTTGCTCCATCATTTCTAAAATGTCTTTTTAGTAAAGAAAAAATATCTAAAAATAAGTGTAATTATTTTTTCAATGGATAAAATTATTTGACATATTCATTAGACGGCTATTATAAGTTAATGTGTGGGAGTTTGTCCCCAAGCTTTATTACCTAGTGATTGGATTCAGATCCTCTATTGCATACTTTCTCTCTCATCTCACTCAAAAAATACACTGTTGCAGCCATGCATTGCAAGAGGATCCAAATTCTTAGTGATTACAACAAATATCAAACTACTTTTGTTAAGAAAATATTTGTTTCTTGTATTATTTATTAACAAAAGTATTTTCTACTTTCCACGGCGTCTAACTTTTTTGCGGTTGCAGATAAGAGTATTTTGGCAAATCTAGTTTAGGGCCAAAGTTCTGAGTGAACTGATTATTCATTCAACTGAATACATACTGATAGTATTATTTACTTCTGTTTACTTGTATAATTATAGATTTAAAATTATCATTGAAACTCTTAATAATTTTGTATTTGTAGTATTTGCCTTGCAAGAATGGTAGCGTAGCGGGAAAATTTGAAGACACAACATGTTGGAAAAACGGAAGATTAATAGGTAACTGCAGCAATAATGAACATCTACCAATATTTCTATGATCAAACCCACATTTTGAAAGCACTAAATTAAGAAAGAAATGAAAAATCACACATATCATAAATCTTTAAGTCGCATGTAATATTTTATACTCAGAAGATCCAGCAGTGACTCACATATTCACATGGCTTGACGTAGAATTAGCTGCTCATGAATCATTCTGAATTTATCTTTGAGCCTCTTGATCTGCAAAACCACCAAAAAGTTAGACATCTTTGGAAATTGTTCATAAGGGAAACTATATTTATATAAACTATGCAATACCCTTTTCAGTTCAATTTCTATCTCTCTCTTCTGCTGCCCCAATGAAAGCTGCAGATTGGTTATGTCAAAAACATTTTCCAGGTCATCTTCAAAAGCAGATTCTAGGTCTTCCCGAAGGCGTGCAGGCAGCTTGTCCACAATTGGCATCAAGAGGAAACAATTGAACTGCAAAATATTAGGTATACGTATAAGCAGTGAATAAAAGATTGAAAGAAAAATAAAGGAGCTATAGTTCACAACTATTTACATGGCTTTGTCTAATAAACCACAGATTAACACGTTATCAGTGTTTTGACATATAGTCTTCTGGTGTTGCGGCTGTAATCAGACTAAACGAACTTAAAATTTGAAAGAATGAAACAAAACAAAAAAATTATAAGGACAGTATATGATATCAAATAAATAATAACCTTTAGAAGGGTTAATAAACTTGAAACCTTGTGCTGCAGGCTACTTTGCATGTGGTTTACTTGAAACTTTTAGCATGTAGCACATACTGCTCATCCTTTAATATATTATTATGTTAATATATCATAGTTTTCTTAATCTTAAATAAGAAAAAGCTAGATTTTTACAAGATCCAATGTTTCTACCCGAAAAAAGTAAAGAACCATTCAATATTTTCAGTTTCATAGTAGATCTAAAAATTACAATGGCTTTAATTTCGAAGATATTTTTCTTTTATGATATCATTGCTATAATGCAAATGCAAAAATGGCCTCTTGGCCACTGTACACTGTAGGTTGTATATGTACTTAAACCCAGACAATCAACCCTTCATTTCTACATTCACTTTGGCAAGCTTCCACATCAGTCAGGAAAAGAGGAAATTTGCATACCAAACACATAAAGTCATAAACAAACAAGAAACATTACAAACCTTTAATTCTGTGGAAACCAAGAAATATTCTCGTATGCCATGAAATATTTGTTGTACCAAACCATAAACAATCCTTTCAGACGAAGGTGCAAGCCTTCGGTTCCAAAGTGTACTATCCAGAAGGTCAGCAAGCTTTGTTTCAGTTGTCTGAGTTGATGTGCTAGAGTCAGTCCCAGAGGCCACGTGACTGAGCTTTACATCTAGTTGTGGCTTTGTTTCTTCCTTCTCTTGCACACTTGTTTGTGAGGGACCAGTTGCAGTAGGATTATTACAAACATTGGAATGTTCTGTTCCACCAAATGAATCTAAGAACTGGCGTAATCCAGCCCGACTCTAAAAAGTTGACAGTGGCAACATAAGATATAAAAAATGAGCTAGAAAAACATAGCTTTTCAAATAATATTTTACTCATCGGTTCTTATAGTGTCACCAGACGATCATACAACTACAAGTGTAGCTTGAGTTCAAATTAGGAAGTGAGATCATTTAAAAATACAGCATGTCAAAGTTTACCTTATTGTGTAGAGACCATGAGACATATCGTGTGGTGCTTACCAAGTCCTCCATACATCTGCAGCAAAGCAACATGGAAAAATGGCATTTAGAAAACAGTAAGCAAACAATCAGGAGTACAAATATTTTTAACAGGTAACATGTATGAAACAGAAAAAGGATAAAGGGCAGAGTGCTGTGTAATTTCATCACATCTAGGGAGGTCAACATAATTCGCCCAAAACTAAAATGAAGCTCATGATTTACTGTTTTTGTTATTTTGTTTTTCAGACTTTTATTTTTAAAAAAAGGCTCAAGATTTCATTTGACATGTGGAAAGAAACTATGCAACTGGGGGCAAGTGATAGTTTACTTTTCACGGCATGATTTTTCAGTAGATTCTGCGAAGTTGTCGAAGGCAGAGGCAACACATCTGAGGAACACCTGATGGCCACTTAGATACTCACAATCTTTCTGTCAGAAACAAAATGCATAAATTCAGCAAGTTTGGAAAGAAAAAAAAACAAATAATTGCATGAAGCTGTTAGAAGTTTTCCACAAAAATGCACAAACCATTTATCCTAAGAACTTAAGCTGTTAAGCAAAGAAATTATTTTACTACTATATTGTACACACCTTCACACGAGAGTTTGAAGGGTAGACAAAGTACATACCCATACTAACTTGTACAGGGATTGCCTCTTCAAAAAAAAACTTGTACAGAAATTCAACTTTGATTTTGAAGAAAAGAATGGCAACTACCGAGAATCAAACTCTATACCACATTTTTATAAAGGCTCTTGATGCATGTCAAGAATCATTAATCTCAAAATCATAAGCTATTAGATAAAAACTCATAAATAGTTTGATATCTCAATATAGAATACAATGAGAGTACCTGAAGAAGATAAAAAGAGATTGGGAGCAATCTCTTAAGTATATGCAACAATCTCGAACCCAACTGTATCATAAACAGAGAATTAACAAATTAGTTAGGGAAGCAAAACATTAAACCTTAAAAAGTAAAACTTCTCCATACATGAATTTTGATAAATAAAAAACATATTCTCTGAATAATGAATTGCATAAACAAATGCATTGTTCACCAAAATTTCATCAAGCTTAAATCTCCAATCTTGCCAAATAAATGCGCTGAACACACTCATCAGAAACCAAAATCACTCAAACAATATTCAGCAAAAAAAAAAAAAAAACCACTCAACCATTACAAATTGAACATACTAGTGACTAAGATTAGAAAGAGACTCTTAGCCATTGACTAAGATTACAAATTTATTCCTCTCACTTTCTCATTACAAATCATTCCGCTTCGAGTTCAAATAGTAGCATGTGATCCCTTTTAACTAACCTTTATTTAACCCTAACAACTGAAACTTCCCTTTATTCTATAGTCTAACATAATGGTGTAAATTGACTTGTAATCCTAACAAATTACAAGAATTAAATAACTAAAGGAAGTAATCGAAAGGAAGATTTTAACTTCTATTAGCATTAATCACCTGATGAAGAAAAGGTTCAAATGTGTCATGAGCCTTTGCAACAGCAATTACACAAGCAGTCCTGGTTGGTCGAAACAGAAAATCATTTTATGTTCAAAAGTTAGTAAAATATGAAGAATGAATAACTAAAACATGCAGAATTACCTAGAGTAGTTTGTTCCATCATGAATGTCTTCAACTCCACAAGCATTTACGATTTCTTCCCGAGTAATTGGAGGGCACTTGATTCCTCCAACTACAAAACGAAATTCAGCCATTGCCCGATGATATTGTGCACCACCATAAAGACGCATCCCTGCATTCTACATAGAAGGATAAGCCAGGCTATCAAATGTTTGCTTTATGAGATTCTGAAAATACTTCTAAAGCTTATGCCAAAAGACCCACCGCACATATATAAACTCACATGAAAGTGGTAATTACAGGCATAAGGTTAAACGAAATCATCATCAGCCAAAAGAAAAAGAAAAACAGTAATTATCAATAAATTATTAAAATGGGAAAATAATATAATAAAATGAGTAGGACATAAGTACTGAGAAAACAAGCCCAAAATGATTGTACAACTTACAGGTATTAGCTTGTGAGGAATTTGAACACCATCAGCACCAACAAATGCACCTCCATTTATTCGCTCATCTTGTAGTGTTTCACCTAAAACAAAACAAAAGGAACATTAAAGAATATAACAAGGACCATTTATCAAAAGAAGGGAGATATCCAAAGACTGAGATTTCTTTTTTCATTAAGCATTATCTACTATTCATTAGGTTTATCCATAAAAGAGAGTTTAGGAAATTTACCAAACTTATCAGGAGGCGCGACAACTGTCCCTTTAAGCAGCAATGAAAGCTGAATGATAGAGAATATGTGAGTGAGGGAAGTAAATATAGAATGAAGTATATCTTCAAGGGGGACTATGGGTTCTAACAGCTGAAAAAAACTAAATAAAAGCATTCATATGGAAGTTTATATAGAATATTGGACAGACAAATAAACTTACTCCACAAGCTAAATATCCAGATTAAATAACCCTTCCGATGGTAGGAGTAATAACATCCATCAACAGAAGAAATTCACCCAATAAAGCAGGATTAGATATTGTCATATTGAGAAGAAAATTGAATTTGTGACAATAAAACCTTGGTCAAGAACATATCATGAAAAGTTCTTCCTTTCTCCTTCAGCTTGGCTTCATCCAGTGTGCTGTATATAATTTGAAGAATATACAAGTGATGAAACGACTACATACAAAGGTAACAGTAAAATCAATAAATAAAATTATCACCCCC
>JBBPBQ010020323.1:11363074-11423343 GCA_037974755.1 Cicer yamashitae
CCCCCCCCCCCCCCCCCCCCTTCATATGAATATCATGTACAACAAAGATATTTTTAACTTAAATACAAACCTCAATTCTTGATTTATGTCACTCAATTTCCTTGTCACGCTCCGATACTCCTTCTCAAGAAGTGGAATGATCAATGGTACGTTATTTATATACCTAGCAGGTTAATTCTTGGGATTTAGCTGTAGAATATAAAAAAAAAATGATGGATTTACTAATTATTGTCTAGACAAAAAGAATCTAAGACAGATAAACCTCTTTTGTAGTATTTCTTCCAGAAACAGCCTAAGCTTGCTGACACCTATCCTACTTCTTTCTTGCTTTGACAATGGCCTGCCCAATTTCTCCTCCAAAGATGCAACATCTTCTATCTCTCTGAAGCACACTGCCTGCATCCATAAGTACAACTAAATAGATCAAGGAAAAGAAACTTCGGTTAATTTATGTTCTTCTAGAAATTAGTTTGACCTTTTAACCTTAAGGGATGAAGTTCAAATCCCTTCAAGAACAGTTGTAAAATAACCATTAATGTCACCTTATTAAGTAATGATTTTCTATGTTCTTGTACAAATTAAAATATGGGTGGGTGGATTAGAAAAGTAAAAAATAATAGAATCTCTAAGAAGTCGAGTACCACATGAAATGCAGTGTCAGTGTCATGTCAAGTATTTGTGTTTGTGTCAGTACTTCACAAATTTATCAGTGTCGGCGTGTGTGTCTAATATAATATAAAATTCTTGTTAGTATTGATTGTGTTGAATTGAATTACAAAGAAGCATGGTGCCTCCAATATATATTGATTGTGTTGAATGAACCTGTTTGAAGTCATCATTGGAGCTGTATAAACAACCAGTTTCAGAACCAACTCTTCCAGAAGGCACAGAAGTAAAAAAAGGAGAGTCACCGAGAATGCATCCATCAAGCGTAGAAGCAGGCGGCGAGAGAAAAACTTCAACATCAGAAGGACGTGCAAATTGAGGTATCTTAGTATCTAACTTAGTCGAAACAATCACAGTCCTAGACAATTCAGGATCAATCTGCATTACAACGCGCCTGGTAGTAGCGTTACTCCAGTCACTACAATCTTCAAGACAGAGTATAATGAACTCCTTGTGCTGCATTTTGGCACGCACGAGTGACTCCACCGCACGTGCCTGTGCTTGTAACGCCCTACTTTTTCTACCTGGAGCAGGAGCGATGAGTCCTGGTGTGTCTATTATGGTGAGATTTGGACAGTATTTGTATTCCACTTTTATTATTATTTCCTTTGCGGAAAATTGACAGCATGAGTCACGTTCCAATCTCGCATTCTCACCTTCAATATAACCCTGTGAAGTTTAATTAGTTAGTTAGTTACAACAAACTAATTAGTTGGCGGTTACATTGTTGAAACTGTTTTTGAGAAATTTTAAAAAAATAAATAAAAAAGATGGACCTGGATTTGGGAAAGGGACATAGGGTGAGAAAGAGAAGGGTCATCGTCGGAGAGGAGATGGCAAGAAGGGGACTCGCAATGTGGGCCGTATTTCATGTGGAGGGTAATGGGCCGGCGGGTTTTGGTGCCACCACCGACGTGGTTGAACTGGAAGCCCATTAGGGCCTCAACTAAGGCGCTCTTTCCGTCTGTTTGATGGCCCACAACAAGCACGGCGGGCGCGTCGAAGGGCGTGTGTAATTCCTGAGCGAGCGCGTGAAGTTCATTATAGGCTTCATAGAGACGCCACTCGCTCTCCTCCTTTTCCTCGCGTTGCTGCTCTCTTTCTTCTTCCATTGTTATGATGCCGCTACTGTTTTTTGAATTCAGATAAGGAAACTCTATGCTCTGTCTCACTTCATGTGATGCACTGTTGTTTTTTGTGTTCAATAATACCTTTTGTGGCCGTTGATTTGTCCTTTAATGATAAATCAATGGTTCCTAGTCAAGGTGCAACTATCACCTTAAATTGCAAAAGTACAAAGGAAGCCTTGATTATGACGTATCGCCAACAGACAATGGTGCTGATAAAGACCAAAACAACGGCTGCATCGTTCACAACGAAGCTAGGAAGATACTACCCCCCCTGTAATAATCGATTTTCTAGAAGGAAAAATTATCTAATTTTATTTATCATTTTCAAATTTTTAACATTACATTGAATATTTTTTATTAATTAGTATTTTGTATCCTTGAGGTCGTGTTTGTTTGTATAGCAACGTAGGATTGAGAATGTGACATTTTCATGTTTTTTTCATTACCACTCACATTTATTTGTATTTTTAATTTTTTTTTATATTTTTAAGTTAAATAAAATTTAAAAAACTTCTATAAAATATAAATACTTACCAAATACATCATCAGTGAGAATGTTATTAGTGAGAATGTTATTAGTCATATATAATAATATTTTCAAAAGTATCCTTTTAAAGAATGTGAATTGATATCTTAAAACAAATGCACCCTAAAAGAAAATGTAAGAACAAAGTGTGTGGATGATGATTTCTTGCAACAAATTTGGAGTGTCTCTAGTAAGACACTCTTCTATTATTAAGTGATTTCATCTTATTATTCTTGTTGCTTCAGAAAAAACAATAAAATGTCGTCCACTCGTTGTCATTGCCATTGTCGTAGTTGACAATATTCGAGTGAAGAAATCTTAACTAATTTTAGTGTAAAAATCTCATCAACAAAATATTATATGTAATGATTTCACTTGGTTTTTTTTTTTTTTGTCAAACAACTTCTCGTCAACATCCACCTCTTGCCTTACACACAAACTTGATTTCTCACACATAGAATCCGATGTAGATTATTTAAAGTCATTACAAATTGCAGACTTAATCTTCTATTGTGTTGATTTAAAATAGATGCTAAAATTATTTATGTTTAGATTGAGTAAATTAATTAAACTTCATAGTTCGTTTATTGTCAATTTATTAAATGCTTTAATGTTTCTGGTAAATCTTTGTTATATTTAATGTACAACTATAAATTATATGTTGGTTCAACCTCTTTAAGTCAAATATAATGTATGATTGTTATAGAAATGTTATCAAAGATCTATTATGAACATAAAAAATAACTTGTGTATAGATTTTGAGTTGTTAAATGAACTTTTAATGAGTTGACAATAGACAAACTATCGAAATTGACATACTCAATTCAAATATGATTAACTTTATAAAAAATGGTAAAACAAGACAAAATAAAAAGATTTAAGAGATTTTTGAAGTTGTCACCAAATTCGTTAAATTGATTTTTTTTTGAAAATTTCATTGATAAAAATAAAAATGTGTGCAAAAACTATATCAGAGTGCAAATGTCGATTATGAAAAGGAAATGGTAAAACTTAAATAAAATCCATGCTGCTGTTGTCTAGTGACCACAACTCAAGTATTGTACGTTGTCAAAAGCAAGTTCATTGTTTTGTTTGGAATATTATCAAGGTACAGCTAATTTGTTACTTTATGTTTTAGCCTCAGATTTTGGTAGTACCAATTAAATGGTACTGCGTCAAAGTATATTTTAAATAGAAAATGAAATAAATTGACAATACAATTATAATAATATTTTAGGAAGAGAAAAACCTCCTTCAGTTGTAAGCTATATATATATAGTATTTTGATATCTTGATTACAAAAATGTTAGATTTTTCACGCAATGTAAAAGTAAATGAATGAATTGAAAAGTGAGTAGTAACTCATGAAGCATTAGCCAATGAAGGCTCTATCTTTTAAGAGTGATTCAGCTGCTCTCCTCCCAGAGACCAAAGCACCATCAAATGTGGCTGAAGTCAAATAATCACCACACAAATACAAACCCGGTTCAATTATCGGGTTTTTCTTCAAATTCGTGGGTGGACACTGATTAGGTTGTGCATATCCAATTCGATAAGTCCTCAAATGCTTCCATTCCTTAACCACTCTATCCCCAAACCAACCCGAAAGTTCTTGAATCACCTTATTCACTAACTCATCCTCAGACTCATCCTCAAATAACCCAATCAAAGATACTGAGACCAATGCCTTGTTTGGTGGGCCATATGATGGAGCTACATTTGTGGCAAAGAACATGTTATTCACTATTCCCTTACTAGACCCATTTAAAAACAGAACCGGATCTTGAATCGGTATCTTATCCCGGTCCGCGGTAAAATATAAACAAACTGTACTCCGAACCGGTTCTTTAATTACCGGGTTAATCCTCCCCGTTAATAACTGAATCAAAGCTGGTTCTTCAACGGCCACGATCACTCCTAGCTCGCTACTCAAAACTTCACCGTTTTGCAACCTGACACGTGGCGATTCGGAGTCACGAAAATCGACGGAAACCGCTTTCGTGTTCAATAAGATCGAATCTGGCGGCAACCTCGCCGCTAACTGTTCCGGAATCGCCGATATGCCGTTCGCCGGAAGAGTATTTTCTCCGAGGGCGAGGCATTTGAAGATGAAATCGAACAGTCTCGATGATGTTTGGAGCTCTGTGTCGAAGAAGATTCCGCCAAAAAACGGTCGGAAGAATTTTCCAATGATGGAATCGGAAAACCCAAGCTTCTTCAGTAAGTCAATTGTGGGAGATTCCTCTGCATTAAGAATTTGTTCGTCGGTTTTTGAGAGGACGCCGATTCTGGTGGTTCCTATTAGTAATTTATCGAGAATGGAACCGATTGGATTGGCTAGGGATTTCGCGGAATCGAAGAAATGGCGAAGTGGATCGGCGACGGTGTGGAATTGGCCATCGTAGAAGATTTTTGCCCCGGAGTAGAATTTTTGGAGGTTTAAGGATTGGTAATTGAGAAGCTTTTGAGCTTCCGGATAAGCAGTGATGAAGATTTGGAAGCCACGGTCGAGGAGGAAGCCGTCGACAGTGTCGGTGCGGACGCGGCCGCCGACGGCGTCCGACGATTCGAGGATGAGGAATGGGATGTTGTTGGAGTTAAGGTGTGTTGCGGCGGCTAAGCCGGCGAGGCCAGCGCCGATTATGATGACTCCGGTTTTGGGAATGGAGGAGGGAGTGGTGGAAAGTTGTGAGGTAGATTTGGGAATGAATCTGAATGGTTTAGGAGAAGAAGAGAAGGATGGGTTTGTGGAAGGGAAGGAGAGTGTGATGATAGTCATTGGAGTTGGATAAGGCTTTTTTTTGGGTTGGTGATTGATTACACCTTTTTCCACTATGGGTCTCTGATTCTGGTGGACGTGGCTCTTTCATTGGTCACCATGATTCTCATGCATGCAATTACTATTTAATCCCAAAACAATTGGGGCATTATTTCATATATTTGTTTTAATTAATTTTATTATTAGATTATTAATGAGGGACTTAAAAATATTATAATAGTTACATAATCATACCAATACCGTGTACATTGATTTGAAATATAAATTAAACTGAAAATATAAATATAATAAAAATTCATGAAATTCAAATTAAACTTGGGAGGAAACAGATTTAATGCTTATAGTGAACAATTAGAATTTATGTTTACCTTTTTTTTTTTATCGTTGTTTTTCTCAATCCAAATATTTCAAACAAAAACAGTTTTCGATCATACATAGAATGCATAACCTCTTTATCATACTTAGCTTTAATAATACACGAGGCCTAAACACATTTATATAATTAATTATCTTTTAATTGACTAAAAAAAACACTTTTCTAATTCAAAAAAATATACATTTTATTTCAAAAACTATTTTAATTCAAAAAAATATTCTATTGAATAGAACCAAAAATATTAACAATATTTTTTTTACAAGGAAACAAACATTAGTAGAAAATTGAGTTTTTAACTGTGCCACCAGACTTAAAAGTGAGGCGGAGGTATGTTTAAGTCAGTATCCAAACGAGTTAACAAAATAAGACAGTCTCAAATTTGTAAATAGATGAAACGCGTTTAATACGTTTATATTAGCAGTCGATTTAAGAGAAGCGACAAAATAAAAAATTTAAGAGAAACGACAAAATAAAAAATTAATATAAAAAATATTTAAAACTTGTTTAAAGCAGTTATATTGATAACCGATTTAAGGCAAATATAAAATATCTCTTACGTTTTATCTTCCACTGCACTGACCAGTTAGCGTTCTATCTTCTACACCGTACTAACCACGTGCACTTAACCTTTTATTGCCACCATTTCAAGTGTTTATTGAATAATAAATCTTCCCTGTTTTCTAATTTTGTGAACACTTGCAATATTAATTCAAGAATACATAGTAAAAAATATTGCATTTGAAATGACATAAGTAGAATTAATTCAAGAAGACAATTGGAAAGAATTAATTCAAGAAGACAATTGGAAAGAATTACATTGCAAATTGGTCAATTATTTTGAGACTTTTTTACAAATAAATCAATCATTTTGAGACAAAGGGAGTAATATTTTCTCACCTCATTTAAATATCTCATTTAAGTTTTGCATAATTCTTAAGAAAATGTTAAAAAAAAATATTAGTTGAATTGATTAAAATGATAAAATAAATTTTATTTACTTAAATATTCTTATTAATGGTAGTTAGTAGAGAAGTATGATGGATTGAAATACAATAATTAAGAATATATTAGTAGATAAAAAGTAAGTCATCTTGTATTTGTAATATAAAATGATAAATAATTTGAGACAAGAAAAAGGTAAATAAGATCTTTAAAAAAGTAAATAACACATTTGTAATTTTGAAAAAAAGTAAGTAATGTTATAGACAAATTAACAAACATCACTAATAATCTATCACATACAAAATAGAGGTTCTGAGTTTGAATCCCGGCATCAGAAAATGTACATTTTAACAATATTAACATTTTCAGTTGAACTAATTTCCTAATACCAATAGTATTTTCTATTTAACAATGAGGTAAACTAGTATTTTGATAATACCACAATAAATAAATGAGTTGTGTCATTTTTATTGAGAATTATTTTTTAAATATTTTTTTTGGAGATTTTAATAAAGATTTAAATTTAAAATTCAATTTTATAAATAAATTTTTAAAATTTGTTATTTATTTTAAAGATGAGAAAATAAAAAATACACTGTCATTGTAAATTAATTTTATACTGACGTTTAATAAAATTGAAGAATGTGATCTTTTAATTTAAAATTATTTATTTTACGCTGCCTCTAAAATTATTTTGTTCCTTGATTTGTTTGTTGGACTCAATAGAAGAAATTTGGTTGCCCTCAATTCAAGACTAAACAAGCTTTTGAAGATCGAATAAGGTGTTTATAATCGATGAGTTATGATGATTTGTTAGTTGAGAGTATCAGCACAAATCCTTAGATGAATTTGGGGATCTAGTCTTAGAGATACTCCCTCCATCCCTTAATTTTGTTCATTTTAAACTTAGATACACATATTAAAAAATAATAAAGTAAGATTGATTTTGTCTTTTTTACCCTCCATTTATTAAATAAAAATAAAATTCATTTAATGTATGTTTTTGAGTTTTTAAGGGTACAAAAAGAAAAAATCATTAATTGCATCTTAATTTTCTAAAAGAACTAAAATTTTAGGACAAAAGTAAAATGTTTAAAAGATTCATGTCCATTAGATTATTCTCTTTGTAGCCATTTATTAAAACAAACAAAATGACTGTAGCCATTAATATAATGAAGTCACATGCTAGCCATCCCAGGATACTACTATTAGTTGCAGCTGTAAGTTGTAACATTCCTCAATTATTACCTAATTTGGGGACCGGAGGGAGTTAGTGCAATATAAAGCTGATCATATTCTAGACATGGGATTCAGAACTTCTTAAAGAAAATAGTGACTGACACAAAAGGTAGTTGTTCAATCAAACCATCAAACGATCGTTGGTTCACCATTTATTGTAAAAATATCATTACTCTTAAATGTATATATGCATACTACTGGTATTCTAACCATCAACTGTCGCCAGATATTAGTTAGCAGCACACCCAACTATTATTCAAGAAATGGGGGGAAATTATTCTGATGACAGAAAAAATTTACTGTATGGTTTTGAGAGTACTTTCCAACAGTGATAAGTCCTTTTGTTAGTTTATGGGGACTATTGCCCCTCGCAAAATGCCACGAATACTGGTAGTCTCCTTTTAGTAGTCGGCTCATTGAGAAGGCCAAAAATGTAGGCATCAACTTCCTCCCTTGAGGGAACCTTATCTGAACCATTTGGGAGGACAACTTCAATGCCATCATCCAGGGGTGACCAGTCACTGATGGTGTTGGAATTGGCATGGGTACTACGATAAGGTTCAGGTGAAGCTGGTTGGGAAGTTATGAGTCCTGTGAGTGCACATTCAGATTCAGTTACTGCAGGGTGTTCATGAACAACACGGCTATTTGGGCCATATGTGCACTGTCCTAGTCTAATTGATAATTTGCTCGTCTGGGCCTACACAACCAAGAAGAAATATTTAAATGCTGATTAGGTTTATTATTGTGGTAAAAAGGACATGGTGATGTATATATGATTTGATTGCTTACCTCAGATTTACTCTTCATGAGACGACTTGGATGAAGCTCTTCTCTTCCGTGGGCAAACTGCAAAATGACAATACAGGACAATCAAATACCAAAGACTAGCAGTTTACTTCCTATTTGACATTGAATTAGAAAGCATACAATAATAGGGTTATACAAGTTTCCAACAAAATGCAATTCCTTAGATGTTCTATGCCACTTTTTTCTCTACATTATGTATCAGATTCCTCATGCAGAAATCAAAAAGCATTATCCAGTAATTCTACATTTAACATATAATTCTACGCGTGTGTGTGTGTGTGTGTGAGAGAGAGAGTTTAGCCACAGAACAACATAACGTAGCAGCAGTCAAAGATTTGAGTCTAACAGCTTCAAGATTCCTAAAGAAACTATCTTGGAACACTTTCAATCCCTGATATCCCAATATGATTAACCAATATGTATCCAGCAATGACAACAAAGATTCAGGCACTCTCTTTTGTGACGTGACTGATTCTTTAACCGACAGTCCTTATCCAATAAAAGGAACCAAGACAGAAAGAAACCAACAGGGAATGCAGAACTTAAAACCCAACTACATATTGAATTATATAGATGCAAAGTAAAGAAAGATAGAGATTAAAGTACTTTTTTCTGCCAAGAACCAAAGCGATCTGAAAATGGTCTCATTGAATAGATGGAAGCAAACCTAGAAGAATGCTTGCGAGGAGGTTGCAACTTGCATCTTGCGTATAATTATAATTTATTTTCGTTTTTGTTTGTGTATTTAAATAAGAGTTTGATTGGAAAATATCTTTCGTTGATTTAGATTTGTTTTATAACTGTTTCAGATTTAATGTATTTCAAATTTGAAATTAGAATGATATTATCGTATTAAATTTGAATTAGGATTTTATAGATTTGATGGTATGTTTATAAGAATTTTTTTGAGTCAATGGGGTAAGATCTATATTTTTGAATAATATATATCTTTATACGAAATCTTTTGTAATTTCTTATTTTTGAATAATCAAATTGATGATTGTAAATAAAATTTGAGAGAGGATTTTCCTTGTTTTTTTTGTCAGTATCCATTTGTTAGTGGTGATCAAATCTAATTAATCAACTGAGATGCCAATAACAGGCAGATGAAACAACCACATTGATTTAGGATTGTTTATGGGAAAGCACAGTTTGGTTTGGGAAAGTTTCATTGACATTTTAAACCATCCCAAAGTCAGAATAACCTAAACTTGTAATCACTACCAACAAGCAAATTTCTTATCTGGCCCAATTAAACAACAAATTTGTGAAGGTTACATACCTGACTGCCTCGCGATTGATGAGGGATCTTCGTAATTTTTAAGAGACTGATCTTAATAAATTCTTTCTTAAACCGCAACATTTTCGCCCACCTCCCTTCAAAAGCGTTAACGACTTCTTTATAGCGTGTTTGTCTATGCGTCTAGTTCATCCACGATACAAGCTTACGAGACATCCAGATGTAAGTAAATTTTTCTCCGTAATAAATTTCTCTCTGTTGGATCATAACGCGTGTTCTAAGGTGTTCGGATGCAGACATAAAGATGACGGATGCGATGGAAATATTAATTCTCCACTGGATCATAACGCACTTTAAAAGGTGTTTGGACACAGACAAAGATGGCTCTAAATGTTAAAACAATTGGGCTAGGGCTCTACTGGAACTTTTGGTAAAGATAGACATAAATAATTTCCCAGGAAGACAAAATGAACTGCTATTAATTGCAAGCTGCCAAACATATATACCCTTATTGGAGTCGCAACATCACAATATAACTATCACAATCCATGAAAAGGTATCTATAGTCTTATCTTAAACCCTTGTTTGGAAGTTGTGGTTGAGTGATTTGGGGAAAATCCTCCTTTAACCAACTACGTGCTAACGGAATAGTAAATGCAGGAGCACTTTTCATAAATGATAATGAAAATGCCAAAAAAAATCATACCTTAATTAAAGAATAAATATATGAAGCATGCTTTGACTAATAAATAATAATAAAATAAAACTTTTTTCCAAATAAGAAGAATAAAATTCTTAAAGAGGATTTATTAATTGACTATTCAAAATAGTTATGGCGCGAACGAACCTGGCATTTGGAGTTGTAGCGGCAGTTTCCAGATTCCTCCCACGCTCTGCAAATGTCCGTCTTATACACGCTCTTCGAGGAGGAAGACGAGGAGCCGGAGCCCCTGCTGGAGGAAGATGACGAAGATCTTCCGTTCTTTCCTCCGGACATTGGCCTCACTTGAATATCATCCATCACAATAACTTCCTCGTCCACCTTCACCGGCGTTCCGTACATCGGCGGTGACATGAGTGGCTTAATCTCCATATTCTCAATTGAAGAAAGCGGCGAGAGCGATAATCTACCGCGAGAACCGAAGCTACTGTTCCCTGAACTGGTGGCGCAGTACTGTTGCATTCTTGCGGATCTATATTTGCTGGAGCCGAAAATCGGAGAAGTGAAGGACTCACTGGATTTACCGGAAATCGGAGATCCGGCGAAAAAGTATCGAGCGAGCGGCGAACCGGTGTCGATGTTCTCAGCGTACGGTTGAAAACCTGGACTCATCGTCGTTGATTGGAGATAGCGTCCTCTCTTATCATCCAACTCGACCTGCAACGGCGAAACGTTCTCGTTCAAAGTCCTTCTTACCTTCGAAACATTCATATTGCCGTTGTTCATCATCGCATTTTCCATTACCTATTCCTGCATTTCAAAGCCGAAGCTGTTAAGCCGAAAGTCTCTCCGGCTCGAATCACAATGCGGACAAATTTTCTCTTCGGGATTACGAAATTTGAACTCTCGTTTCGTTTCTCAACAAATTAAACAATTGTTTTGAATGCTGATTTTCAATCAATATAACCTAAAAGTAATGCGGTTGAATTGAATCATAGCATGAAATTGCAGAGAAAATTTTTCCAGGAAAAGAAAATTATAGAAGAATAATAACAAAAATAGAAATCAAAGATTGAAAATTGATTGGGGAAAGGGAAGCAGAGAGATATTACATGCACGAAAATGGCGGTTCAATGCGGTTTCATCGTGTGGTAGGTTAGTGCAGAGTGAAAAATTGGAGAGTGAGAAAAGAGAGGAAGAAGAGAAAGTTGCTCCTTTTATAGTATGAGACTTGTTCTCGGAGAAATCACAAATTTATAGTTTGCGGAACACAAGAGCAACGCAGGTTTATAAGCGGTTTTGGTTCCCCGCATTATTTTGAAGCAAAATAGAACTACGCAGATTTACGAATACAATGATTTAATTGCAGCGAACACAGAGAATGAGGCTTGTTTGTGGCAGTGGATTTATGTGCTTGTTTGAAATTGCCACCTTTACAACATTTAAGAATGAAGAAACACTACAAACAATAGGAGCCTAATGGCTAATAATCAACACCCAATAACAATAACAGAGTTACTGAACATGCAGCACAAACACTTATGCACAATTCCATGACAGGAATGGAATGGTTCCTATTTCCTAAAGTGAAATCTACACAACTTGAGAGTCACCAGACTCTCTACCATTTCATATACCATCAAGTGCATTTTTTAGATTCCCTCCGAAATACATCATGAGGTCGCCACCGTGTACCCTGCCCTCCGGTAGATCAAAGTCGAGGCCTTTCTTAGCTCCACTGCAGCCAGCGGCAGTGCTGTGGAGGTTTCTGTCTTGTGCTGGCTTATTGGCTGCCAAGAAATTTGAATAAGATGGTGATTTCATTGAGAGTGGAACTAACACCTCTTTGGGTATAAGGTGTTGTCTTCTGGTAGGTGTTTCCATGGAATCATAGGAATCAGACACAACACTGACGCCTGAGGAAGAATTGTTGTTCTCGAAACTGCTACAGGCAGTGGAAGCAGAAGGAACAAGGCCACGGAAAAGTCCCGGTGCAATCAGACTTCCCTTGTTCATTCCGCTTTCTTGCACCAAGCTGCAGTGAGCAGCACAGAGTCCACTTTTTCCCCTTGCAAATTTCTCACACTTTCCATCTCCCCAGTTGCATCGCTTTCCTCCACCATGGGCCTTGCAGAAATCTGTGCTCCCTTGAGCACTCTTCCCACAGCTATCAAACCTGCACCGCTTACCCCCGCCGTGCCTAACACAACAGTCAGTACGGCCACGTGCACTCTTGGTGCAACCTGAAACAGCACACCTCTTTCCACCTCCATGAGCAACACAGTAGTTTGTTCCCCCGTGAACGCTTTTTGGACAAATACCACCGCCATTGAAAAGGCAACGCTTCCCCCCACCGTGAGCCTTGCACAATGGGGTGCTTCCTTCGGCACCTTTGGTACACCCTGCAAATGAGCAACGCTTCCCACCACCATGTGCCTTGCAAAACATAGTGCTCCCTTGTGCACCCTTTGAACATTCACGGTACTGACAACGGCGTCCACCTCCGTGAGAGATGCACAACCCAGCTTGCCCTTCAGCACTTCTGGTGCAACCTTCTATCTTACATCTCTTACCTCCTCCATGTCTAATACAAAGTCCTGACTTACCTCGTGCAGCCTTTGTGCACCCATCTGGATACCCACATCGCCTTCCACCGCCGTGGGCTATGCAATAATCTGTCTTTCCTTCAGCACTTTTAGTACACCCTAAGTGTTGGCACCTCTTGCCTCCACCATGGGCCTTACAATAAGCAGTACGGCTCTCAGCGCCCTTGTTGCATCCTGGTTTCTGACATCTCTGTCCACCCCCATGTCCAATACAGAGACCTGAAGCACCTCGAGCTCCCTTTGAACAGCCAAAAAATCTGCATCGCTTAGGATTGCTTGTTCGGTTCTGTGAAGTTATCCCTGTTTCCTGGAGCCCAGATGTGGTGCCAGGTGAGTAATTTGTTGCGCTGGAAGGTTCAGGGCACAGCTGAGACTTTGTCCCAAGAATTAATTCCTGTGTCTGCACCGAAGTTTCAGCATTATCCATTCTTGGAGCTAAAAGAAGTGATGGCATATAACCACCTGATTTCTTTGCTGACGTAGAACCCTCGTCAACGACGGGTATCATTGCATAATTATATTCTCCTGATGTCTGGCTTGAGAAACACGAAAAATTCACATCAGTCTCTGTTGAACCAGAGTAGTTCATTACACTTGATGCCTCATTTGCTACACCCGAAAGGCCAAGTTGAAGAATTGATTCACATTCAGATGGCATGCTCTGAGAAAAAAGGCTGGCCGACTTTTTCTTCTTATTAAACCCTATATCGTTGTAGTCATCACCATATGCCTTAGGGGTTGGGCCCAATCCCAGAACCAATCTGCAGCCATCATCCGAAGCATTGGAAAACTTCATCCCAAGATTGCTCTCAGTACATTCATAATTAGTATTATTGGTTTCTCCAAAGCCAACACCGTTCAAGCTTAATGTAGTATTACCAATCCTAAGCTCAGCATCATGAGGAAACATTACAGCTTTCTCATTCAAATCCATTATCCAGATGTTGTGCACTACAGCTACAGAAGGTTGAAGTAGCAGAACAGTTCACCACATGCTACTACAAGATCCACATACCCATCAGGCTAGTTAATGAAATTCGAACATACAGCCCCCACCACTCACAAAGCCTGACGTATCTGATCTGTCCATTTTCACTATATCCAACAAATAAGCTTCAAAAGATCTTAATTATACCAAATATATATCTTATAACGTCTCTTGGGAAGAAACCTTTTATAAGACAGGTTAATAATGATGTAAAGAGTTCGCTGGAGCTTCTCCTGCTCCTTGTGAATAACACATTAAGCTTCATTAACCCTGACAAAGAAAGAAGGAAATAAGCTTTTTATTTATGAGTTAATACAATTAGGGAAGAAAAATATCTTTTAATAACACAACGCGAAGAAAACCTTCCCAATTAAATAAAATGACAAGTACACATTAAAAGGAACTCAAAGGTTCAAGTACAAACATATTGACACATTAAAACAGTTACAAAACAAAGGTACAAATATATTCTCAAGAGTGAAGGCACAGAGAAAGTTCTAACTAAACACATTGGCATTGAATTACAAATGACAAGTATCATTATGAATCATAATTCACTGAACTGAACCATCCAACATTTTAAAGATAATTGTACGTGCAGATTGAGTATTGTAGCCTACAGCTTATACCTTGGCATTGTAACATTAAAAACAAGTTTTTAGCCAGCTTTTGTGTTGTCTCTGCACAGTACAACTCTTCCCCGAATCTTTAATAAAAATTGGTCCATAACCTTTTTAATCAATTACTTAAAAATGTATCCCCTTTGGATCTATATTCATGTTTTTAAATTAATATAATTGTTTCAATCATAAAAAAACAGTTAGGACCCAATTCTAGTGTCAACTCAACAATGTAATAAGAAAATAAAAAGAGGAGATTAGAGGGTAGTTAGAGAATAGTTATGGTTTTTTGGACTTTTGAGAGAGATAGAGAAAGGGCAGACCAAGTCTCTCAAATACCTTCTGTATACTACCTATGTTAATGATCTCTGATCCATATCAAATTTATACCATTCATTGTAATTGTTTGCAATGAAGATTACTCTCTTGTCTCATTCCTGTCCAGATCTACTAAATACCTTATATTACATTACAGAACGCTATGTTTTATATAATAATTTCGTCATGAGGGGGGAAAAATTTAAAAGAAAAATCAAAACCAAAAATAATATGACAGATGATGTATCATATATCAAGTAGCAGAGTACTAAGATGTAAGTATCATTTCAGGAACCTGAGCAAAATATGTGAATCACAGAAGCATCACAAAACATGATTCAAAGGTTGTTTATGAAGTATTTCAAGCACGATACCTTCATAAACACTGTAAAAGGCATCCAAGCTCCAAACAGTAGATTGATTGTGAAAGATTTTACTTATTAAAATAAAAATGGAAACTGGAAAGGGAGAAAATCTTTCGTCTTCCAGAAGGTATTGCACGTAGTCAATTAGATAATGACATATGGCACGTAAATCAAATTTGTGACATCATATTAACACTGAAGTAAATTTTGAACCATTAGGTGCATTACTCTTTTAGCATGCAGGAATCTCGTAAGATTTTCAAAAAGTGTACGGCAGACATAACTCATATATATATATTTCATAATAGATAGTATTATCGGAGACATCTTGAATTTCATTATTAAACACAAGGAGGCATTAAATAAGCAAAAGTACATTTGAAAACACCAAGTTGCATGTACACCAGAAATGAATTATTAAAAGAGACCATCACAAATGAACCTCAAATCGTTTTAGAAGAATGATAATTATTGCATTGACTTCAGACAGAATCAAGAGGGAACCAATGATTAAAAGGAAACTGAAAAAAATCATGAGTTTTCTGACCTTTGCCAATCTGAAAGGGTAGGATCCATTCCCATTTTCTTTGTATAGAACTCCGTAGTCATAAAGTCCTTTCAGTATATAAATTTATTTGCAAAGTTTCCAATAGAATCAGCTTTCCAAATATAGAAAAGAATGCTAAAGAAGTTCCTGCAGAAAATTTAAGCATAACAACCACTTCAAGCCTTGAGCAAAGAAGTAAAAATAAGATAACAACTCTTGTCTACAACAGGATAAAGAAGGCGCGTGTGCACGCACACACACTATCCTACACAACCTTAAATACTTCAACTATTAAATCGGGATAACTTCATAATAAGATTGATATACAACCAGTAAGTATACTTGTAGCACATCGAGCTCATAAAAATATAACATTGAAAATGAGCACATAATGGCTATAAGGGAATCAGCACTAGCGAAGTAAAATTTGCAACTTCTATATAACAAAGTAGTAGATCCAAATAGAAAAAACCACCAAATTCACACACTATTTTAAATCAGAGATTTAGGATACTTATAAAAAAAAGACGTTATTGGACAAAAAATTACAAAAACCACCAAGGTTTATACCAAGAAAGAAAATCAATTAGCTTGTATCACACACACTCACATCAGAAAACAAAACAAAAGAAAAATAAAAACAAAAAATAATGACCAATACAAGTAGATCGAAGATTATAATAGTTCCATGAAATTCTACCATCAGAGTAAAACATACACTGATACACATAGAGTAAAAATCCCCAGCATCAAATCTAGTAATTTCCCCAATCAAAGACATAAAATAGTAACAAAAAATACTCTCATATCATATACAAAGGAATCCCCAAACTCAAAAAGCATACCTGAATTCCTGAAAACTCAACAAGCCAGTTACATATAGTAGCATGACCAACAAAAAACGTCACAGATAGCAAATTTACCCTGCAAAAATCAACTAGTTACAACTCAAATAAAAAAACGAACAAGCAAATAAGTGAATAAGTGATACAAAGAACAACAAGAGCTAGCCATAACAATACGAAATACAAAGGAATCACGGAGAATTCCAATTACAGAAACACGATATGTACACATAGGAAAGAGAACAGAACCAGATTAGACGAATACCGTGATTGTGAAAAATCTAGAAACAAATTGAGGATAGTATCAGATCTGAGAATCACTCTATACCTTTGAGACTTCGAAGAAGACGAAGCAACGCAAATTATGAAGGAAGAAACAAAACAAAGGAAAGAGAAACACACGAGAGAGAGAAAGAGAGAGAGAAATTCATTACGTCATAAAGCCATGCCAATAAATAAAGTAGGGGCGGCTCTGTTTGTTTGTTTGTATTTCTTCTTTTTTCTCGTTTTTTAAAAATTTGATAAATTCAATTTCTTTGGCGAGAAATGAAAGATGACAAAAAAATATCGAGGTTTTGTGGAATGACAAAACTAACCCTTGTGGCTTGAGCTTGAGGGAGTGAACAAGCGTCACATGTTTGCGGGGCATATACACTTTTGCTTGAAAAGGATATATGAAGGTGGAATTCCGTGACTGTCCTTAGGGTAGACATTTTGTACGGACAGTATTAAGGGCGGTTTCGTCTTTTCGATTTTTTCTGTTCTGATGTTTGTGTTTTGTTTTGTTGTTGGTGGAAGCGGAAGTTGTCGTGCCTAGCCAATAAATATTTTAAGGATATAATCACCTGCATTAAGGGTGACTTCATGATAAATATAAATCATGACCGTTTAATGTGTATTGAGTCAACGCTTTGATGAACGAAACGAATCCACGAAATTGGTGTGACGTAAGAGAAAATCTGAGAGCCCAATTCAGCTGGGTATACTAACGACGCAAGAATCAGCTTCGGATTAGGCATCTTAGCTTAGCTCATTGAGATTTCTCGTGTCCACCAAACATAATTCACTATGACTTTTTTTTTTTGGTTGACAAAACTACGATTTTGGATGGATGTAATATTACGAATTTACATAAGATTTTTTTTCTTCTTCTTGAAAATGTGTATTTGATGCTTCGTGGATTTGAAAAATTAAATTAAATGTAAACATTTCAACTATGTTGATTTTGACATAGAACTGTGTAGTGTAAATGTGTAATGCTAACTGGTTTTGCTTAGTTGGTGGAAGACCAAAACCAACGGTGGCAATCAATAAGCCATTTAAAAAATTACTGTTTCAAAATTAGTATTCCCTCCCTCTTTAATTATAAAATCACTTTTACTTTTTTTTATCATTTAATGTAAGATATCATAAAATTTAATATACATTCATGATTTTTTACTTCTATTTTTTATTGGAAAATATAACTATTTTTTTCTCTCTCTTCTGTTATATCAAAAATTATAAGATTAAATATGTAAAAATTAACGTATTGTACACACGTCAAAAAATATAATAAATAAAACAAATAAAATAATTATTTTATCAAATTAGATTTATTAAATATCAATGTGTTTTTTTATATCATAAATACAAAGTACACAACGGAAAATGATGAAAATGTAAATAAATTAACAACATCGATCTTAATAGTATAAAAGATAAAATATCTATAAACGTGATAAAATTAAAGTGATATGATCCTATTTCTAATGAGTCACTTTAAGATCGTTCTAGGTTGGAAACTTACAGATTGAATCAGAAATCGCGTATTGCTGGATAACGCAATAAACGGAGCTGCGAAACTCAGAATCGGCCGATTCCAAAACGAGGTGAAAGATGACGTTCTGAAACGCAAGTTAGGATGTTGAATCGCCGAAAACAAGTTTGTAGAACTCGAGATATGATTGCAGGTTATTGAACACGAAAATTGGCACAATTTGTGAATTAGGGTTTGATGTAAAGGAAACCGAAAATTATAAAGAAACAAAATATGGATTAGGTTGAGAAGATGAAGAAGGCGCCACAATCAAGGATGATTGATAAGCCAATGAAGAATCGCCACAATGGTAAGGAAGCCATTGATAAGACTCAAACAAGTTCTAATCCAAGAACTCAAAGAGGAGACCTAACTCACTCACAAATCTCATTAGAGAAATTTTTAATTCATTCCAAAAAATCCCTTCAATAAGGTTACAAAATCATAGTTATAGTAAAATTATCTCTAAACCTAAATGGGTCATAAGTGACACCATTCTCTAGGCCCAAATTGGGCTTACATCATTTTTTTTTTATAAAATTAAACTAAATGTAAGGAAGTAAAGTATCTTCACTTACATATAACATCAACTAAGTCTATATTAAAACTATTAGAATTCCAAATTAAAGCAAACTAATAATTATTACAAACCAAATGAAAATAAATAAAGTTCATCCTAATTTATTAAAAATATGGATCATCTTCATGCTCTTGAGATCCTTATCATAAAGTGTCTAAAATATTTATGCTTTTAGGTTGAATATTGAGAATGTTAAAGTTATCGATTGAATTGAATTTATCATGTATCAAAACTAATTTGATAATTTTAACCAAACAAACACTGCAATAAAATGAAAAACAAAACAATAATATAAGAATACGATAAACAAAATAATGTCTGCATTAATACGATAAAATCAAGAACAAAATTAAAAAACAAACTAAATACACTTAATTAAATAAAAAAAATGAAAATATAAATTTGGACAAAATAAAAACTTTAAATCACTCGTCTAAGAATTAATGAAAAAGAGATGTTAGGAGAAGAGGTGGCCAAATCAAAAGAAGAGAATCGAATGTGTGAATGGAAATATTAATAATGGCTTGTCCCTTGGGGTTACTCAAAATAAAGCCTAAATGCATACTAATTAAACATGACAAAAAAGAACTATTTTGGATTTATTTACTTAAACATGGTGATAACTGATAAAACAAGATTAATTGTCCCTTTGGCATTCCTATAAGCCGTTTCGCCTCACGATACTAGGATCTACCGACATTTTCATTATAAGGGAAAATTTATCATTTAAATAATTTCAATAGAAATATATTTTTTAAATATTTGGACCCAAAAAATATTAATTTATCTTTTTTAATAAGCCAATACATACAAAGACGTAGAGTTCAGAATCATCCCAATTAAGTTGCCATCACCAATTCTAACAAACATTTGAAGTATGCAAAATTATATTAAGGGAAATGCTGATTGTTATTATAGATGTATCTAAGAAAGAAAAGAACAATATACCACAACGTTTAACATTTATAAATTAAAATTACTCATTCTATTTAAGTTCTAATTAAATTAATAAATATCGAAATAGTTATGTTAGACATCATATCTCGAGTTTGAATTTAAAGTCTTACAGTTGTGTGTGTGAATTTCTGGTATTTACAGTATGTTTTATCTACAATTTTATTTTATGCACTCTTTGCAAATCATTTATATACAGCAAATAGCACTACTTTTATATTGAATATATAAAAAAAATACAAAACATAGATGGACATAAAAAATTACATCGAGAGAGAACTTATGGCAATTATAAATTTATAATAATATGTTTCTAAATAAATTATTTTTAATAAAATCACTGAGAATGTCAACTAAGTGAGTAGATTGAAGTAGTTAATAAATTTTAGTTAAGGACTAATCGTTTGAGAAAATCTGAATTCGAATCTTAACTAAAATAATTACTAGTCTGATTTTACTTACTAATTTTTATTCCACTTAAAAGCAAGTTTAAAAGTCTATTTCAATTTTCTTTTTACAAAAGTCTACATCCAAGTAGCGACTGATGTAAACTTTCGTATTTAGATTAACTAATTAATATATTAATGAATTCTAATTCTATTTTGATATCTTATCTATTTTAGAGAATGTAGCATTAAATGATGATATATTTCTATTATATTTTATATTAGTGATAATAATATCTTTAAATATATAAAAAGTCGATATAGGTCAATATGATTGAATTATACAAATTTGTTACGAATTTATGATTTATCACAAATATAAAATTTAATACAATAATAATAATAATAATAGTAATAGGGATGGCATGGATGGATACTTCAACTGATTTGTGCTAAAAGTTAAAGAATCACAGGATTCAAATTCAAAATCAGGGGAAGAAATAAAATATTAACTTAACAATTAATAACTAACTTTAGTAATTTCAAAAGAATAAAATAATAATATAATTTTTTTATATTTAAGATCGATTGATCTGAGTTATTCGGCTCACTCCTAAAATTTACATACACAAAATGTATAAAAATAGAGTATTGGGAGTTTGAACCTATGAGTTGGAATTCTCTCATATAAGAAAAAATTACAAGTTTCAAGATATATTTATTGTTTAAATATCTTTTATATTCTTTTTCTTTTACTAAAAATACAATTAATGTTCATATGATGAGTGTGAAAACTTTTAATGTCAAGATTATTTGAGTAAAAAACTTTTAAAATTAATCTTTTTTGTTTTTCTTTTTATATATAAGATCAAGAGAAAATATTTATCTACTTCTCTCTCATAAATGAATCTTCAAAATTTCAACTTTGAATCCTTATTAATGTCTTCACAAATTTTTAAAATATAGACTGCAAAACTAAATGAGATACTTAATTTAAGATAGAGAATAACACATTTGATTCTGTAAAAGAAAATGTAACATTCTTTTATAAACGAATTTTATGGAGCTAGTTCAAAGTAAAAAAAAAAAAAAAAAAACTAACACAACACTTTGATTTTGATAATGATTGATTATTAAAGGGAATCCATTCATTAATAAGCAGTTTAATTGCATTTTCTGCATAAATAACTACGCGTAATTGTCACCATATTTGAATAAAGAAGTGCTAATGTTTAGTTGGTTTTGACGCCCCTTACTTCATCGACAAAACAAAACATTGCAATTGACTATTTTTAATGCCATTTAAAGAATTTCAGCGATGTCATCAAAGTGTGGTCCAAATTGAAAGTATTTATCACCTCGATGCTCGATTAGCTAGCTTTTGGACGAAATAAATTAAGAAGATTAAATACTTATTGGGTCTCGACTATTTACGAGTAAAAATAAGTTTAATGAACAAACATGTAAAATAGTTTTACATTCATATTTAATTTAAAGTCTCTATTTTATCATGCCATATGACTATTTTTAAAATGTGGTTACAAGAATGAAATGACATAGCAAAATAATTTATTTCAAGTTGAATTCACCACTATCGCAAATTTAATCTTCTTAATTTAGCACTTCTTTATATACATTTAAATTTAAATACATTTTAACGTAGAAATGAAAATGCATACATACTGTAGCTTTGAAAGAGAAGCACAACCACGTTTTAGTTGTCGCTAAAACAAACACAAACTTAATAACTTGGTATCTAGTTAAAGGCGAGTTCATTTTTTTTGATTTATTTTGATAGCACTGCAACTAGTTTTACATAAAATTATATTCTTATATAAAATTCAAATTGGTCATCAAATGAGTTAAAGTACTACGTGTTACATTAATTATTTTAATTAATCAATTACATGTTGACATAATCAATTATTATGAATTATTATTGATATAAATTATGCTTAATTAATCATACACCGATTATGTGATGAATTACGCGTTGAACTTTGTTTTGAATGAATTGTGATATTTGTGTCAATCTTAAATAAAGCATATTTGAAGATTATTATGAGAAATCACATTTATTTTGTATTAATTAATATGAAAATAAATTGTTGCTTTAAAATAGTATATTTTCAAAATTTGAGTTTAAAATATATTTTGTAAAATCCTCTCATTATTGTTAAGCAGAAAACACGAAGCTCGTCATATTAAGATAATCATCCCAACTAGATTTCAGCCCAATTTAACACTTAAATATATATTAAATAAAAATAGAAATAAACTGTGGGGGGCAAACTAAAACCCACGAGAACAAAACATAACAAAAACATTAATTAAAATCGAAAAAGTTGGGTTCATTGTTTTATTTTCATACCAGTGATTTATTGATTTTTTATATAGACTAAATAATTAGGTTATCTTAATTTTTAGAATCGAATATGAAATTTCTATTTGAAATTTTTTCAACGTTTCTTAACTCACGAACTAAATTATCTTCTAAAAATAATAATGAGTTCATTTGATAAAGCTCGTTTGTTATGATTTTTTTAAATAATCACTTTTAAAATAATTGATCACTTTTAGGAGTTTTGGTCTGTTTGTTATAATTTTTGAAAAAATTTATAATCTAAAAATGATATAAATAAGTATTTCGAATGAGAAATTGCTTTGAATAAATTTATCATAAAATTTATATTTTATAACTGATATGTTTTTTTAAAAAATAATTGTCATTTTAGCAGATAAACACAAAACAACTTTTACATTTTTAAAAAAGAATCTTTAATAAATAATTTATAAATGATCGAATGCAAAAATCACTTTTTGTATAATTCTGAAGAAACGGATTCATAATTTATTTTACTAAATATTTTACTTTTGTTCTAATATAAGCATAAGTTGTTCATAAGAAAACAAACATTATTGTTATAAAATAAATGCTTATGTTTATTTTCCTTTATAATTTCACGATTGATTTATGTTACGGAGGTTTAGTCTTATAGACTCAATCCGCTCATCTAAATGGGTCAGGCAAATAAACTAAGGAGAAATCTATACTTGTGACCAAAGTTAGTCCTAGTAACCCTACAAACTCATTCACAATATATAGGCAAATTACTCTCGCAAAATCCTTAACTTAATATTAATTTTTTAATTCATAATTATATTTTAAAAATTCATATATTTATTGAATACAATAATTTAAATCTTTAAAGAAATCTGATTTTCACCATCTACTTCAAAACATCATAAAAATTCATATTTAATTTAATATTTTCTACACTTTTTTTATTGAGATCTTACAATTGCAACTTGAATGAGAAATAGTTATTTTTTTTTATAATAGAAAACTATTATATAATTTCAAATATTAATTTATTTTCAGTAACTTTTACAATTATAAAATAGTGCTTCTACTATTTTATTAAAAATTAATTTTTGTATTCAATTTTTTTTCAAAAATATCCCCATCAATACAAGCAAATGTTATCTAGCTTCCCCCTCCCCTTGAATTCTTCACCTTTTGAAAATAGAGCATAAATCTATTTACAAAATTTATTTTTTTTCAAAAAAAATGTAATTCTGAATTTTTATAACAATAAAATATTTGAAACAAAATTATGTTTCAGATCTTTTTATAAGTGAAAAATTGAGAATTATAATTTTTCATACTATTTTTTTTTATTTGAATATATAGATTGTATTATAATTAGTCTGAGCGACGCTATCTTTTTTATAAAAAAAATCAGATTTTTTGTTTTCACTTTTTTCAAATGTAAAAATATTTGAAATTCCAAATTTTTAAGTTTTTGAAATTGCTACAATAATTTTTTTTTTCCAGATATTTGTTATGAAAAATATGAGGCTAAAAGTGAGATTTAGACGAAATGTAAGGGAATAAGGGTTGGTCACAAGTAGATTTAACGGACTCCAATAGAGATTTTAAGGAATCCAAATTTGGTTTCATATGTAGTCCTCACACGGCCACATCACATTTAAGGAATCCAAGATATTTACTCCTGATAAAAATGTAAGCAACTCACAATAAACTCATATTTTAACAATTTCTTTATATGTACTCAATTTTATTTTATATCCAGTAAAATAAATTATGTGCCGTATACTTAAACTTCATATTATAACCAACAATGGGGGATCCGAGTAGTAAATGTTTCGGGCTCCTTAATTAAGTGATCAGAGATTCGATCTCTCTTACTCTTGTTTATGGAAAAAAATTGGCTGGAAGGAAAAATCTACCTTGTGTGTCTAACAGATTCATGGCAAATTGTAAAATATTGTGATTCTTGTGTGTGTAATGGGATTACACACCTTTTTATTTATAATGATGTTGCAACAATTACATTCAATGTCTGTGAAATTGTATTGACTAGGATTTACTAACAATTAACCTAGGATATTGCATAATCAAAGAATAATTAAAACATCCACTAAATTTTAACAGTACCACTCAAACCAAAGCCTACTTTGCTTTAAGCTTGTTACATCAAAACATTTTCTCACAAAAAATTGAAACTAAGTTTGACAATTGTTGGACTAGTGTGAGAAGAGAAGACAACGTTAATGATTCATGTGTAGGAAAAGAGGCACTACTAGATTGATGGTCGGTGAGAATAAAATGCACCACTGATTTGATCGTCGGTAAGAATAAAATCATGACTAATATATGATTCATACGTGGAAATAGAGTCATCACCGGATTGATCGTTGATGGGAATAAAAGGCACCACTAATATGATTCATATGTAGGAAATGCATTACTATCGGATTGATCGTCAGTGAGAATAAAAGGAGGACGATGCTGGAAAATGGTGGCCAGGTCGGGTTTGGTAGCGGCGTGTGAGGCCCACGCCTAGAGAAGGTGGAGGCACATGTGGTGGTTGTTGGCGACCGGATAAGCACTGTCGTGCTCGCCAGAGGGTTGCGCAGAGGTGTGTGATGGTTTTAGGCCGTGGGTCGCACTGGAAATGGGGCAGCTGACGTAGGCACAGCTGTAACAGTGTAAAAATGACATATTTGTTGAAAAAGTATGAAAAACGATAGACAGGTCACAAAATCATAATCTGCTCTGATACCATTCAAAATACATTCAACCTAACAATATCGGTATTTGCTAGTTGAGCTATGGTTTAAGGACATTTTAACTCAAATATCAGTCACTATTAAATGGAGTCGTATACTTTGTGCCTAGTACTATGAATATAAAAAAAAACTTCTTTTTGATATTGACTTTTTTATTTGAATGAGAATGGAAGCAGAGCAATTTGTTACAATTACATAATCACCTCTCAAACTTATTCCAAGTCTACATTTTTCAATGCAGTTTATGGCCCCCTTCAATTTTTTTAAGGAAACCAATTATGTTAAAAAAAAAAAAAAAGTGCATATGATTGCTTCAAATCCTCACACCCAAAGGATGTTTCAAATCTCCAACATGAAGCATATGCTGTCCTAAGGCCACTTTTCTATTGCCCACTTCATCAACCACACTCAAATCTTTACAAACATCTACCTTAAAACTAACCACTGCTTCTGATTTTCCCATCAAGTGCACTTTCTCAAAAGCCAACAAGTGTTTCTGAGGTGCATTGTGCACGGCAGGAGGTGTAGAGAACAAAAACACTGTTTGACTACTGCTCATTTTTCCATTGTTCTTGATACTAAGTTGAATATCAAATGCCAAGTTTTGACAATGCTGGCCGGCGACATCAAGTGACTTGCATTCCAAGGAACGACACACATGATCTTCGGATAAAGGAACGGATACTAATTGTGGTGCTTTAACCAATTTGTGTTCACAAGTTGAGTAGCTTATTCCATCTCCAAATGAGAAAACAGTTTCTCCTTTATAAAATCTGTATGTTCTACCAGGGTAGCCTGTAGCAGGATCAGGCCTCATGTTCATATTTGTCATTGGTACTTTGTCTACATATGATTGTGGATACCATGTCATGGGTAGCCTTCCACCTGAATCAAAAAATGTTGACAATACTCTTAATATATAATAGTGTATATTTCTAATTGAGAAATATCCAATTCCTAACTGCATGAATGTGTGAAAATTTTGACATTCAAAATTGGATTGCACACAATCACAATTTTCACGTATGCATGTAGTTAGCAACTCAAAGCCATTAAATTAAGATCAGATGGCTACATTTCATGTTTGTTTCTAAAGCTAATCCACCAAGTTTAAGATTCGAGCCGTTTGATCATCTGCAGTCACATTTTTCACGCATTCATGCAGTTAGCCTTTCAAAGCCATTGGATTAAGATCAGTTACAATTTCAAGTTGGTTTTTAAGCTGATCCACCATGTTTAAAATCCAAGCTGTTTGATCCAACAACTCTGGGCTACTAACTGCACGAATGTGTGGAAATTGTGACAGCAGACAATCCAAATTTGTGAATCCACGAGTGTAAAACTTGTGCTAGCCTATGAGGAAATCATGTAAATGAAATTAACTTACTTGGATTATGAAAACCAAAGATGACATCAGCTATGGCAGCTCCACCAGCTTCACCAGGATATCCAACCCACAAAATACTTGTGATTTTATCATTAGTTTTAGCAAAAGAAACATCCATGCCTCCTCCAGACATTATGACAAGAATCACAGGTCCCTTGGCTTCATGTGCAACTTCAGTAACTAACTGCTGTTGCTGTCCTGGAAGAAGAATGTTGACTCTGTCAAGACTCTCCGCCTCTATCGCTAGATTCGCGCCGACCACAATCACAGTTGCGTCCGCAGAGGATGCAACCTTTTTGGCATCATCTAGTGCAGCATTGGAGCATTGCACATCAGAGCAGCCAGCAATATAGCTTGTGGGAACTAAGGCTGTTAGGCCTTGCAAGGGTGATGTATATTTGCATGGAATTCCTGCAAAAAATTATGGCCATGTTAAATATGATATCAATGCAACTTATAATAACAATTGAACAATGTGATACATTTGAATAATGAGTGAGTAAACCCTCTAATTTAATATCCAAGTACTTTAGGAACATCAATCACTGTGTAGCATCAATTTTAAGTCCAAAAGTCCTTGAAGTGTCACCTCAATGGTAAGAGCTTTGACATTGTAATTTATAACCTTAAAAGACAGAGTTTAAATCTCGTATGGAGAACCAAATTGATGTGACGATCTTATAAATAGAAAAATGATGTTCTAAAGTAAATTTGTTGCTGCTGCATAGAAATGACTGATAAATAACCAAATTTAGCTTGTTTCCCAAGTCTTTTGAAGGCTCGTTTGTTACCGTTTAATTTTTCATATTTTTGTTAAAAATAATTATTTTTAGAAGTTTTTATTTGTTTGTCACAAATTTTGAAAAAAATGAGAATCCAAAAAAAAAAAAAAAACTGTTACAAACAGACATGTACCATTATAGGCACAAACAAATTATAAGAGATTGAAATTTGATACCTTCATAGTTTCCAATCATGGTCCTAGTAGCATTAGCATTGGGACCAATAACAGCCAAGGATTTAATGGCTTTAGCATTTAGAGGCAATGATCCTGGACTATTTTTAAGCAACACAATCCCTTGCCTTGCAGCTTCACGAGCTAGCTCTTGATTTGCTGAAGTGCAGACATCTTTTGGGCCAAGGTTTCCATAATGTTGTTTGCTAGGATCACCATCAAAGAAACCAAGACGCATTAATGTCGCGAAATTGTTCGAGACAGCATTGTTAATGGATGCTTCATCTATAAGACCTTGCTTTACAGCACCTTCTGTATGTTGGCCAAGAAAACTTCCACAGTTCAAATCCAATCCTGCAAAATCAAAATTTTGTACACAACAATGATAAATAAATAGTTGCTTTGTATAAATTAAAATAAGCTACATTTAAATAAATTTCAAATGAATCATCTAAATTAAATGAAAATTCAATGAATTTGTGATTAGGTAGTTTCTTCAGATGTAGTTTACCTGCTAGAATGGATATGGCTGCAGCTTCCTCAGGAGTTTTGGTATAGTGCTGACTTTTGAAAAGCACATCTACTGAGTCACAATCAGAAACTATATATCTGCATAGCACATACATATGTATTGTAAAAATAAACATCAACAACATAAAAGAATGATACATCAGCGGAAAAGTTAGAGACTAATCCATTGAGAAACTCGTACACACCGGTGAGAGAATAAACTCATGACTAGATGTTTAAAATAACAATTATCTGTGAAGATCAATTTGTTGAGTATGAAATAAGATTTAAGATGTTTGAAAATAGAAAGATACCGACCCATTTAGTTTCCATTTGCCTCGGATAACACCTTTGAGTAGATCAGGATCAGCACAAGTTGGCTTTCCATTTACTTGATTATAGGAACACATAACACTAGCAACATTCCCATCAATCACACAACTTTTAAAAGGTGGTTGGTATGTGTCATCCAAATCTTGTTGTGTCACCTAATTAACAAAAAATCATCAACAATAAAATATATTCTAATCCTAAAAAAAAAACTAGTAGTTTCATACCACAGCATTGAAGGTGTAACGCTGAACACCTTTCCAACTATCAACATCATAGGCAGTGTAGTGTTTGCAACAAGCAGCAACCTTAAGCTTGTTGGAGTCTCCATCATCAGTTTGTTGTAAACCTTTCACGTACCCTGCTGCATATTTGCTAGCAAGTAAAGGGTCTTCACCTGGTGTTTCTTGTCCTCTTCCCCATCTTGGATCCCTAAATATGTTTATGTTTGGTGACCAATATGTTAAACCAGCCAACCCTACATTGTGCATTGCTCTTGCTTCTGTTGATACCACCTACACAAATTTGCCATAAAACCACCATTTCAAAGTTCTAAATTTTATCCTTTAGGCTCGACAACCAAGGTTTTAAGTCGTAGTCGTGTCACGATACTACACATATCGTAGAGAATCACAGTCAAATGTATCTGCTACCGAGCATTGCAAACTTTTTTAAAACTATGTTTGCATGTGCATTACAACTACAATTATATTTGAGATGTTAATTCAGTAGTAAGAGCTCAGTATTATAACATTAAAATATGAAGTTCAATTTGTAAAATAGTCTGAGGCCGCATAAGTTGTATTTGTCTGCATTTTCTCATAATATTAAGGATTGCAGCATTACTGAACCTCATTATAATTTTTTGAAGACATGTATCTAGGATGTGATGAGAAAAAGAAGAATAAGAGAAACCTCACCTTTCCAATGGTTTGAAACAAAGAAGCATTGAAAGAAGCTGCAATGAGAATAGGCATAGGAAAACTTGTTGATCCAGGAACAACATTGGAAAAACGAGTCCCTGGACCAACGTTAGAGACACCATGAAGTGCTTCAGACCACCATTCATATCTTGGAATCCCAAGCCTACTCACATCAACAGCAGAATTCACAAGGTTACCAATCTTCTCTTGCAATGTCAACCTACTCACAAGGTCAGACACCCTTGCATTCACTCCCAATGACTTGTTGCAGAACCCGTAATTCGACAATGCTGGATTCTTCCCAACATCGCAGGCGAAAACCGGTGATGTTTGGCTCCAAACTCGACCGGAACTTAACAATATTGTGGAAAACAGAGTTAAGAAACAGAGGAAAACAGAGATATTAGGTGCTCTGTTTTCAGCAGAGGCCATTGTGACCTTGAGAACTTGAAAACACAAAAAATAAGTAAAAGGGTATGCTTTTTTAATGAGTCTAATACTGAATTATGTGTATAATGTTAATAACATGGTGCTATTGTGAGTGAAGAAAAAAAGACTGTATTATATGCAGTTGGTTTTGGCATTGAGTGAACAAGAAGAACTTGAGAAAGAATCTCTCAAGTTATGTAGCTTAAACTAGTCCGTGAAGAACACAAAAAAAGAAAGAAAGAATTCAATGTTTCATTGAGTGGGTTATTTTGTTTGGAAGCTCAACTTGCATCATATAATAGTAGTACATATAACGTATAACATCATTACATCTACTTAAAATAATTGAATTTTCCAAATTGCCCTTCGATTAAATTTAATTAAAAACTGAAATTTATATTAATTGAAAAGGACTATTATTTAAAAATAAATCATTAAAAAGGGTAAAAAGTAATTTGCCATTAAAATACATTTACATTTTCACTTATAATATAACTAAAAATAATATCTATAAATTAATATATCTAATTTAAATTAATATATATTCTAACATAAATTTTAAGTCATATAATCAACTCTTTAAATAATCTTAAAATATTTGATCCCTCTGAAACTCTCTTGCACCAATTGGCTGAGATGGTAAATCACGTGAGGAAAACATGGCGGCTAGTTTCAGTTTTGAGGATATAAAAAGAAGCAACATTGTGAAGAGTGAAAAAAGAGAAAAGGCCTATTAGTAAATAAGGAAAAAAACAGGACAAGTTTAAAATAGAAGAAATTGGACACAAATATTGCATGGGAAAGGGTTATGTATATGTGACTTAACTGTGTAATGGGTAAAGAGAATCTTGTGATCTTTTAGCTGGGGATTTCAAATCCCAACTTATACACGTGAGTTTTTTAGGCTGTTTCAAAATAAATGTTGGATTGTCAGCTTCTCATTTTTGGACAAATTCATGCCCACTTGCAAACTATATTATAATTATATAATTTAGAATGATTTTGTTTTCTCTTCAATTATCTAAAGAAAATATGACTTTGTATTCATGAATCATGGGGGTGCTCAACTATCAATGGATTTTAGGAGTAGTTTCCTTTTCTGACTTTATTTTGTTGTAGCTTTTAAAAAGTACAGGAGATAAACTTTTTTTATCGCACAATTTGTTAAAGGTTTAATTTTGTTTACACTAAGAAAAAGATGTTATTGAATTGAACAGAGCTTATTGTTGAGTAGCTGAACCCACATTGTAAAAATAATGTAAAAATAATTCAAATAAAAAAAAATTATCTTCTAAGAATATTCACTCCAATTAAATCAATAACTCCGATCTTTTAACTCACCCATACTCTAATTAATACTGTTTAAAGAGATAACTCTAAGGTTTAAGTAGTGAACTTACATTCCGTAAAAAAGGTAAAGAATTTACATGGATTAAACTGTATGCAATCTATAAATAAAAATGTTAAAAAGGAAAAAGAATTATAAAAAATCTAATGATCAAACACACATTTTTACGACCCTATTTATAAAACTCTACGATACTTTTTTACACATATTACAAAAAGTTGATATAACGTTGTTAATTTGTACAATTTATGTATAATTATTACTAAATTATTATAAATGTATACATCCATTTAATGTTGTCGATTCATGATAATTTGATAATATTAATAAGAAATATTTTAAAAGAATACTACTGTATATCGCAAATATCCCAAATGTGTATTACCAACATGTCAACAGTACAAATAAATAATATTTTCAATCTCATTACTTATTTTATTTTACCCAATCCATGAATATTTGAAAATATTATAAATAAAATAAATTAAATTAAATTAAAATAAAATACAAAACTTACAAATACTTTAACATATTGAATTTCAATTCTGTGATTCGTAGATAGTTCCATAACAAAAAGAGAAATTTTGTATAAGAGATGTATTTGAATGTATTTTGTATTTTATTTCATTTTATTTGATGTATTTTTTTTTTTATTTTAATGTATTTTCTTTAAAATTTTAATATAATTTTGTATTTTTAATTATTTTTAATTATCATCATTTATAATACTAATAATTAATTATTATTATTATTATTAATATTATTATTTATTATTTTTATTATTAATGTATTATTTATTACAACTATTATTATTATTATTTATTAATATAATATTATTTATTTATTATTATTATTATTATAATTAATTAATTATGTAAAAACACTTAAATGGCATTAAAGGACAAAAAAAAATGGCACCTCCAGTAAGGAGGTCGCTCCCCCAGCCAGCGACCTCCCACTGAGTCTGAAATTTTTTTTCTTCTGCTGGTCGCACCCCCCAGGCTGTGAACTCCAACTAAACCCAAAAAGTAGGGTAATCAGGTAATAAAAATTGGGAGTAGGACAATTTAGTTAAAAAAAAAAAAATCCACATATGGCACTTAAACCTTTGGTTTCATCCTATTATTTTTGTAGAACTATGTCTTTGATTTTTAATTCAATATAATGAATCTGATAGTTAACTATCTATATTCTGAAGCATATATGGTAGACAAAACAACCATATATGCCTGTATCTATTTGCTTGCAAGTCCAGCTTCTTAAATTTTGAACTGATCCTATTTTGATTTGGATTAAGTTGTATGGCACTTCACATTATAACTTGAATATTAGCTTTATGTGGTTAGTTCTTCCCAATCAATCTGTTCGATATAAATTAGTTAGAAATATGATTTATTAGTCAATGAGACAAGCCATTTGGTTAAGGCCACCGAAAGGGTAATTTAAATGAGGGATTTAATAATAATTTCTATTTGAGCGTGGACAGCAAGGGAATTAGTCACTTTCAGAAAGACTTTGAGGCAAATGAGATGTCATGTTGAGAGATTAATATAAAGACATTTTTGAGTTTGTTTGTATAAGATTTTTAATAGTAATTTTGATTTTATATTTTTAAAAATGATTTTTATACAAATTTATTTAAAAATAGTAGATGTTGTTTTATATTTATTTATTATTAGTTAAACAAGATAATTTTGATATTTAATAATTTAAATATTTATTATTAGAGAATTTAATATGATAAAAATTATATATATTTTTTTAAAATATTTCTTTTAAAAATAATTTTTGTCTTCCGTTTATGAAAATAACTTTTTATTTTAATCATTGTTTGAAATTTCACTATTCAAAAAAAGTTGTATCAAATAGATGAAATACTCAAAATGATGTTTTGGATATACTATTTCAACCAAATTTTTATTTAAAACTTTATTTTTAAAAATGTTATAACAAAAGTATAAAATTTTATAAAAATTATTATTTTTTAAATCTTAAACAAATGAGCCCAAATATCTTATTGTTCTTTGGATACACTTCTATGAAAATGAAAAAAAAAATGGTTTAAATACAGTTTTAGACTAATTCACGAAATTGATCTCCTGTTTTAAAAATCGATAATCTTGGTTCTTTCCTCTAATTTTTTAATTAAAAAATAGCGACGTGACATGTTTTAAATAACTTTTCATATGATACAATGATGTAGAAATGATTAACACCCATAAAATTGGAATAAAATACCCTAAAAACTTAATTTTCAACTTCGAAAATTTTTATATTTGTAATTTAATTGACATATGAATATTTAATGCATATAGATAGTTCTATATCATGGGATTGTATCGCGAATTATTTAAAATACGCCATATCATCATTTTTTAGTTCAAAAATTTGAGAGAGAGAGAGAGACATCAGATATGTCGACTTTTAAAATAGAGGGATCGATTTCGTTTTCTCTCATCTTTATTAAGTATTCATATTTTTTTGCTTTTATTTTCAAACTCCTTTTTCATCTTTAGGACCAAATATTCAACAAATGTTAATCTATTTAACTTCATATAAGAATGGCGTAGTGTTTTTTTGTAAATATCTAGTATTATATCAAGCGAACTGATACAAAAAGGCCTCATTTAAACATACACTCATTTGACACCTATCCAATAAAATCGACATGACATAAATAACGTGACTCACCCAAAAAATAAAAATAAAATAAAGATAAAATTATATTTTTACTCATTTATGTTTGACCTAGTTCTCGAATTGATTCTTTATGTTTTTTTTTACCTAAGTCCTTTATGTTAGTTTCCGCATATAAGTTAAACTTTTTAATTAAGCTCAATTAGCAGTTAGGTTAGCACTGTTAGTCATTTTATGTAGTTCTGTTAGAAAAACATGAGATATGATTGTTAAGTGTATGCGTGGCTTTAATGAGAAGTTGCATCTTTTCAACGAGACAAACACACACCATCAAATTACATTTTTTTTAATAGTTACTTTTTTATTAAAAATAAAAATATGTCAAATTAAATTAAATTGCTATCAAATATAAAAACCATAAACACATTTTTCTCTCATCTTTATTATGTAAGTATTCATATTTTTTTCTTTTATTTTCAAACTCCTTTTTCATCTTTAGGACCAAATATCCAACAAATGTTGATCTCTTTAAGTTCATATGCTTCCTTTTTTAATAAACATATTTTCCCCTTTTCAACCTAAGATCCCAAAAAATCTTCAACTTAAAATTTACCTGCAAATTCCATACAGCTTGAACTTAAAAATCTCTTTTTCTTTGTTGCTAATTTTTCTCAAATTCATTATCCCCTCTTTAATTTGATCAAACACCAAAACAAAATAAAATCCACTTCAATTTTTTTTCATACACAAATTAGTGAGCATTGTAATCAATCAAAAAAGAAAAGAAAACAAAATCACATAAAAGCGAAATGTCATAATTGGAAAAATAATGAAATCCACACGATTTTTGAATTTCGATTCTTCTTCTACGATCACAAAATGAAATTTAAATGTTGATTTTGAAAAAATAAGTAAATCTGAAGAAAAATCCAAACATCTGAATATGTAGTTGATGAAATTATGGCAAAATATGTTTAGTAATCTGTTTTTTATTACACTATTGTTTAGCTTTCCGTTACCACTATTGTTTTTTTTAACGGAATAAAAAAATAATAACGTGGCAAACAACCAATAATATAAAGTTAACATTGCATCAAAGACTTAAAAGCAAAACCGAATTAAACTTATATATTAAAAGTGTAATTTTGCCTAAAATAAATGATCAAATTAAAAAGAAATAAAAAGAAAAGAAAATGAAAAGTCATCTTCTCTCTCACGATCTCACTCTGCTTTCTCTGATCTCTCCCTTCACACTCGCTCTCCCGATCTCCTTCAGTCTCACCGCGTCTATCTCCCTTTCACTGCGTCTGTCATCGGTGACGGGGACGACTGAGGATGCCTTCTTCGATCAGTGGCAGCAAGACGATGTAAGGCGACGGCGAGGAGAGGAGTAGTTTTCGTTAAGAGCAACTGGCGAGTGGCGACAATAGGAGAGGGAGAGGACCGATCTTTCTCTCTTCTTTGGTTTTTTGTTTTTTTTTTCTTCATAATTCTTTTCTTTTGTTTTGTTTTAATTATTTGTTATTTTTTAATTACATATTTTATTGGATTATTTTATTAAAAAAACTAAACTGCCCAATTAGGCAGGTGTAGTGGTATATATATTAGAGATGGAAACTTCGATAGTTATGTTAGTTAAAAATAATTTTTCTAATTTGAATATGTAAGTTTTATTATATTTATTATTATAATTAATTTTTATTTGAATTAATATAATAACTATTAATTTTTTCTTCTCTTTCACACATAATATTAATATTTTATATATATTCTATCATGATATCAAATAAATAATTATTTTACTATTATTTTTCAAATTGTTTTTTAGGAAAATTTTCATATAAGTTTAATTGATTTATCTTTTCTTTTTTATTTGATTTTTGAACAATTTATTCATTTTCTCTCCCCCTCTTAAATTTTAAAGTTAGAATCATCGCATCATGACGATGATGATTACAAAAAAAAACTCATAAGACAACGAATAATAAAGGGTAACGTAATTGTCAACAAAACTTTCTCAAAGTTTCTTCAATGTTTTGATATCAACATTGTTTTAACATCGACAACTTTCACGAAGTAAGAGAAAAATGAAGTCAAGTGTATTTGTTGAAGATTTCTCAAAAATACTAACAACATTTGATGTCAAAATTCTTTCTTTTTAGTCAAATTGACGTCCAAGAAAATAATGCAAGTAAAGATTTTGTATGAAAGTGTAGACTTTATATTCAACACTTACCAACAACAAAAAAAACAACATTGTTCTTGTTTATAAAAAAAAAATCCATATTTAGATTCTCGTTTAGAGATAATTTTTGTATTGATTTAATGAAAAAGATAATTACTATAGTAGATACAATAAAACTTATATACCCAAATTAGAAACGCTAATTTTTAATTAAGATAACTACCTTGTAACTAACACCTAAGTAAAATAACTAAATTGTAATTAATTTTATCTCTAGTATACTTTAACAATAATAAGACACATATATTACAATTTTTATAGATTCACTCACCACCATATTTTTTCTCTATATTTTTTTTCTATTGCATTATCGATATATTACATCAATCAAATCATTTTTTTTTATATGATTAAAGCTCAAAGTGTATTTATCCTATAAGTTTGCAACAAACATCTTTTCATACTTTATAGAGGTGTCCATGGAACATTTATAACAAAAATACCCAAGGCCCAAAACATATGTGTACGTGGATGTACGTAGAGTGTAAGAATTAGTTGGAGACTTTTGAGCTTAGTTTCAACGGTTATAAAGTGAATTTCACATTAATTGTAATTTATTTTATCTAATTCTATCAATTTTAAATAATTAACATAATATTAGAGTCACAATATCAACATTACCGTCAGACAAATTCAAGGTAGAAAACAAAAGGACCCGAAAACTATAAAAAAGAAAAAATATCAAAATTAAAAATTAATATATTTTGATAGTATCAAAATTAAATTATCAATAGTTGAATGATATTTATCTATGTATCATAACTCTTATTTTAGTCACTTTTAATAGATACTATAATAATGCATATGTAAATAAATTAAAGAAAATTATTAATCAACAAATTCATAATACCAATGCACATTCTATTTTTGATTCTATCGTAGAATTTGTCTAAAAAAAGATTAAGATTAAAGAGAAAACTAATCCCCAAGCAACATCAAGAGCAACAACCACACTCATAGATTAGGCACAAATTCACCCATCCAATAGACCTTATAGACACCTCATATCTCTACTAACAATATGTCAGGTCGACCGACAAACAAAGGCATACGGCCTAGCTTACGACAGGTCTACATCAGACCAGACTTTTCTTTTAAATTGACAAGGCCAATGCTTTTAAAAGTGCATATTTAATTAAAAATGTCAAGTTACAGACCACATAATAAGTCTTTTAGAGACTTACTTAAATAAATATAAATAATTTTTTATTAATATAATTATGATATTAAATTTTGATCTTTTTGTTAGATATTCAACTTTTAGTAATTTACATATATTAACATTTTTTAGTTTTTGACATATCTAAATGTATTATTAGAAAATAGAATTGAAGTGTGATGCGTATAAAGTCATTTATTAAAAGTGTCATGTTAAATATCAAATTATAACTTAATTTCATTGACACATTATCTCGTTAATCTATATAAAGATATGTTTGATTACTTATTAAAAAATGTTATAACGAAATAGATTTTTAAGCAGACTAACATATCATACTAGACTTCTATCAAGACCATACTTACAACTAAAAAGTAAGCCTATGACATACCATACGTCAGAATCAGGTCTTAAATTTTTTGACAGGTCAGACTTAGGCTTAGCAAAGTCTAACTCGGTCCAATTTATTCTCACCTTTAATTGGGAAGGAAGAAAACATCAACATTTAGAATGACCCATATATTTGTTCTTATGAAAATATGAGATCCACTGCTCTTGCACTTTTCCACCAAAGCCATGAAACTGGTGTTCAATAAGGCGAATACTCATGAAATCTTTAACATTCCACTTCATTCTTATTGTTTGTGTTGAGTCATATACAACCCTACAAAACATTTTATCACAATCTCATCAAATGTAAAACTCTTAACACACCCACACCCACACCCTTTTCACGTTCAAAACTGAACATTTGAATATGACTCGAGTAGTTTGATAGCGGTGACCTAACAACAGATAATCTAGTGGATCTTGAATTTTAAGACTCTGATACCATCTTTTTGCAACTACTCATTGGTGAATTTAGAAGAATAGAAATGCTTGTCTTTGGGAAAACAAATAGGTTGATGCTCCGCACACTACAACTCATGTGTCTTAAGTGATCCACGAAAACAAAAGGCTGCAAAATACCACTATCAACATGTTTACAATCGACATGCACAAGTCAGCGCCAAATATATAAAACGCAATGTTCATTTTGCTAAGGTTTGCTCCACAATATTCCTACTTCGGCTTTGGAGTTTGTTTCCACGATGAGGAGGACAATTTATATCATCCCACATATTATGGCTCCACAACATTGATTCTGTTAGAACAATAATTGACTCTTAAAAGTTTAAAGATTACGAAATTGTATAACAGGAACACAAACTTTTATTAAAAAATGTCGGTCAATAATATTTATGTCTTGGACTATATTTATGGGTAATGAATTAACACGTGGAGTCCTCTTCTTTCGTCTCCTTTTCAGTACAAGAACTTTTTTATTTATTTAGAAAGTGTTGAAAATTTTACAATTCACATAAGAATTAGTATCTACTTTTAATAAATATTTATACAAGTGGAGTTTGAAACATACGGTCAATGTTATCCTCGATTCCATGTTCGTTGATAATGAGTTGGGTCGATTATTGTATCGTTGTAGATATCTTATTTCTTCTCATGTTGGTTACAATCTTGCATTTGCTATGGTACAAACAAATAGCGTCGTCCATTGTCTAGCCAGAATATCTACCCGGCCCATTTGATTCTTATACTCCTCCAATTTGCATTGTTTATCTTATTATTGAATAAATGATATAAGTTGACTTGAGATAAAAAAAAAAAAGAGACATAGGTATAGAAATAAATAGGACTATATGCGTTCTATAAGGTGTAATTCTAATTTTATTCCATGATATAATTTTTTTTAGCTTATTCAAATTGTATTTTACAATAAGCCATTTAAATAAATATAATATTTATGTAGTTCAATATATTTAACTTATTAAAAAAAGCTATTAAGTATACAATTTAACACAATATACAAAATGAAAATCTAATTTATTATAATAATTCTAATTTCAAAATTATTTATATTTATTTAAGACATATAATATATTTGAATATTTCAAAAAGAATTCAACGAAATAGAACAAACAAAACAGAGAGCACCAGACTAGAATGGAGCAACGGAGCAAAATAAAATGCTCACTCCACTGCTTAGAAAGTAAACATAACGAAGTGAGTTATAAAGTAAAGTAAACAAAACATATATAATTATGTCATAGTAAAGTAAAAGAAAAAACGATAATTCATTCTTATACTATGAGGCTAGGTGATATACTCCTATCAAATGACCAAACTGTAAAGCTGTTTTCACCTCTAGCATAAGTTCCATTGTTTTTTCCTCCTATAAAGAGAAAGTGCTTGTTGAAACCTTATTTATTGTCAGATTAGCTATATGTGGTCCTACAAGTAGTCTTAGTAGTGTACTTCTTCTGAAGTGCTGGAAAATTGATAAGTAACTGTTAAGTGTTAAGGTTTTGGAAGAACTTTTCTAAGGATTGACTGATTCCACTGGCCATTGTATTTAATTCTGCTGACGGATAATAGATGCAATATGGAAAGGGAATTAAATGAATTGATAGCTTTCTATCAATGCTCTGCATTGGAATCGTTAAGGTTTTGGTGGGCCATACTTACCTCCACGTATATTTCTATAGGATTATGGTGAATTTTACAAAATTACAGTAATATTATACTTTCATAAAAACTAGTAGTTTTTACTAAAATTATAATTATTCACTGTGATATTATCATCCTCGTGGTTAAACCAATAGGTACTATTTTATAATGCATAAATAATATCGTGTCAAATTAAAATAGAAACCGTTTCATATAATGAATGAAAATCCTGCCTCACAAGGTTCCAACAACTAACAAAGCAGGTCAATTCATGCCGTACTTAAACATGTGAACATTGTCACGAGGGTTTCACTTTTAATTTAACTTTTGGAATAGTTAAAATTGAGTATAGACCGGTAGAAGTGGTTTTCACAAATTTGGTTGTTGTTAAATAGATATTTTTCCTTTAAAATTAATCTATAATTTTAAATTTATTATTTAAATCATTTGTATAAAAATGTATTTACAAACAAATATAAAAAAAATAGTTAATGGAGGTCAAAATATGATCATATGAATATTATTCCGAGAAATTATCATATATATTTGTTTTTTTAAAATAAATGACATATTTTCGTCTGTAGATGAGATGTTATAATTACCGCTGAAAAATTACATACAACTACAAAAATCTGAGTTTGAATCTGATGATATTCAACTTCACAATATCAACATTTTATAAATTGAATTACGTTGAAAATTAAAATCGACACTTATTTTGAGATTTTTTTTTCTAAATACTTATTGTGATACAAAGAAAACATTTTTCTTAAATTAAATATTATATTATTGTGACAATTATATTTTATTATTTTATTGAGATTAAATAATATTCAAAAGAGAAAGTATTGAAACCTTGTGTCCGTCTCTCTTTAAATTCGTCTCTAAATATATTCAAACATGACTCATGTTATCCTTAAATTTGTCTATAAATATATTTAAATATTAATGATTTTATATTCAATTAACTTTAAGCTAAAATAAATTCTTCATAATCAATTTATTCGAAACTGATTTTTGTTACTGTATAACAAAACACACACCGAGCCTTTGTAATTTTACATTTGTGAGTGTGTCAGCCTAACTTGTACCAATTCTTCCTTTTATGATTCAACAAAATTCAGTTTTTTCACTGTATCCAACAACACCCTTGGACTTGGATAATGATACAACTTTTTGTTCAAGGCAAGTCAAAGTACCATACACACAAACCTTGTAATATTGGGTGTTTTAGTTCTTGAGGTTACCTCTCTTTTTTTTATTTATTATTATTTTTTTTTATCAATGAGGTTACCCTATTTGTGTGCTGGATACATATGAGGTTCTTATTTGTATTTATCTTACTTTAGTCACTGATATCCCCTAGCCAGGGGAAATAATGTGAGCTGGCTTGAAAATGACATGCATTAGTCATTGCTCATAATTAAACTGTTGTTATTTTGTAAACAAATAATTAAACTGTTTAGCAAATCACTTTAAAAAAAACGACTCTCTAAAATAAAAACTCTAAATTCTCTTTTTCCTTCGTTAGGGACGGTGGTTTGGAATTACTTTTTTATAAAAAAATGATTTGAATTATTTTTTTTCTTTCATTTTATTAAAATAAGCGACTTTCATATAAATTAATTTTTCTTTTGTATATTTTTTTAGTAATTTCGTTGTTTAAGTGCGACATTGTATTGTTTTCCTATCTTGGTGTAGTCTTTTTTCCATTTTGGCGTGGTGTTCGTTTTGGTTTATATTGACAACAATTTTGATCCCTTATAGATTTATATCAATGACTTTTGTCTCGTCAACGTTACAGAAGACATAGATGTTTCGGACACTTAATTTTTTATCATATTTATAGGCAATTTGTCATTTTGTGTTATGTTGTCCTTTTACGCCATTAACGTGAAGTGTTGTGAATTTGTTTGCAAATTCATCATTTTTATTTTTAATAAATTTGAACTTATATTATATTAATATATTCTAAGATTTGAATCAATTAATATTGCTTCTTTTAATAAAAAAATGTTAAATGAGATGAAGTTTTTAATTTTTGGTATCATCTCGGTTATAACTAGTCCCAAAATGAAGTCCATCCAAGATATACAATATCTTTAATATTCTTTGAAGATTTTCGATATCAATTTGGTTACTTGTAATAAAAATTCAAAATAAGCATCAATTTAAGGACTGAATTGATTTCCAATATCAATATCAATTTTCGGAATTGATTTTTCTTTTAAAAAAACAACTTTTTCCTCTAAATAAGTTGATACGTCGAAGGAAAATTTACAATTTTTAGTACAATAAACATAAAACTAAAAAAATCTTATTCACTTTGTTTTATTTATGTAATTTTACCCTTTTAGTTCAGCCTACTAATTGACATATTCTCGGCAAAATTAATGTATAAAATCATTAGAGGACCAATTTAGTATCCCATATATTCTTTGAAAATCAACAAGATTCTTTAATTTAAGAAAAAATAAAGTATTTTTGATTTAAATATAGATATAAAGTCTCATTTTCACCTTAATGCATGGATCGAGTTTCAGCGATTAAAATTGGACAATCCAAAGTTTAAAATTGGTAATTTTAATTTTTTTTATAAAAATCAAATTATAGATCCAACGGTAACGGATTGTCTCACTGCAAGACTGCGATGAATCCAAATTCCTAATGCATCTCAATCACAAGTCCTTTTTATTCATAGCATAAAAAGGTATAAGTCAATTTCTCAACATTAACCACTGAAAAGGACAAGATTTTGGACTTTTACATCACATCTATAAGCATAAATAATAATAGATAAAATGACAAAATCATTTTTTACAACTGCAATAACACATTGTTAGCAAATGCCAGCATTTCTCTTCTCTTCTATTCTATTGTCACTTTCTCTCATTCTCTCCTATTCAAAAAAGACAACAACATTAACATTACAATAGTACTACATTTTCACACAACACCCTTTTGACATCTTTATTTTTTTGAACTTTGAATTAGTAAAGCTATGATGAATTTGAAAACAAGTAACAAGAAAGTTATGAGAAGGGGTTTTATGTGCCACTCTCAATCATCAACAGCAGTGTGCATGAGTACACGTGAATCTCACACTGTTGTTGTGCCTAAGAGGATTGAAAAGAGTGTTTCTGTTGATCATACAAGACTTAATATCAACTTTGCAAAATACTCCAAACTTGTTGAGTCTCCAAATATCATGCTTACAGAAAAGGGTCAAGATTATCAAGCCATTGAACCAAGGGAGCTTCACAAAACACCAACAGATAATGTTTTTCAGGTTTGTTGATTATTTCACATTTTTCTACTATACTATAGATGAAATACAAATGCCATGTTTTTCATCTATATTATGTACTAGCTAGTGCTTTCTCTTTTCTGTTTTTCACAATACCAAAAATAAATTATGTTAAACTTAGTTTTATTAACAAATGTCGATATTATTAAAGTGAATATCATATTGTGGGTACGAATTCAAAACATCATAATTGTTTACAAATTTCTTTATCATTTTATCTACAAATGAAAAAAAATCTGTTTTTTCATTAATTTTTCTTTAGTGTAGTTCGAAATCTTCAATTTAAGCTATTGAAACAATACCTTAATTTCAATGATTCAGCTTCAAATTCAAGAAAAAATATCAAATGGGTATGTCAAAATTAAAGGCATGACCACAAAAAAAGAAATTGTGTAATCAAAATTGAGTTTTTAGATTGTAGAGTGGTTAATTATTTATTCATAAATATTGGTATTGTTTGATTTTTTGCTATATTATGTGGTCAGCATAAATTCACTAGAGACTATTCAATTTTCTCTTAAATTGACACAAGTTAAGCCAGGAGTGTGCCACACTACTATTAGTATGATCATGTGGATTCTGCAAGGAAACAAATTATCTCCATTATTATTTATTTATTTATTTATTGGACAAAAAATTATCTCCATTATTTGTTCTCCATATATTTGTCATTTGCATAGGTTCCAAGATTTCACGTGCATATTATTAAACCATGTCTCATGTTTATTCTGTAGAGAAGGCAGAATATTATGCCCTTTTTATGCAAATGGTTGATTTAATTAGGCAGTACAAACAAATGGTATTATTAAAGGTCACGCCATTTGGTTTTTGTCCCTTCCATAGTAAATGTCATTAGAGTCATAACATTACATTATATATTTTGAATAGACCCAAAAAGAAATCACTGTATATTTTGAATTGTCAATAAATAATGCAAAATGTAACCCCAAAATATATGTTTCAAATTGCATGTGATATCAAAATTGCCAAAACTAATTTCAAAAAGAAATAGCAATCATATTCGAAATTTATTACTAAGGATTTTGAATTGTATTAAATGCACTACAGGTGGTTGTGATGCGGGTTGCTATTCATTGTCAAGGATGTGCTGGCAAAGTGAAAAAACATCTTTCTAAGATGGAAGGTATATTTATTCACAATTCATCATTACTATTTAAGATTTAATTTATATTTTGTCAGTATAATTTTTTATTTATACTGACAATATAACTTTTTTATACTAATACATAATAATTAAATTCTTCTATTATTTATGTATAGAGTATGATCACATTACAAAATAAAAAATATTTGGGTAATGTTACACTTTGGATGAGATTAGATACGCTAGGTTAGGCTAAGTTTTGCAAAGTCTTAGCGTGATTTACTTTGAATATTTTAGACTTAAATATAATTTATTATTTGTCATATATCTATTTTTAAAGTTTGATTTGGTGTATCTGGTTTGAAAACTTAACCAATTAGGTGGTAGCCGTTTTGAAAGTCTCACTTAAAATCTATTTTATTATTTTTTATGAATGTCAACACCACTCAAATGATGGACGGTGTAAAATTTTATAAATAGACTAGCAAAATAATAGATAAATAAAATCAAATTTTATTTTAATATATAACATGGAATTTTATAAAATCTAATTTCATACGATATTTTATTTAAATTCTTTATAATAATACTTTTAAATATACATTGATCTAGCTCATTGTATTTAAATCAGAGAAAATGTTAACATAAGAAATAAAATTTAATATAATAATAGCAATAACAAAAAATATTATTTATATATGTCTAAATGGTCATATTATAATATAAAATTATTTGATATATCATTATTATTGGATATCAAGATTAACATTTTAAGTATTTTTATTAAAATGACATTAATTTAAATCTACGTCAATTATATATTAAATTATTTTAAATTTATATAAAAGTATAGTTAAATTATCTATATGATACAAATTTTAATGAGAAATTGTTATTTGATATTAAAATTTTGATGTGAATTATGGTGTGATTGGATTCTTGTGTCTATTTTTAAAATGTGCGTATGATGTAAAAGAGAGATACACATATGATAAATTTATTTTGATGTTTGTGTTTGATTAACTTGTACAATTGTTTGGAATTTAAAAAATAAAAATAAAAAACAGGGGTTACATCATTCAGCATAGATGTAGAGTCGAAGAGGGTGACAGTGATGGGGCACGTTTCTCCTGTGGAAGTTGTTGAGAGCATTTCAAAGGTGAAAAGGGCAGAGCTATGGACTACACCTTGTTAAACCACTTACACTTCACTTCAGATCGAGTAACCATATATATGAAAAAGGAAGCAAAGTAGATACAGAGAGAGTCAATAAAGTTATAGTATTTCTTTTGCTAATTAATATTTTCATATGGTGGTCCTCAATACAATCATATTAGGGAATGGAGTTGGTGGCTATATTTACATTTACCTACTCAACTCATCGATGACTTGCTTTTTTACTTTTTGGTCGTAATCTTCATTGATATTACTTTTATGGCAATTCATTCTGATTGCAATTTGAAAGAAAATTACTTCCTTCTCATTTTAATTATCATTGAAATTTCTATAAAAAGATAATAACAGTTCATTATTAAATTGTTTAATTTGTCTTATGTCAAATACAACACTTTTTTCACCAAAGAAAAATGATATTAACTAAGAACTTAGGATATAAGATTAATTTAGTGGTTAGGATAAAAGTTTAGAAGTAGAGTAATAAAAAGATCATAAATTCAATAATATTTCGTTTAACCTATTAAAAATTCGTCAGAGCGTTATAAAAAAAAATCATATCAATTGTAAATAAACATTTTTATTATTATTATTATTATTATTAACTCTCATATAAAAATGACATAATGACCAAAATACTAAGACAAATGACAAAACAGATAAACCAAATAATCATCTTCTAGATTATTATTATTATTATTATTTAAAAAGAAAATAATTTTTAACTCATTAATGTATCTAAGATAATATTTTATTAAAATAAAATACATGATAAAGTAATGGTATAAACTTTCTACAATTAAAAATAGTACCATAAAATTTTTGACAAAACTAAAAAAATAGTATTATGTATTTGTGATAGAAAAACTATAATTGTCTTGTATATAGATAGTATTTGTGGGAGTATTTTATAAGCATGAATCATCATTACTAGTGTGTCAAGAGATCGATGTACGTTAATTTATGGTTTGTGTTGTTGTTGACCAGCTGATTCTCGAGCCAATAATAAAATTAATATTATCCTTTCTTTTTATTATGGTTATTAGGTTGATGTTGTAATATTTTTTTATAATATATGAGCTACAAAAATATTTTTTTTATTCGTAGGACATGGTGGAAGTTTCAACAAAATAATCTAAGTTGGTATGTCTCATTATTTTTTTTTAAATAGATTGATGGTGGTCTAAACGGAATAGGTCGACCTGCTTTGATACACCTTAATGTATAGTATGGTGGATTTCCAAAAAGAGAAAGGGGATAATTTTTTTGGGCTAAATTACTTTTTTAGTCTCTTAATCACTTTAGTTCTTAAATATTTTTCGTTCTGTTTTGACCCTTTAACTATACTTCTGCTAGTCAAATTCGTCATTTCCATTAATTTGTGTTAAAAAAAAATTAAGTTTTGTCGTTTCCTTCATCTCACCCATCTTCAAACTCATAATTTTTTTTTATCTTATTCAATCTAAAAATCCGTAAAATTTATCAAACTTATGATCTTTAAACCCATAAACTATCAAATCTATAACTTACAAATTCAAATCCATGACATTTGAAACTTAAAAAAATGAAAAAATTGCTAAATCCATTCTTCTTCTTTAGAATTCTTATGTGAATCAACAAATCTATTTTTTAAAGAATTTTTTAAAAATAAAAATTAATAAATTTATCATCTTCATCACCTACATCATCATCTTCATCATCCAAACCTAAAAATTTATCACCCCTTTAATCCAAAAATCCACCAAACTCGTAATCTTCGAACTCAAAAAAAAAAAATCATCAAACTCAAACATTTCAAACCTAAAACCGGCAAAGATAACATCGAATCAATGTTGGGCATGAAATATGAGATTGGTGAAGAGTAGTGAGTGTTTTTGTTTAGAATAATTTTGTGAATTAACAACAACAAAAAAAGAATTTTCATTTTTATGAGTTTGAAATCTTATGGATTTGAATTTGAGTTATAGATTTAAAATGTTTTGTTTAAATGTCGTAGGTTTAATGAATTTTTTAGGTTGGTCGAAATTAATGAAAATGACCAATTTAACTAACAAAACTATAATTAAAGAATCAAAATAGAACAAAAAATAATTAAAGAACTAAAATAAAACCAAAAAATAAATTAAGAAACTAAAATAGTAATTTAGCGGAAAAAACTTCGAGTAAAGTATTTCTTGTTAATTCGATGAGTCTTTATAAAGAAAGAAATACAATTAACTATAGTAAAAAAAAAAATAATATTTTAATAGATTACACATTTGAATTTTGAAATACTGCTGAGAGCTGACCAAATTTCTTGCCCAAAGATATTGTATTGGATAGAATAATTATAGGTTAAATATCTATTATACATGAAAGAATCAATGCCTAGCTAAAATCAAGCTATATAGTTCAAAGAAAATAGCAACAAGCTAATCACAATTCACAAGATCCAGAGAAAGAAAAATTAATTAGTAACTATATTTCATGTTTTGTGTCCTCATTCTACTACCCCAAGACCCCCCTTTTTGTTCCATACGTCTACGAGACCTTTTCTTCAACTCAACAATTTGTTCTTGCCACCTACTTCTCCACATCTCTTCACTAACAATATTATTAATAACCATATTGTTTTTCAAACCCAATTCACTATCATATTGTTCACGGAGCATAGGATTTGACAAAGTCTTGTAAGCTACGTTTAGTTGAACAAACATCCTCGTTGATTCCTCTTGCATGTTAGGATCTTGACACACATCGGGGTGATATTGAAGTGCCATTGATCTATAAGCTTTCTTTATCTCTTCCATTGTTGCATTTTTTGGATTCACGGATAACATTTTGTAGAAATTTGATCCATGCTTGGTTTCCTCCATATTCTTTAGCTTTGTTGCTTTGCATGAAATTGTAAAGTGCACTTGACATGGTCTTTGTTGTTTGTTTGAGAGTTGTGGAAGGTAATGAAATTGGTTTGAATTGTAAATGCTTAGGCTTGAGGTTAATGATGAAGCATCCATTTCTATAATTAATTGTGTTTAATTAATTATCCTTGATCTATGAAAAATGATGAATGAGCGTGGAAAAGAACTTGCATATTTATATGTGTGACTTTGTACTTCATTTAATTGAGTAGTGATTCTAACTATTACTTTACCTTATGTTATACTATAGTTTATAATAGCGGCCGGAAAGGAATGAAACTTCAAAGAAAATGAAAGTTTTATTTTATGTGGTGAATTATTCAAAGTTGTTTGACTCATTCTATGCATGCTATTATCATCGAATTAGTTATTTATTAAAAGTTTTGTATGTATCCGTACATTTTTTTGGTATTAAATCCGTACATATTCATTGTGTCAAGATATTTAAAGAGAAGATATTGAACACTTTTTTTCCTAATGTGTTGAAAATATTTCATGATTTGTGTAACTATTTAATAGTTTTAATTAATGAAAAACGTGCATCTTTGGGCCAGCCAAGCCAACCATATGGTAGATATAGCTAGTGCATATTTCTAGTTAGAGTATACTACTATGTGAGTGGTGTATCAAATATGAAGAAACAGTTTTTTTCTAATATATGTGAATTTTGTATTATCCGGCAGGCGGGGTCAAAAGGTAAATTTTATTATTATTGGATGAAGGAAACTTCAACACAAAGAAGACCAACATGTAACTTTCCTAGGAAACAACTACCTCCTTATTTCCCGGTCAAATTCAATTAAAATTCTATCAAAGTTTCTATTGGATCGAACCCAAAACCATTTACTGTTGCGGGACACCATTAAATACTTCGTCTCAAAATATAATTAAAAATCAGTAAAAAAAATGTCATATATTTGGTTTAAAATTTGAATAAATATTTTGATTTTCTTTGATCATTAATTTGTATTTTTATTTTGGAATGAGGTGGTATATCCCAAAATACAAAGCTTGAAAAAAAGTGATACTTACAAAAATTTGAGTATAGACCAAAGACAATCAAGCCAAATTACTTTCTTTTCATAATTCTTTCTATTATCTCCAGTCTTTTTTATAAAAGACAATTAAATTATAATTTAATTAATAAAAATTAATATATTTAATTTATAATATAGATCAAATACATTAAGTTTTATTTACTAAATTATAACTTAATTATCTCTTATAAAAAAGATTGGACGGAATATTATAGTATATTCTATAGTAGTGTCACTAAAAAACAATCAATTGTATCACTCAAATATTGTGATATCCTATTATTTGTGACACATTTTCTCATGTGTTTCTACACTAATTAAAACACAAAAATATTACCTCTTTTGTATAACAAAGAAAACAAAATTTTCTTGCGATCCATTTCTCTTTCTTTGTTTTTTCATTTTTCTTGAAGGTCATGAAATCGTTTTTCCATTTTCCCTATCTATCATAAATCGTTTTGTCTCTCATAAATCGTTTTGCTTCTCTCCCGTAACAATTTAATTTCCTTCAATCGATTTTCCTTTTCAGTTCGTATTCCTCTTCAATCGATTTCAATTGTTTTTCTTCAATCGGATCTCTCTCGTAACAGTTAAACATATTCGATTTTTCTTTTCTCCTTTCTCGTAACAATTCGATTTAGTTCTTCTTCTCTCAAATAGTAAAATTGTTCTTCTTCTTATCTCGATTTGATTATGTTCATCGTTTAATTTTGTACAATTTCGTTCGTTGTTGTTCACAAATTCGTAAAAGTTAAGTTTCATTCACGATTTAACGATAATCGTTTTTCCATTACAAGTAAGAGAAAATTATTTTTCCTATATTTTTGCATAGATTGAATTTTTTTTAATTTATTTTAAAACTAATTTAAAATTTCATTGATTGAAACTCGTGTGTTTCTTTATTCTATTTTCATATTCAGATCTAGAAAAGATAGTGGAAGATCAAAAATTATATATGAATTAATATTGTCTCTCACGAACTACGATTGAGTCAAACTAAATTTTTATGATAGTAATTGAACACAAATAAAACTGATTTATCTATAATTTTGAAATTTGTGGTATAAGCTTAGTGTATAGTATTTAACTGTTTGGATCAAATTAGGTGATAGGTTATTTGCTTCATTTACTGATTCATGATATTCTATTTATTCTATTCTATTTATTCTATTTGTAAAGTTGAAAATTCAATAGTATATTTCAATGGGATTAGTTAATAAAAATAAATTAAAATTTTAATTCTATGGTATTAATAATTTAGAAATACAATTACTAGTGAGATAAAATCAATTTAATTTAATAAATAATAATAATTTTTAGTGACAGGTAATATTGTAGGAATAGATCAATTAATAACATAACAAGCCACTAGAAATCAATTTTCTTGTAGTGTGTAATATTAAATGTTCCTGCTGCAATTTTGTAGTGATCAATTAGGTCCGAAATTTAAGAGTACATATATTTGACCATGCACTAAATTCAATAGTATTAAATGTAATAGGTGTATTGAGAAAAAAATAAAAATCATATAAAAATTTATAAAAAAAATGACGTACCTCATCTTACATGTCAGTTTTATAAGAATGAATGATCTCAATATAAAAATCTATTATGATATCAGAGGCTATCTATATTGGTCATCTGTCTAAGTATATATTTACTTTGTAGTCCAAGCAATCGTTAACTCCATTCCCTTTTTTGTAATGTCATTCACTATTATATTAATTCTGCTATATTTCCGTCGTGTGTTTGAATCGAGTGGTTAAAAATTCTAAACAATTTAAATGCATCAATTGCATTTCTTTTATTTATAAATTTTGTTGTTTGAATAAAGGAAATGTTCATTTAATAATAGTCATTTTTATAAATTTCAAAAGTTTAAGAGTGAAAATGAAAATCAAGTATTTGGGCAAAAAATGAAATTTTGGAAAAATTGAGGGACAATTTTGAAAATTTATTGGGACAAATTTGCAAATTTTTGAAAAACTGCAAGGATTAATATGCACATTTAAAACATATAGGATCAAAATTATAAATTTGAAAAAATTATCGGGACCATTTGATAAATCATATATTATAAAATAAAGATGAAATTTGAAATTCTTAATTTTTAGGTGGTATTTAAAATTCTCTAAATTTAGTTTTAACAAAATACCTCATAAAATTCTTTTATTTTGAAAATTCTTCAAATTTATTGTCAAAACAAGGTAATTTACATAGAAGAATTTGAATTACTCAAAACTTACATTCTTTTTTTTTTAATTTACATTCCCTAGTAATAATCTCTCATCCAAAGGAGAAATATACCTCTCACCCCCTCACATTTACCTCACCTCTCAAAGCACATGAAAAAGACTATTTTACCTATTTTTTACTTCTTATTATTTAATAGTCAAATTCTTTAAAAAATTAAAAAGAATTTCAAAACTTTGAATGAATGTGAAACTTCTTAAATACAATTTTTCTAAAAGTTAAAAAAAATCAAAACTTTGGATGAATGTGAGACTTTTGAAATGCAATTTTTTCAAAAGTTTTAAAAATTTAAAATTTTGAATGAATGTGAAGTTTCCGAAATGCAATTTTTCTAAATTTAAAAAATAATCAAACTTTGGATGAATGTGAAACTTTTGAAATTCAATTTTTCCAAAAGTTTAAAAAAAAATTAAAAATTTCGAATGAATCTAAAACTTTCGAAATGAAAATTTTTTTCTAAATTTTTTTAAAATTTTTCAAAAATTTAGATAAACATGAAGCTTACGAAATATATTTTTTCCAGAATTTAAAAAAAGAAATAAAAAATCTAAAATTATCAAAATGTTAAAAATTTAGAAAATTTTGATTCTCAAGTAATAAAGGGAAAAATGATATTTTTATGTGTTTTTTAGGGTAAAAAGTAAAAATTATGGAGTGAGAGTTAGATTTCTCCGTCCAAAGAAGAGCCCATGACGACTTTTTGCAGTCAGATATTTTTGTATAGACCCTTCACCTAATTTCCATCCACATGTTACAAAAATTCTAATTTTACCTATCAGTTTCTCAAAAAAATTCACCCCATTTATCTTGTTTTTCAGAACCAAATAAAAAGCGTTCCTAATAATTCTCAATTTGAGTTTTTCAGAAAATTACATTCGAAAGTTATTCGAGATTTTTTAAAAACTTTAAAATTTGAATTTTTTTATTTTATTTTTAAATTCTTCTCAAGGTTGTAATTGTGACTGCATTTTTATTTGATTTCATGTAACATTTTAGATAGCACAAATTTTAATTTCTATAATCCTAAAAAATAAATCAAAAATTGGATTGTCTGAAATACAAAACAATGTTTAAAATAAGTCAAATTTTAAGTTTTTTTAAATTCACCAAGGTTATAATTGGGGCTAATTATTTTATATAAAAATAAATAAATTTATAGACAGTTCAAATTTTATGTTTTCTGTGGAAAAATATTCTTATAAGTTTTACTATTAAAAAAACTATTAACTATAAAAGTCACTCGTTTTTAGCAAAAATAGAATATAAATATATCACATAATTAGTTTGACATTTCAACTATGTTAATAATTTAAGTCACTTTTATTGTGTATTTTACTAGAACCGTAATAATTAATGAAAAACAAGTGCTCTCTTGAAATTTGGGAAAAGAATATGACAACAGTATATCATCAAGTGGCAAGGTCGAAACTACCTTTATATTTAGAAGTTGTCGTGGTTACCTCAATTTTTGTTTTATATTTAATTACTTAAATAATATATATTTAGCTATTTTAAATCAGTTTATTAAAAACAAAATTAGAAGAAAAACTAAAGTCAAAAAATTATCATAAAAAATTATCATTTAATTGATATATTTATTCGTATTATTTTGACACTTTCGATCTTTACACTGCAACTACAAATAAACATTATGTCAAGACATTATTTATAAATAAAATTGATGATGAGTTTATTCTAAATAGTTTCATTATTTATATTAAAGAAATATTGTTAATTAATATAGATTTAATTACAGATTAATTTAACTCATTAAAGTGTCCACAAGTGCTACTTCAAAATAGTTTTTGTTAATTTTAATTTTTCTTATTATGGTATTAATTTATATTTTATATATATTAGTAAAAATTATTATGAATTTTTTCGTAACTACTTTCATAATTACGGATTATTACGTATATATCTTAAATTAAGACCACAATAATAAATATAGCAACTATCGATAACTACTTAAAAACCTATATACAACATACAATGTTAAAAATGTAATCATAACATATTTAATTTTCATTTCATTTTATTCCCTTTACCAAATTAATTATCATATATATGAGATAAACATTAAAACACATATTGCAGTTTATATTAATTTAAATATTATTATGGCTATTTAAATTAAAGAAAAAATAAACTAATAGCAATAGATGTGAAAGTTGGGGTGAAAAGTAAAATAACATATATGATATTTATAAATACAAAAATTGCTAATGCTAACTTATCATGAAACATAAAAAAGTTATGTTTATATGTATATTTTAAAGTTTAAATACAAATTTCTCTTATGGTTCAATGACAATTACTAACATTGCATTATACATTAGATTATATAAGCAAAACAATTCAATAATGAAGACCACATAATATAGGAAATTCTGATACCTATAAGAAAGATACTTTGAGCGTAAAGAGATAGTGTTTGTTTTACAACACATAGACACCAAAAGAACATTAAGGTGTATGAAACATTTATTCAACTAACTTATGAACAATTGACATTTGACATCAGATATACAATATATGAGTTCATTGAGTCTTACGGCATAAAACTGCATTTACATTCATAAATGTAATCATTTAAATAGAACAATTCTTAGAGACAAAGTGTTAAAAATGTAATTATAACTTATTTGATTTTCATTTCATTTTTTTTCCTCTACCAAATTAATTCTCATATATGAGATAAGCAGTAAAATACATTGCACTTCGTATTAATTTAATTATTATTATTATGACTTTTCAAACTAAAGCAAAAATAAAAGTTGTGAAAGAACCATAACAGGAAAAATGGATTTGAACGAAGTAGGGGGTGAAATATTGAACTATTGAGAGATAACATACATAATCATGATACTTATAAATGTTATATGGGATAAGCACTAAAATACATTGCAGTTCATATTAATTTAATTATTATTATGGTTTTCAAACTAAAGCAAAAATAAAAGAACCATAATAATAAAAATAAGTTATTTTTGCTTTATCTATTAAGTCGGTTGATCAAAAGATTCAACTTAAAAAGATGATTTGTTGAACTGAGTTTAAGTCGGTTAAGCTGAATCGACTTAATAGGACGAAACTCTATTAAGTCGGGTCATGAAACGAGTTAAAAAACATGTTTTTTAAGTCGTTTGTTATTAACTCGGACACGGAACCGACTTAAAATGTATATTTTAACCGACTTAAAAAAGTAAAATTCTACTAGTGCTTATAAGTTAAAGTGAAAAAATCTTAACATAAAAATGAATTTAAACAAAGTAGAGATGAAATATATAACTCTTGAAGGATAACATACACACTATAAACAATACACACCATAGACAGACACGAAAAAAACTTTGAGGTAAATAAGGTTTATAAAACATCTAACTTAACCTTCACAATGACAATTTACATCAGAGATATTGTATATGACTTCACTCAGTTTTAGACATCATGTGGATTATGCTTCGGAAATGAAAACTGTTTTTACATTCAAGATTAAGATAACAAAATTTTAATTTCATTTTAATTTTTTTCAGGTAGATAAGTCTATGAAACATCTATTCAACTAACTTAATCTTCATAATTGACAACATTAGTGTGAGAGACGAAACACTTAAAAGTTATAGCACCGTTGAGTAACTACTTCAACCTTTGGGCTTAAACTTTTGGCTCATATGAGATAAGCACTGCATATTGCAGTTCCTATTAATTTTATTATTAGCATGACTATTCAAACTAAACAAATCATAAACAAGTACCATATATGTGAAAATAAAATAAAAATAGCTTTGCACAAAGTAGTGGTGAAAAATGTAGAGCTCTTCAAGGATAACATACATGAATGATATCTATGTAGAACTCTTTAAGGTTAAAATACATGAATGATATCTATAAATCCAAAAATTGCTAATGCCAGCTTATCATGAAGCATCAAAAAGGTTATGCTTATATTTATATTTTAGAGTTTAATTATAGATTTCTCTCATGGTTCAATAACAATTATACTAACATTGCATTATGCATTAGATGATATAAGCAAAATAATTCAATGATGAAGACCACACAAGAAGGAAATTCCCAGAACTATAGGAAAAATACTTTCATTACATAGATATAATGTCATACCAACTCTAAATATCACATTATTATCATAATAACATAACAAATACAAACTAATATATAAACATAAATACATAAGCGAAAGGAAATTGTTACATTTTGTTAGAAACAAGTATAAATACACATAATATAAGCAAACAAAAAATCAACAAATCATACATTACGTGACTTTGTTAGATTTAGAAACCCTCTGACACATTCAACTATAAAAGAAAAAATAAATTAAAAATTAAGAAGTTACGTTGATTTGAAAGACATAAGTAAACAACAACATTTCAACAACAACAAAAAAATGAACCCTATCAAAATATGAAACCTAAATTTCTACAAAAAATTGCTTTTAAAAAAAAACAAATCCTTAAATTTCTATCGAGAAAAGAGAAATACCTAAATTTATATTCACAAACTGAAATTGCTATTGAAGAAACAGAAATTCATGATAAATTTATTTTCACAAAAATCATAAAATAAGAACAATAGATAACATACCAAGGATTAATAGATTTGTGGTGAGTCCGAAAAAACTGTAGATGGTGGTAGCGATGGTGGGTTCACGGCAGTGGGTGGTGAGTGAGGAAGTGATTTAGGGCAAACGAGATGGAGGTTTTTATACCAGTGGTGGTGGATTTTCTGGTGAGTGAGGGAAAACGAGAGGAATGTGAGGGAAATAAGAGAAATCGTGAGCTTATTGCCGTCGGCAAGGCTGTCGCCGTTAGTGAGGGTGACGGTGACGAAAAGGAGAGGGTGAGCGAGAACGAACGTGTAAGTGAAAAAGAGTGAGTGGGGGAGAGGGAAAAAACAGGTGAGGAAAAAAAAAGAATTAAGGTATCTGCTACGGAAAAAAAAAAGTAGTACTTTTAATTTTATCAATAAACAAATATAGTGTCGAATTTATCCATGCTAGAGTAGTATCAGTAATCCGACGTTAAATATTAATGAAAAAATAGTTTATTGATTTAGCGTTCGTTGGGCCAGCACTAAATTCAATTGGTAACATTGGTGTCGGGGTTGACACTAAATATGGACGATAAAACCAATTTTTTTAGTAGAAAAAATGTAATATATTAATTATTTTTAAAAAAATTGACCATTTCATAAAAGTTAGGCTAACTTTGTTACTGTTCATAGAATATGTACTCTAGGAATATTATTTGATCACGAATATTAACCATCCATAATAATTTATTGGATTAATTGATCATCCTTACACCAAAATAAAAAACTGAACCATCCATAGTTGATAAAGAAACTTTGATTCGTACTTATTGAATGATTTGATTTGAGTTTTGAAGCTGGGTCTTATGGTATGAATCCATAGTTGATGGTGCTTGTAATAGAAACTTTGATTCGTACTTATTGAATGATTTGATTTGAGTTTTGTAGGTGGGTCTTATGGTATGAAGTTATGTGGCATTTAATATAAATTTGTCAATATTTTATACAATCTGACAGATACAAATATTAATTTATTTGACTTTAGATGAAAAAAAAAAATCAAACTCTTTTAAAAATCAAATAATTATAACTGATTGGTAATATAATTCTTTTTAAAATATTTTTAGTGTATACAAATTAAATCAATTTCAACATGCATAAAATATTTAGTTACTTTAGATATAAAAAAAAAAGTTAAATTTATACGTCAGTTTGACTAAACGTTACTCCTTCTATGCTATGATAAATATCTCATTTAAATAAAATAAATCATCCAAAAATAAATATTATTTTGATATTTTAAAGTAATAGTAATTATTTGTTCAAGTGTATGGTATTCTACCAAATAATTAAGTTCCAAATTAGTACTAGGAGTGTAGAGAGTAGGTTTTAGTTTTACAGCATCTTTGGTATTCTACAAAATAAATAAGTTCCAAATTATATTTGAACAAAATATATATGGTAACCTATACATAATGTTTGAAAGAGAAATAAAAGAGGCTATTAATCAAAGGTAAACCAAGTTAAGTGTATTAGATGTCTTCAATACTAGTTCAATCAATGTCAAGATTCAAAGTTGAGTAAATTAGCTACAAAATTGGATTTACCAAACAAATATACGTCTTTAATAGAGTAGTTTAATGTCAAAATCAAAAAATTAGTTTGTGAGGTGCTTGAGGTGGACCATGACATACAATTGCTTACGCAATGATGCCACCCAAATTTGCATTACCAGATATTAAGCCATTTTCTTCTTTTAAATTAATTACAATTTTTTTGTTGCATTTTCTTTATTTAATTATTGTTTATTAAGCACGGGCCGAAAGTGGAAAGCAGATCAATGCAACAACCACTTTTTGCCTAGATAAAAAAGTCCACAGCATGGCAATTTAATTGAACTGTTCATTGTGGAGTGTCATAATTTTTTATCATAAATGGGAGATTATGATATGCAAATGCTTTTTAAGAATATATTCACCTCTAATGGAAAAAATTCAAATATATCATATTGAAAAGAGAGGAGCATGTTTATTTGAATCATCAAATTATCTATGCACCATTCTAAAGTTGTTTGGACCGCAGTATGGTTTGAATGGATGTTGAGGTAAAACAATCGATTTAATTTAGATCGTTTCTGTAGAAAATTTGATCTGATTAAATGTTCTAAAATTACCATAAATTTATTAATACTATACTAATATAATATAGTAAAGTCATAATAAAATAACAAATTTTACGTCAAATAAAATAAATATAATATATAAAAAAATTAACATTATCAAAATAATAATAATCAATTACGTTTTAAAATATATGAAATATAAAAAATAAATAAATTTATATATGCAATTAAGTTTCACTTGAAAATCTATTATTATTTGAATACGAACACTGAAGACACAACACAAGTATGTCAACAACAAAGAAAAAAACAATGGCACCACGATATTTTAGGGGTCCATCACGTGGGGTATATTCATGTGTCGCTAATAATTTCACGAAGCAAGGTGGTTGTGGTGACTATAAAAACAATTACCACATCACATGGGTATCTTCTCTACCAAATAATTTTGCCAAGAGAGGTAGTTGTGATCACTATGAAAACCACAATGCCAAATAATTCCACCACTAATTGGTAGTAGTGCTTACATCAATTTTACATTCTAGCCCTAGATGTTACTTCAGCACACCTACATCTTACATAAAAACAACAAAATTAAGATTATGGCTATTCAAATTGTTATATAAATTTTATTTTCCTAACCCTTTGTCCCCAATTAGAAGCGTACTACTCCTGAGTATATGCAACATAGAGTTTATGGAATATAAGTTTAGTAAAAAGCAAAACCTCTCCAACTTAAAAGGTGAAAGTTGGAGATCACAAATAACACAGATTAAATATTTAAATCATAAAATTCAAGTTGGGTAATAGAATATGTAAATCATAAAATTAAAGTTGCGTGTGGTTCAAATGGAGTACTTTGGGTGTTTTATGTATTTATGTGACAAAAAAGTATCTAAAAAACTAACACAAGAATAAAATAAATATAATAAAGATGCAAAAGTTGTGTTTGATGTGTCAAATCGCTAGAGTTAAAGAAAGACTTAAAAAAAACTATTAAAAAAAAATTAAAAAGACCTAAACATTAATTATAATATATGCTATAATAATTTTGATATTGTTTGATCCCTTCTTTGATCCTTGTAGTCAACTCGTGGGCGAATGGAGAAAAGATATAAGTAAAAGCATACCAATGATTATTTTGACCATGATTCGAATTCATTATCTCTCAAAAAATTAGTCCTTGATTAAAATTGATTAACAGATTGTTATATAAATATAAAGACTTATATATAAAATAAATAATATTATAATAAAAAGAGGGTACAAGCTCAAAGAGGTTCGAGTCACTCCTAGAATGAATTATATCTACTAATAAGTCACACATATAACAAGAAGAAGTAATCTAATGGTAAAAACCCAAATTAGAAAGCATCAAAACAACCCCTCTCATGTCATCTATGATCTCAAAATGAAATTATGGAACACATTTTTTAACAAACTGAAATTGTAGCTAGCAATAAGCAAACAAGTAAGGATCCCAGTGAAATTGGGAATAGTCCTGATGCTGTGCTTCCTACTGATGGTGCTGGAGCTGGAGATACCTCATTTACAGGATCATTCAAACCTGAAGCTGTACTAGAAGAAGATGTTGGAGATGTTGCTGAAGATTGTGGAGAGAGAGCTCCAGCTACAAATATATAATAACTCAATTAGGATTAGATTTAATATATATACAAATCAATAATTATATGTCTAAGCTTTAATATACAAAATGTAAATTGGTTACTCAATACTTATTTAAGCTTAATTCTTCAGGGGCCTGACAAATCAAGATTTATAAATGACTTAGGAAAAGGTAACAACTAATAATAATTCATTAGTAAGAAGAAACATACCAGGAGCAGAAGCAGGTGCTTCAGTCACTGCAAAACAACAAAGCAATAGTGACTTATAACATGATCAACAAAGGGAATT
>JBBPBQ010020323.1:11428114-11445995 GCA_037974755.1 Cicer yamashitae
ATAAAAATTGAAGAAATTATATTGTAATTTATTATATAAACTATACACATAACAAATATTTTTCATTTGGACGAATCAATTAGTTTAAAATAAATATGTTTTCATTACCGGTGTCTCTTAAATGTCTTGTAATTGAAATTTTGAAGAACATTGTTATACATTGACTATAATTTACTATATAAATCATACACAAAATAAATATTTTTCTATAATCAATTAGTAAAAAATCATCTTTCATAATCAATTAATTAAAAGAGAAAACCATACACAAGACAAATGTATTTCACTAGTATTGTGTTTCTTGAATATTTTGTAAATAAAATTTTAAAAATATTATAATATTGTAAGTTTATTTTGACGGGGTAATTGAAAATTTTAGGGAAATTTGAATTCTAGGTAATTCAAATATTTTAATTTAATTGAATTTTTGTCATTTCTAAATTTTGTTGTTTGGATAAATGAATTGTACTTTTAAATTTGAGCTACTTTTATAAATTTCAAATGTCTTGGGGCACAAATTTGGGCCAAAACATAAATTTTGGAAAAGTTGATGGATTATTTTTCTAATTTTTAGGGACCAATTTATTATTTTTGAAAATTATTAGGGATCAATTTGCAAAAAATAAAAATATAAGGAATAATGTGCAACATTTAAAACATTTAGGGTCAAAATTGTAAATTTTTAAATAATATAGGGAGATTTCCATGATTCATAAATTATAAAGTAAAGATGAAATTTAAAATTATTAGATTTTAAGTGGTATTTAAAATTCTCTAAATTTAATTTTGACAAAATACCTCGTGAAATCATTTCATCTTGAAAATTCTTCAAATTTATTATCCAAATAAGGTAATTTATATGGAAGGATTTGAGTTCCCTTAAAAAATTACATTATTTCAAAAACTTCTCTCATCCAAACACATTAATATAAAAGATAAATATGTATTTAATTAGTAATGTGTATCTTAAAACTCATTCATCTGTTGCGATGTTATAAAAGTCATAAGAATTTTAGAGCAATCCTATATATAACATTAAATCATGTTTTGATATTAGAAAAATATATCAAACAATACTGTTTGTGAAACTAAATGAATATTTTCCTCAAATTCCTAATATTTCATTAACAATGAGTAACGGCATTGAGAAAATATACAACAACTATTTTGCTAGTTTCTATTGGAGAGAGAGAGAGAAAATAAAGGAGGTGGAAAAGTGATATAGACTAAGCATGAGTCGTTCACATGTTGATCTTCAAGAGGAGTAATGTGTATGGTCCCCCAATTACACCATGCTTGTGTTTTCTACCATGCTATGTGGATTATATGTTATATGTACTACCATTTGGACGTGGACAACATCGAAAGAGGACCACAAAGTTACAGTGATGGAGATGGTGGAGAGGCGTAGAGATCTCCGAGTTTTTCAAAATAAATAGAAGCATGCATGTAGATTTATGTGTCTATAAAGAGATGCCCTATTTCTTTTTATTTTTATTTTAGAAAAGATGATAAATTACAATATAATTAACTCATACAACTGTCAGGTCTCGAATTCGAATTCGGAATAAGACATAAAACATAACAATATCAGTATTTGTCAATTGAGTTAAGTCTTAAAACATTTTTTTTTATAATTTTACGTATACCAATACAATTAATAAATGTTGGAGTTTCTGCGATACATTCATAAATTGAAGGGTTTTGGTATATTTGCACTATAAATTAATAAATTAACGATTATTTGTATGAATCAAATAATTATTTGTAGACTTTTGTATTTTAAAAAAGATTATTTCATAAAAAAGAAATATCATTTCGTTGTTTATAAATATTATACTAATTGTTTACGTTTGATTGTAAAAATATTCAATACTCATTATTATGAGTAATAAAAATTAAATTTTATTTTATTGACATTTTTTTGTAAATAATTAATATATGACAATTATAAAAACGGAGAGAGGACATTTTAAAAACTTGTTTTAGGAATAAAAACTTGTTATATAACTAGACTTTTATACACTAAATAATGTACCATTAGAAGAATAATATTTTATAATAAATTTCTAAATATTTTGATTGTACATTACATCCCTTAATATGGTAATAAATTGTTTCGCATAGATAGTTCAATCGACTTACGTATGAGATTATGTTTTCAAATATGAAAAACTAACTTAACTCAATTAATTTACTTATAAAAAAATATGGTAACACAGCTCATGTTATTAATAACTTAAATGTTTAAGAGCTGAATTTCACCTTTTACCAAAATTAACAATAGCAATTTGGTTAATGTGAATATATTGTCTTATTTTGTCCAAAGAAAACTAAATTATCTTCTTAAAAGTAATTTTAATGTATCCTTAAATCTTAGTTCAACTAGTAATTACTGATATTGTTATGTTGGACATCTTATTCTGGATTTGACTTGCAATTGTGTGAGTCAATTATGATAAAATTTACTATCTTTTCAAAAAATTTTAAAAATAAAAAGCAATTTTAATGTTGTTTCTCTTTTGATCATCTGAATTCTAGTTTGATTGGTTTAATACATGTTGCAAGATCGATGTTAGTTTCATGCATGTAGGAGTATGTCTATTTTATTGAAGGAACATTTTAATATATTGGCTTAAATGTAATTTTAGTCGTCCTATTTTAGTAAATTTATATTTTTTTTTTATTTTTTAAATTACTTTTCTTTGTTTTAATTTATTTTTAAATATTAAATTTTTTGTTTAAATTACTTTTATTTTCTTTAAACATGTATCATAAAATTATTTTAATTTCTTTTTATTATTTACTTTTCCTTGTGTGATGATACATGTTTAAAACAATTTAAAAAGGTAAATAAAAGTAATTAGCACAAGGAAAAGCAATTTAGAAAATAAAGAAATTAAAAAGATCTTATACGGGGTTAAAGTAAATAAAAATAACTTAAACAAAAATTTAATTTTTTTAAAAAATTTAAAGCAAAGAAAAGTAATTTTAAAAAATTGAAAAAAAAATGAATTTTATTGTTTTAGTTTCAGAAATTTTTAAAGCAAAGAAAATAATTTTTTTGAAAGTATTTTTTTATTTTCTGAAATTATTAAAATAGTATTAAGTAATTCAAAGTTAAATTAAGATCCACGTCACTATGATTTTCCACATCACTTAAGTTCTTTATACATCGTCAATATTGAAGCTCAAGCTAAGAGATCAAATGTCAACAATTTTAAAAATGAGGGAACTGACATTGTAAGAGAAAAAGTGGAGCGATCAAAATTGAAAATTTACTAAAATAGAAATATCAAAATTGCATTTAAGCTTAATATATTTTGATTTGTGATAAAATTTTGAATTGTTACACATTTATATTAAGTAGTCTATTGTGCTATTAATTAGATAGATTATTCCAAATTTATCGAGAAATGTTAACATTTGCTCTTAGAGCATTTGTTATTGTACTAAATATATTTTTATTTTAAAAAATGATATATTCTATTTTTTCAAGATATAACTACTATATGGGAAATAGTTAATATTTTTCAAAATATAACTACATTTGAGACAAATGTGCATGATCTTTTATGTAATTTTTTTTTGTTTTAGAAGAGATGATAAACTCTATCATAATTAATTAACACAGCTGCGAGGTTCCGGATTCGAATCTGAGACAAAATGTTCAACCCGATAATATCGACATTTGTTAGTTAAATTAAGATTTAAGGACATATTTTATATAATATTGATATGATTTATAAAAAAAAAAAAAACCCGTCACTTGTAAAAAGTCACATGTGTTTTATTATTTCTTTTAAAAAATGAAGTTTAATTATCCATATTCAAAAATTATAACGGAAAGGAATAGGATGTTCAAACTTCAAATTTGGAGCAGCAATTACCTAATACTTTGTTGTTGTTGCAAACATTTGAATCAAAGATAAGCACATAATTATGAGATTGGGTCCTGTGAGTGCAAATGATTATAATAGATGGGATCCGGACACACAAGCACAAGCACAATTAATTAGGGACAATTATGGAAGCAAATTCCACGATTGTCGCCAAAAGGGAAAAGACAATACTTATTATACCTGTTGTTGTTGTGTGCCTCCTAAAGCAAAAGAAAAAAAGGCAAAGGCAAATTACGTTGGTGGACATTGATATTTGATAGGATGCCAAAATTGAAAAGAAAAAAAAAAAAAGCAGATAGAATTTTAAAATAGCTGGACATTGCGTTATTGTATTTCATTGTATCGGCAACATGCCAACATGCAACTTCCCACAATCATCAAAGGAAAAAACCTGAGCACTTTTTCCTGTTTATTTTAGTGTTCGAATTCCATGGCCAAATTATTTATTTTCACATTATTCCATGTTTGATATAGATGACGACCATGCATGATTTATTTAGTTAGGTGATAGGGCCCTTTCATACTTTTTTTTTTGTATAAGGCCCTTTCATACTTTATACTCCGTATCATATGAAAACAAAAAAATGTTTTATTTTGATTATTTTCATTACTTTTCTTATAACGTTAATCAATTCAATGGGTGCCAGGAAGGTTTTATCTGGTCATCTGGTGGGAACTATATATGTGCCCCATGTCATTCTCAAAGAATATTGCTGTTCTGGCCTTTCTTGCATTCGCATTCTATCCAAAATTGGATTAGAAATTTCTTAAATATAAGAATATTTTTTTTTTAACAAAAGAAAATATTTTTTTAAAGGAAGAATAATAATATAATTGGAGAGGCAATATTGTGACTGGTAAATAATTATGAGTTTGTTACCGCTTAAATCAGTCATTTATTAGATGTTGATAGAAATTTAGTTTCTACTTCTATAATTTAGATAACTATTCTCTCCTTTTTGTTCACTTATTTCCTCTTACGTTGTAAGAGTGATCGATACAAAAAATTATTTTATTTTATTTATATAAATTTATAAAAAAAATTATTTTTGTATTTAATACTCTCACAACATGAGAGAAAAAGAGAAAACAAAAAGAGAACAAAATTATCTCAAAGCATTTCTTAGAGTTAGCAAGAACCAAACCATGACAAGAGCTTACAACAACTGACAGCAGAAACAAACATCAAATATATACAAACAATGATACACCAGGAAGGAAATAAAATGCTCATAAGAAAATTATGTTAATACATAACCATATTTCATCATGGAAAGTTATGTTAATCCTAACTTAGATTAACATGGAAAGAAAATTAAGGTAGAAGAACAATAAGCAACAACAGATTATCATTCACTACAAGCACATATTTCAAATACTTTACCTTATCAATCGCCAGGGAGAGCACATATTTCAGATACTTCACCTTATCAATCGCCAGGGAGAGCACATATTTCAGATACTTCACCTTATCAATCGCCAGGGAGAGCACATAATTTATAACATAGAACACTCTTATCTTCACTATATAAGATCAATCATTAATATAAAAAGCTTTCTCAAATAAATAAACTTCCCAACATATGTTTACTGTGATTAAAAAAAATGAAAATCAACAAAGTAGGCCACACAAAAAATGAACCGCATATAATGGAAACAACACAACAAATTAATTTAGCACTAGACTTATTGATGAATCAATTTTATTAACAGAGACAATCTCACAAACACATAGCATGCAGTTTTAAAGGATTGTTGAAAATTGAGGTAACTAATAATACTCAAATTTCTCCATCACTTTCATTGTTTTTTAGACATTACCACTTCTCAAATTTCTCCAACACTCCTGTAATTAATAAGAGTTTAATTAACTATTACAACATAAAAAATTCAATACTCCCCTTCAATCACATCTCACAACACAATCTAATCTTCTTGTTAAATGTTACATTGAAATTATTTTAAATATTACTAAAATAAAATTCAATTAAAGATTAATAATAAGAACAATTAACAATGAAATAATTTTAGATTGTTGAGTAACAAACAAGAATTATTAAAAAATTACCAGAGAAAGCAACAAGAATTATTAAAAAATTACTGGAGAAAGCAACAAACACTTCTCGATGGTGAAAGAAATTGACACTTCTCGACAGAAATGCTCTTTGATAGATGGAAGAGGAAGACAAAGAAAACTCGTCGTCGGTGCTGAAGTAGAAAAATGTTGCGCCGAACCAACTCGTCGCCAGCGATGAAGGCTAAAAGCTGAAGTTCGTCTGATTCCCGCTGAAAGCTGAAGTTCATTCGATTCACGTTTTCACTGAAGGATGAATGTTAAAGGTTGAAGGATGAAAACGTTGAAGCATTGAAGGGGTAAGACATGGGTTCGTGACAGTTTGGTTCGAGATCGGATGAAGGAGGAATAATGAAGAATGGATGAAGAATGAATTGACGCAACGTAATTAATTAATTCGTGACTGGATTTGCATTTGCGCTGAAGAACGAAGGATGAAAAATGGGTTTGCATTTGCGCCTGATTAATTCGTGACTGGGTTTGCAGAAGAACGAATGATGAAGGATGAAAAATGGGTGTGTATTTGCGGTTGATTAATTTGTGATTGAGTTTGCATAAGAATGAAAGATGAAGATGAAAAATGGGTTTGCATTCGCGCGTGATTTCTAATTTTTTTGGTTAACTTAGGGATATTTTTTTTTGTAAACGGCTTGTTAGATCGGTTTAATACAACAGATCTAACAAAATTTGTAATAATTTTTTTTAGATCAGTTCAATTAGAACAGAACTAATAAAATTTACTATAATAATAAATTTGTCACCGCTTTTTTTTTGTGCAGTTTTTTTTTAAATATGTATGTTTGATTAGTACAATTAGAACAGATCTAATAAAATCTACTATAATAACAAATTTGCACTGTTTTTTTTTTATATAGTTTTTTTTTATTTTGTATGTTAGAACAGTTCAAGTAGAACAGATCTAACAAAGTTTATTATAATAACAAATTTGTCACCGTCTTGCTTATTACATTGGATGTATAACAACCGATCTAATATCAACGATGTAATAAGGTTAACATGCCCCGATAAATTTTTGATTTTTCAACTATTTGCATTTGATTATACAAGTGGCATCCTACCTTTCGTCTAGCACAACTGATTCAATACAATGTATATGAGTATTGTAAATCTTATATTACGTGTTTGATTCCTGCTATAAAAAAAACTCATTACTCGTCATTTGTTTCTGTTCAAAATCAACTACATAAATATTTCAAAATATTTTATACATCTTGTTAAAAAAAATTTGATTTATTATATTTCATTTAAAGAGATAAATATAAATCTATTTGTAAATATTGTTCTTGAAATTTTTTTTAAAAAAATTTATTTTAAATTGAAGCACTATTTTTTCGCACTAAATTGTTCTTTTTTTTTGGTTAAATATAAATAGTTGGTAAAAAAGTTTATCACAATTGTAGAAAAGGTGGGTGGTGCCAATAGTGGCGGTCACAAAATTATAATTGGAAATTTGTAGTTGAGTCCAATAGAAAAAGCCCATTAATATTTTAGAAACTAAAGGATGTTAATAATTAAATTCCGATCACCGAACATAACCATTCGGCTAATACTTTCTTATCGCACACCCCTCACTACAAGACTCATTTTTACTCCCAAAAAAATAAAAACAACTCAAAAAACGCAAAGCTGAACAAGAGAACCGAAGGAAGGCGCAAAGCTGCTTCGTGGTCTGAATTTGTTGAGGTAGCTGTTCTCTCTCTCTCTCTCTAGGTTTGTTTCAGATTATTTTTTTTGGGGAAATAAAAATTAGGGTTGTTGGATTATGGTTCTAAATCTGATGTTAAGGAAGAGGGTTTAGAAATTGAAAGACTTAAATGTCCCGGTCCATACACGTTCTCCTTTCGATTTGAGTAATTAATGTTTTGTGCCATTCCATAGCCTGGGTGTTAGCTACTTTCACCATGAGTTTAATCTGTTGATTTTCATTCTTGAGTTAAATCTGAGTTTCGGTAAGATTACAAAAAGATTAGTTACATGTTTTGGGTGTTAGAAATAAAGTATTTAAACCCTGGAAACTATAGAATTTGAATTTTGTAGAAAAGTCCAGTTTTGGTAATTTTTGTTTAATTTCCATTCAAATGTTTTCGTGTAGGCATATAGTTTTTTATGTATGACATCATTTTTGTAGTCACAATTTATGATGTCCGGGTGTTCTTCTAGTCATAATTTCAATTTCTAGGTTTCTTCATTTGGGCGCATAGACTAGACAGCAACTGTTAGTGATTAGTTCAAGATGTATATATACATACACTCCTCTGAATTGGAAGGAGGAGAAGGAATGATAGGTAGGTAGATATTTAGCTAAGCTAGTTAGTTGAAATGCTATGGATTACACTCATGTGATGGACTCCTAAATGCATTAGTTCTGATAACTTGCTTGGTTGCTCCAAGGATAAATATAGTTTCCAATGTTCAATCTATTCCATAGTGATACTTGGAATGCTATACATATACTGTTATTATCTTCTGACCCTTTTTGGTGGCACTATGCCGACTTTGTATCATGTTATGTATTTGAAAAAACCTGTATTATACACAGAGAAAAGTGTGCTTGATCAAGGAGAGTTGATCTGATCTATGGCTGCTGTGGGAGTAGAAGTGAAGCATGTGGAGGGTGCACCAGAGGAGCATTGCTCTGCCAAACCAACCAAACAGGGAGAGGGTCTCCGCCAGTACTATACTCAGCACATCCATGAGCTACAGCTCCTCCTCCGCCAAAAGACCCATAACCTCAATCGTCTTGAGGCTCAACGTAACGAGCTCAATTCTAGGGGTCTGTTTATCCTAACCCTAATCCTCTTTTATATTCTTTAATTCCTACATTTATCAACCAATTGTTTGTTTGTACTACAATTATTCAATTAAATAGATAAAAGGAGAGAATGGTTGGGTAATGTGGAATTCTACAATAGTGGATATACTAGTTATAGATTAACTGTGCTGGAGGAAATGAGAGTGGTTCACACTTCACAGCGGTGAGGATGATTTGGTCATCGGCCAATTGTCTTGATGCGGGTTTGGGTGTTGCTAGAATGGGGAATGGGGTTTAGGATGCTGACCTTATTTATACACACACACACAAGAAAAACATGCAAAAAGAGGACAACGTTTTGTTTTGTTTTTATTCTTCTAGTTCAGATTGTGTTTTTGGAGTCTAGTTTTGCTACGAATGTTGCCCTTGTGGCTATATTGGTGCTACTGTATTTAACAAAATTCGATTGAATGAGCCAATTACAAAAATTATCAGAGTTTGACACAACAGGTCATTGATGGATAATGATACTCAAATTAAACTGTTGATTAAAATATTGATTTATCCAATAATATAGGCTGGCACGCATGAGCTGTGGCACCCCTTCCCCTTATTCAAATCCATATTTTCTATTACATCAAACTTATTAGGAAGGTTATTCAAGATCAAGTGCACATTTGTTTTTGCTGTAAAATCAGTTTGGATATATTGTGCTATATCACTTTACATACTATTACTTATACACACTGATATATTCAAATTGATTTAGATTCATCAATCTTTAACAAATTAACTATCAGTATTAAACACCTCCAAGAAAATGATGCATTGAAGATGTTTTTGTTGTACATCTTCAGTTTGGATATATTGTGCTATATCACTTTACATATTATTACTTATACACACTGCTATACTGAAATTGATTTAAATTCATCAATCCTTAACAAATTTACTATCAGTTTAAACACCTCCAAGAATATGATGCATTGAAGATGTTTTTGTTGTACATCTTCATTGTCATTGCCAATTTTTTTTGTGCCCCCCAAAATAAATTTCTCGATGCAATTTGGACAGTGAGGATGCTTCGAGAAGAACTGCAGCTTCTTCAAGAGCCCGGTTCATATGTTGGTGAAGTTGTCAAAGTTATGGGCAAGAACAAAGTGTTGGTCAAGGTCAGCTCATTTCCCTTTCTGATTTCCTTTGATCCGCCACGATGAATCAAAACTTTTTTCTTCTGCTCTCTTTACTGTTACATATCAATCTATTATTATCATCTGCTTGTCTTGACATCTCTCGTTATATTCATTATTCATTGTTGCAATTATCTGCATCTCTCTTTGTTATAGACAAACAAGCATTAATGTTATTTGAGCTTCCATGCTGAATCATTATGTGTCGTGGTCTTGTAAAAACTTTTCATGTACCTCGAGCAGAATACTATATACTATATATAGGACACTTATGCATCATCTGATCCATTGGCATTAGTGTTTCATATTTTTTTATTGATCTGCGGCTATACACTTATATCCCCTTATTGATTAATCTAAATACTTGTGTACGTATTTGGAATTTTTCATTGTAGTCTTTCTTACCTGCAATGTGGAAATTTTTTATGTCCTTAAATATTGCTGAGTCTTAGATGGCGTTTTAGATTTTTATTCTAAAAAAATACTCTATTGGTGGCTAATATGCATTTTTTAATTTCCTTTTAGTCGTGAACTCATGATTATATCTTATGGCGGGCAAATACTCATCTGTGCATGTAATTAATAAAACAAGAACAAAAAGTTCTTGAAAAAAATTCTGAATTTCTGCTCTTTTCTTCAGGTACACCCAGAAGGGAAATATGTTGTTGATATTGATAAAAATATTGACATCACAAAGATTACTCCATCTACTAGAGTTGCTCTTCGCAATGACAGTTATGTGCTTCATTTAGTTCTGCCAAGCAAAGTTGATCCGTTGGTCAATTTGATGAAAGTTGAGAAAGTTCCTGATTCTACATATGACATGATTGGTGGTTTAGACCAACAAATCAAAGAAATAAAAGAGGTAAGTTGCATGGCATTCTTTTGATATTAGCATTTAAACTTCAAAGTTTATTATCTGTTGAGTCTGAGAAGTATCTATATATCCTAATGTCTGTCCATTTACTTTCTGTACCTGTGTATATTTTAGTATAGTATTATATTTGAAAAATCATTTACTGTTTTTTGGCTTCATGTATGTGATCAATTTACAGGTCATTGAGCTTCCAATTAAACATCCCGAGCTGTTTGAAAGTCTTGGAATAGCTCAGCCAAAGGTAATATCCCCTGAGTAATGGCTGAACTTGCCATCCTCTGTCAGCATATTGCTGTTAATATTATTTTTGCTTACTTTCTTTTACATATCACAGGGTGTCTTGCTCTATGGACCACCTGGTACAGGAAAAACTTTGTTGGCTAGGGCAGTGGCACATCATACTGATTGTACGTTCATCAGGGTGTCTGGTTCTGAACTGGTTCAGAAATACATTGGAGAAGGTTCTAGAATGGTCAGGGAGCTTTTCGTTATGGCCAGGTTTGACCTCTTTACTCAACTTTCTCCACTCATTATGTGTTGCCTCACAGTAAAAACAAAAGGGAGAGAAAAGATGTCTTCTTGATGTCCATGACTTTTATTATTGAAGATATATCTGTTGGGAATAAGTAAACTCAACTTATAAAGAATAGATTTTGGAAGTTCAAACCTGAAGTTATATATAATGTATGATTGGAATTTGATGTGCATATTTTGTACGTTTTTCGATTTCCACTAACTGGCCTTTGAAAAAAACAAAATTTAAGCTCAGTTAATGTACAAGAATGAAATATGCACTCTGAACACTCGCTTAACCAATATTATGTATATTATCATGGACCACTGCTCTTTTTCACAGGGAACATGCACCATCAATTATCTTCATGGACGAAATTGACAGTATTGGATCTGCTCGAATGGAATCTGGAAGTGGCAACGGTGATAGTGAGGTGCAGCGTACTATGCTGGAACTTCTCAACCAGTTGGATGGATTTGAAGCTTCAAATAAGATCAAGGTTATTTTCTTTCTAATGATGCTATGGTAGTGTATCAAAGGGAATTCTAAAACCGGCAATATTTGTGCTGCAGTATATATAAACCTGCAACAGATGGACATATATTATTAATCCTATCTGTCTCATTTGAGATATACGTTCATAATTTAGAGGAAATTCTGAAGAGAAAATTGCACTTACAGGTTTTGATGGCCACAAATCGGATTGATATCCTGGATCAAGCTCTCCTGAGACCTGGACGTATTGACCGGAAAATTGAATTTCCAAACCCTAATGAAGAGGTTTGTATCTTTGTCTTTATCTTGCCCTTTGATATGATTGTACTGAGAAAGAAGATGCACCTCTGCATACTTAATAGTTCCTGAAAATGACTTTATTTTTATGCAGTCTCGCCGGGATATCTTGAAAATCCATTCAAGAAGGATGAATTTAATGCGTGGGATTGATTTGAAGAAGATTGCTGAGAAGATGAATGGAGCATCTGGTGCCGAGCTTAAGGTATGTTTTACTTACTTTTCACTGCATTTATTTTCCTGCCCATCTATTATCATCTAAAAAGTTGTCTTCGACTTTTCGTTGAAGCAATTTGAGAGGAAAAAAGCTCATTTGGTTCTGTAAATCATTATTCTGTTTGCACTTATTGTGATAATTGGTGCCTTTCATTTTCATTAAATATTTGCGTCATGCAAATACGTCATAATGTAAAATAGAAGTAAAAGTTTTAACCAACATTAACGTGGTGTTATTGTCCAAGATATTATCTCAGGTCATGAGGAAAAATGAAGTGTTTTGATAGAAAGAAATATTAAACTGGGTGGTATAGCCCCACCCCCTTGTTTAGAAAAAAATTCTGCAACATAATTAAGATTAAATGGTGGTTGATAGTATGGTTGGGTGATAGGGAATTTAATATGGGTGGTTACTAGTTAAAGTGTGATTGTGCGGGAGGAACTGACAGCGATTAACACTTCACAATGGTGAGGATGACTAGGTCATCGGCAAACTTTGTCTCCATGAACAAAGTTTGGGTTTATTGCACGGTGCTGGTGAAGTTGTCAATGGTAGTGGTGTGATATATCGTATATAATTGGGAATTGAATATAGTTAGTGGAGTGTGTATGAAGCAGACAGTTGTAAGGAGGTAGTGCTGCAAAGAAATAATAGCATAAAAAGGATAACGTTTTGTTGTATTTTCTTTATTTTTCTATTTCAGATAATGTTTTTGGTGTCTATAGTTTTGCAACGAAAAGTTACTCTGTAGTCTGTTTTTTCAAAGTCCTATATCACGCTGTTCCGGTACTTTGAGGCTATATATTGTACTACTGTATCCCACAACATCAGATTGAATGAGCCAATTGCAAATAATGAAATTTTTTACATAACAGTTTTACTGATGAGTGATGATAATCAAGCCAAACAGTTGATTAAATAAATTATTGTTTTATCCAATAAATGATATAGAGGGCAGGCATGGGTAGTGGGTCCCCTCCCATTTTTCAACTTCATATTTTCTATTACACAAACTTATTAGGATTTTTATTCAAGAACGTGCATTTTTTTTATGTTAAATCAGTTAGGCTATCAATTGTGTACGGTTACTTACACATACACGCTCACAGAATCAAAGTTATTTAAACTCATGAATCCTTAACGAATTTACTATCATTTTTACACCCCTCCAAGAATTGTGTAAAGTTGTTGTCAATAATTGATTTCTTTATGCGTCCCCTATTTTTGGTCTGCCCTTGAAAACGATAATAGTAGGAGCGAGTTGATCAAATGGAATCTGCATCTCGAGTCCCATATTATCGAATAAAACAATAAATTGGTGCCTGGATATGCTCAACACAGCATATATGTCTCAACATTGTGTACTGCACAAAATAATGGGCTACTGGACATTATTCCATTATTTTAGGGAAGACAGTGATAAACTATTATGCTGTGACTGAGTTTTGTGATAGTAATAGAAAGCTAATAGAGATTAGGGAACTGGTTTGATGTTGACATGTATGAGTATGACATGGTGCAGAACATTTTATGAAAAAGTGTGGAAATTTTATTACAATTTGATAAGTGAATCCAATTCCACAACTCTGGAATTCAGATAGAACTGACGATGTTTTGGAAAAATTAATTTGGAATGTTGTTTGAAATAAGACACAAATCATCATAATGGTAAAAATCGAATAACTATAAATTTATGTATTTGTGCTATATTGAAACTGTAGAGTAATTTGTATGTTGATGTTGGTAGCCATAATAAGTTTGTCATAACCAGGCTGATACCCAATTTTCGGTGCTTTTATGTAGGCTGTGTGCACAGAAGCTGGAATGTTTGCTTTGAGGGAGAGGAGGGTACATGTGACACAGGAGGATTTTGAGATGGCTGTGGCCAAGGTGATGAAAAAGGAGACCGAGAAAAACATGTCATTGAGGAAGTTGTGGAAATGATTCGTATTTTATGTTTCTGGCCCACATTGTCCTGTGCAAATGAACAGAAAATACACCTTACCGCTCTTTCAGTTTACACAATCAAAACTTCCCATCTTGCTTATGTTGAACAAATTATGTACCAAGTTATGATTCTTTCCTGTTTAATTGCACTTTGTTACTCTCTTCGGTTTGGATATGTATGATTTTGATTCCATCAATTTTTTTCTTCAAATTTAGTTCCTTTATTTTTAAAAGAGTGCCGCAATATATTACCCAACATGCGGCACAAAAAGCGTGTGTAATTTGTTTTGATTGAGGCACAAGTTTTAGATATTTTTTCAAGTAAAAGATAAAAAATGTCATACCTAAAAGCTTCGTCTTCTAAGAGCAACTGTTCCTCAATTTACTACCAGCTACACTGAGTTGCAAACAAGATATTACAGGCCACAAAATTTCCTGGCATTTCGATTATTAGATTTTGTAAAGCTCCTTTTCAGGAACTATTTCTTGTTTTCAGAATAAAAAATTGAAACAAACAACACTTTTCTTTAAAACAAAAAAAATAAAATGACACCAAAAAAATCAAAACACAATTAAATAAGCGACTAGTTTTTCATATCATTAGTTAGAGGTTTGATCGATTTGGCCAACTCCTTCTCATTCCAACTAGTTTGAAACAAACGACCAATTCAAATGGACTGTGATAGCTTTGAAGTGTTGAACAAACTAAATATTGGTTTTTAGATCACATGTTGGCGGTTAGAAAGGATGAATAGAAAGGTTAAATTAATCAATTCAAACTGGTCTGATTTTGCCATAAGAAGTCCACATTATTATATAGAGACAGGAGTTGGGAGGATTTATATGGAAATAGCCAGAGAAGCTTGAGAAACTATAAAATGATTAGATCATCGTCATTCAATATATCTAATTCTTTTATACTTCTGTTGATCCAGACAGTCATGAACAGTTAAGTCTGGTTTCTAGTTGGGAACTAGAAAGAACATCATAAGATTGCACCAGACAGTCATGAACAGTTAAGTCTGGTTTCTAGTTGGGAACTAGAAAGAACATCATAAGATTGCACGGATGTGGAAAAGAAATAGCAAAAACATAGACCTGAAATATTGGCCGCAAAAGTTATTTTTGCAAAATGAGTTTCATTCAAACTTAAGTTTGTAAACTTTAATCCACACATGCACATAGTTGTCTTCTTAACTTAATCAAAGTTTTGGATTTTCTACTCAATAACATATCAAAAATATAATCTAGAGTTAAACAACTAAAAGAATGCTACAAGCATAAAAAAAATGCAGCAAAATCAACTCTCATTTTGGTGGAGAGGTTGGCACTAATCATTCGCTTGCAGATCCCGTGGCCATCAAAAACTCCCCCTCGCAGACAATTTCACCTCCAACATATGCCTTCCCTTCCATCTTTGCTATTCCAAATCGCTTTTGCAGTTTGATAAGTGTCATTCTCATTACTAAGGTGTCTCCAGCAATCACTGGCTTCCTAAATCGTACTTTGTCTATCCCGACAAAGAAGAAACTCTCGCGAGAACCTCCAACTTCAGGTTGTAACATAACCAATCCACCCACCTGTGCCATCGCCTGCACAAAAGATGCTGAATTTAGTACTAATTACTAAGAAACATGGTTCTGGATACAATCAAAGGGTGAAAAAAAATATACTGGCCTATAATTGTATGCTGTAGCGCTAAAAGCAGCTTCTACAAAAGCTTCAATGATGCATATAAAGCAACAAAGGTTGCGTAGAAACATAATTTATAGAAGCCCCTGAATATTTTGTAAGCAAATATAGAGCATTTTTTTTCAATTACAAGCGTCAATCACAACTGCTGACAAATTCATAACTATCTCTAAGCCACTGGTTAGAGCACCATAATTCTTAAACCACTTGGAAAGCTACAGCTCAAAAATTACAAACAATCACACTAGCATTTTAAAAATTGCTAAGATATTTTCTAAAATCTACTAGGTTGATGTAAAGTGAGTTCTTAGAGTTTCAAATGAACTACTACTGGGACTACGTATCCAGGGTAAGCATTAGAGCCTCATAACCTCTTTATCCAAATATTCAATTAAAAGGAAGTGCCTTGTAATAGACTGATACAATGTTGTTAAATATTGGCGCTATAGTCAAATTAGAACAAATCACTATTGTTCTACGATACGCTAGTTTGTACAAAACATTGTCAAATAGCAGCTATAGCACTGTTGCGTAGCGCAATTTTAACAAACCACAATTTTCCACGATCCGCGATTGACAACATTGTGCTGATATACAACATTCAAACAGTACATATTTGATCTAATCAACCACAGAACTTAGCATATATGGCACATAAAGCTTAACAGTGTATACTTACACACTCATTTATCTACAGACAAAAGCTATAATGAAAAGGGAATGTAAAAGGGGGGTCTCATTACCTCAACCATGAGAACACCAGGCATGATAGGTCTTTCTGGAAAATGTCCAGGAAAGAAGTTGTCATTTATTGTTACATTCTTTATAGCAACAGCAGAAACTCCAGGATTGTATTCAATCACTCTATCCACTAGAAGAAATGGAAACCTAAACAAAACCCCACCAAAACAACAAAGAAAATAAATAACAAAAAAAGGGGAAGAGAAAAACAACATTCAAGTGATGCGTGCATTGAAAAACGACTTAAAAACCCAAATTTTACCTGTGGGGAAGAATTTCACGAATCTGATTGATGTCCAATACGGTTGGAAATGCAGAATACCCTGCAACAAAAGTAAAAATCTCAAAACCATTTAAGCATGAAAAGTGTGAGAAATTGAAGGTGAAATGGTAAGATGAAAACAAAAATGCATACTTAATTCAATTGGGGTGGTGTCTTGTTTTGGAGAATTCGTAGAATCTGAAGAACAAGAGATTGTGAAACGTCTCGTGTTCCTGAACTGGGTAGGGAGATGGAGAGATCTGGAGGTGGGAAATGTGAGAGATGAAGATTTGGGAGGGGAAAAAGTGGGAGAGATGGTGTTGGTGAAAGTAGAAGATGCCATTGTTAAGGTTCAGTGAGATTGGTTGGGTATGAAGTGTGTTGTATACGAAGGATGGAAATGCAAGCAGCGATTGTGTAATTGTTGGGACGGAGTCTCCAACGTTGTTTCTTCAACTACAAAAATAAAGACCACTCTTCCCATTAATTTTTTTGGTATGTAACTAAAAAATTTATAAACATTACGATTTTCAAAGTTAATTATATAATAAAATTTAAACATTTTTAATAATATGACGTTTGATAATTTATAAACATTTCTAACTACAAAATTTCTAAGATATATACGAATTAAATTCTTAATTTGTTGTACGTCAAAATTAAAGCTTTGTGAATTAATTAATTAGGGTAAAAGAAAAAATAGAGAAAAATATATGGAGAAGAAATGACTTATCATCCACGTAAAAAAAACACTTAATTTTGAACAAACCATTTTTTGAGTCTTTATATTATTATTATTATTATTTATTATATTATTATTATTATTATTATTATTATCTTTATGATAATATAAATAAATTAATAGTTAATAAGGATAAATCAATAAAATTACATTATATT
>JBBPBQ010020323.1:11446602-11533453 GCA_037974755.1 Cicer yamashitae
GTTATAATTTTTTTTCTTGTCTTGCAATGATTGTTATAAGATATTTACAAATACCTTAAAATTGTTAAATTTTGATATTTTTTTTTGTTAGGTAAGTTTCATGTAATATATTCACCTTCTTATAAAAAAAATCTATTTATTTATATTTATGTAATAAATAGTTAAAAAATAATTTAACAAAATAATAATTAATAATAACTTTTTTCTATTTTTAAAACAACAATTAAAAATACTCCATTTAAAATAAATTATAAATAAAAATATTAACTAAAAAACTAATATATTTAAACTAAATTTTTAATCAGATATGGTAATCTATAAACTATTTCTTTTTGGTTTATATTCCATTTTCGTAAGTAACAAAACTGCACACAAAAAATCAAGACAAAAATATTTAAGAGAAAAATATCAATTTTAATGGACATAAAACTTTTTATACAAATGTATCCAATAAAATAAGAGCATAAAATCATAGTCTTAAGATAATTCCCAAAAAAAAACGTGGACAAAATCTGAAGTGATTTGGATATACAAATTAAATCATAGGAGAAAAGACCGTGTCGCATTAAATTATTTGAAAATGATAAAAAGAAAAAGAAATAATGAATAGGAAGGATGAGACGTTAAGGCTAGGTAATTAACGTTCCTTATTACAGTTTGCTTAGTAGTAGCAGCAGCAGTAGTAGTTAATAAAAACGGCGATGTTGGGTTAGGTGGTGCTTGCAGACTGCAGTTGCAATTTTGAGTTGAATTGAATTGCAGTTCTATCCATCGGAGAGGAGAGTTGGGGATTGATTGATTCGGAATACCATGGAATTTCAGCACCGTAACTCATCATCTCCACAATGTTCCTCAAATTCCAACTCAACCTCCTCATCTTCCATCACCACCAACCCTAACAACAGAATCAACAACAACAACAACAACGATCCTATGCACTCTTGGTGGGAATCGGTCTCCAAAGCACGTTCCCGTATCCATTCCCTCGCTTCCATCCTCCCTAACCATCACCAAACTCTCTCTTCCCTCGCTGACTCCGAACGTCCTGCTCTCTCCCTCCTCTCCTCCCCTTCTGCCTACTCCGCCCTCTCTTCTTCCCTCTCCGGTTCCCACTCCGATCCCCTCTGTCACTGGCTCTACGACACTTTCCTCTCCTCCGACCCTCACCTCCGCCTCGTTGTTCTCTCCTTCATCCCTCTCCTCTCCGGTCTTTACCTATCCCGTGTTCACTCCTCGGATCCCCCTTCCCTCGCCGGTTTCGAAGCTGTTCTCCTCGCTCTCTATGCCTCCGAAACCAAATCGCGCGCCGGTAAACCTCTTCTTGTTACAATCCCCGATCTCTCTCTTCCTTCCATCTACCATTCTCCTCTCCGTAAAAACCCTAACAATAACCCTAACCCCTCCGTCGGTGTTATTTCCCCCCCTCTTGAACCTCACCTCGCTGTTAAATCCACTAAACGTGCCTGCATCGTGGGCGTCGCTCTTCATTCTTATTTTTCTCAGATCTCACATATGCCATCCTGGTCCAAGCTTGAATTTTGTCAATTCGCCGCCGGTTGGGCTGGTCAGGACTGCCCCTGTCGAAGAGAATTCGATCAAATCAACACACTAGCTATCAGCCATGGTAATGGCAATGGGAATGGTGATGGTGACAATGAGGTTGAGATTGAAGAGGTTGCAGAAGTGATGGAGAACATGAAGATTCATGATCCTGACTGTGAATCTCCAAATTGCATTACCAAAGGGGATCGAATCCCTTTACCTTGGGAGATTCTTCAACCTGCGTTGAGAATTCTAGGACACTGTTTAATGGCACCATTGAATTCACAAGAGGTTAAAGATGCAGCTTCTTTTGCTGTTAGGTGTTTGTATGCAAGAGCTTCTCATGATTTGGTGCCTCAGGCAATACTTGCTACAAGGAGTCTCATTCAACTTGATAACAGGAATAGGGACAATGCTGCAACATCGGCTGCTGCTACTTCAAATGTCAACACACCCACCAAAGTTAAGAAACCTGAAATACTTCTTGTTTCAAAGTGATGATGATTATAAGATACGATAATATAACCCTTGCTGTATCTCTGTATAGTATATGGGTAGTATTTCAACAATATTTTCTAGTTTCTAGTTTTATACTCTTAGCTGTAAGCACAATTCCTGTCTGTATTATAGATAGATTCTTCATAGCTGTGGGGTTTTGCCCCTTTTATTAGTTTGTTTTTAAGTTATGTATATTTTTTCCTGTTGATTAGTTGTCTGTTATAATTTTGTTTGTGTGTTAAATTATGTGCTTTTGGTTGTGCTCTTGTATGATTATAATGCAAGTGAGTTTGCTATACCTGTGTGATGTGAATCATTGGTGTACTCTAGCTGTGAAGATGGAGGAGATTGAATGAGGTGGTCTTTGTGAGTCATAATTTGCTTGCTGGTTGTTTTGCCGGTGCATTTGGTTTTTCTACATTGTAGCTGTCAGCTTTGGCTGTTTTGGTTTTCTGACATTTGTAATATTTTTGCTATTCGAATGTTATTTTTGAGATTGCATTTATATTATTGTCTCTGAGTTGATGATATTGCCAGCAAAATCTATTTCCCTTGTTATCTATGTGATTTTTTTGGATAGTTCTTGAATTCTTGTATATATTCCGATATTTTTGCACCTGGCCGGGACCTTACCATCATAAGGGACAACCCTATCTTATCCCTGTGCTAACATTAGACAGCCTTTCAATTCCTGATGTCTGTTTGTTTAGTTGGATGGAAATATCATGTATTTTAACATTTAAAATTATAAGGAATGTTAATTTGAGTTTCAATTGAATAACCTGCATACTTTAGGATCTTCAATTCATGACAGATCCAAATTAATGTTTCGTTTGCTTTACCATGGATAACTTTCTCATTTGGTGCTTGACTGAAGCATCAATTTTTCACTTCGGTAAAATTTGTCCCTAGGCATGTTCTATTTGGGTTTGTGTCAATTAAAATCTAAACCAAACACATTATAAATGATGAGACTGTCTGAATACTTAATTAAATGATGTTTTTGGTAAACCAATTTACACTCACAAGTTATTTTCTCATCTTTTTTCATTTTAAACAAGCTAAGTCCAAACTTATTATGCTTTATTGTGTTTCGAATCTCTATTGGTGATAATAGTGAGTACTAGTGACGATGTTACCAGGGTTTTGTGTGATTGCACCAATTCTCTTCTTTTTGTTGATCCGTTAAATGTTTTATCTAAGATGCTTAACTAGAACATTGCATAATAGAATTTGGTCATTTTATTGAATGAAATTGAATTCCAAATTGGAAGCTTTACTTTATGATGCAAGCAATGGTTATGAGCTGTGACAATAATAGTACTGTTGGGTCTTCTTTAGCATCCGTATATCAACCTGAGCATTGTGTCCCCAATGTGTATTTGTCTTAAGTCTGTTTGGTGGTGTTTAGATACTAAAGCAATGTCATATTTACCCTTATTATATACAGTCCTTCGTTTTGATGTAACATAAGATTTAGTTGGCTGGTCTTATATTCCATATATGTTCAGTTGTTGAGCGTGAGTTGTTTGTTTACAAGAATATATCTAATGTTTGTTGGTGGCTGAAGCTTAAAGGCTATAATGATGATGTATACCTCGTTTATCATTGTGCATACTATGCCCGCTAGAAACAATGATGGGAAGGGAATTAGAACACAGATAGTAGACACCTAAGGTGTCTCTGATTTGTGATTATAAGAAGTAGAAAATTGTTGAAATTTTTAAAGATTGACTTTTAGTACGATGCGCCTTCTTATTGTATGTTTGGATGGAAGGTGAGTTTGATATAATCAAAGTGACACTAATTTTGTTGAAATCTGAAATTGTAGTTTTTATCAAAATTTGGGTGACTTAACATGATTTTTACAATCTCACCGTCTTGTATAGATCAATGATGGGTTGGAAAGAAGAAAACAACAAAGTCTTCTCCCACTAGGTGGGTTTAGATATGTGGATTAGATGATGTCATTGAATTCTATACTCCAGTGTTTTTGGAAAGCTACTTTGATTTAAATTCTTTTTAGTCTAAAGTGACTTCTTCTCTCACCCTTAATATTCTCAAAAGTGTTCGGATTAGCTTTTGAGAACATTCGAGGTGGAAGAAACCATCTTAATTTAATGGTTTTACAAGTTTCTCTTTGTCTTCTTCTATCTTTAATAATTGAGTTATCTTCTGTCTCAACTCTTATAACTGGGATATGTATTGATCTTCCTCTCACATATAATGAAAGAGATACTGATTTTGTTGAAATAAGAAATTGTAGTTTTTATCAAAATTTGGGTGACTTAACGTGATTTTTACAATCTCACTGTCTTGTACTAATGATGGGTTGGATAGAAGAAAACAACAAAGTCTTCTCCCACTAGGTGAGTTTAGATACGTGGATCAAAAGATGTCATTGAGTTTTAAGGTGACTTTTTCTCTAAACTTTAATATTCTCGAAAGTTAACACTTTTAAGAACATTTGAGGTAGAAGAAGCCACTTTAATTTAATGGTTTTACAAGTTTATCTTGGTCTTTCTCTATCTCTAATAATTGAGCTATCTTATGTCTTAGCTATTATAATTGGGATATGTATTTATCTTCCTTTTATATAGGCCATTTTGCTTATATATTTTTAGACTCGGTTATGCAAATTTTATAGCAAATTATATAGGATAAATGTTTATCTAATACTTTAATTTTTTTTTATCTTTTATCACGTTTTAATTTCTAATAATATATTTAGAGATAACGAGGCAAAATCAGATATGTCTATAAACTATTCACCATTTCCCAGTAACATGGTGCAGCAAATATTGTCATTGTTGAAAGCTTGCCTCTTGAATGCTTTTGGCAGTGTGCCACCTTCACTATCATTTACGGCTGTCTCGTAATATGCCATGTCAAACTCAAGGTTCTTTAATCGAGAAAGCTCATTTATAGACGTAAAATAAAATAAAAGGAGACTTTTTATGCTAGGAAAAAGTTTGGCATATATTCTACTCATGTAAGAGAGATAAAAATAGAGAAAATGGTACGATAAATGTGATATATTAATAATTTAATTAAAAAATGAGATAAAGAAAAAATAAGATATTAAATAAATATATAAATTAAATATGTTTAAATATAAGAGTTGTTTATGATATTTGATGTTGGATGGTACCATACATCTCTACTTATAAGAAATTTTTTTTATATAAAAATGTAGTGGTTAATATATATGTTAGGGAGAGGAAAAATTATTCGTAGTAGGGATTAAACTATGATCTCTCTGTATAATTTTTTTTTTTTCTCTTCATGTTTTTCCGTGTTTTCTTTTACTCATTTCATGTTTCAACATTCTTTTAATAGTTTTTTTTACAAAAAAATTAATTTTTGAACGTTAAAAATTTAAAATTACGATATTGTAAAAATCAAAAACTTTATTGAGTAAACGAGAATTGTAGTTTTTCAAAGTATAAGATGTTATTTTAATTATTGATTCAGTAAAAATTTTAAATTAATCGTCGAATAATCAAAATAATCCTTAAAAAATATAACTAGTTTATGACTGTTATAGCTAAACTGACTGACATTTTCATAATTCAAATATTAATTTAAATTTTTTACTGGATTAGATTTCTAAATGACATTGTTCAATACTTTCATAATTTAAAATGATAGTTTATTAATTTTTTTATTCCATTGAATTGCCTATACAGAAGAGTGAGGCTCTGTGCATGGCAAAGCCAATTAATCTCATAGAAACACAAAACAATAAAAGTAAAGAAAATAATAATCAAAATTTTAATTAGGATCTGATTAGTTACAAGTATAATTATGGGGAGATTGATATGAGGACGAAAACACGATCACGCGGTTATGGAAGAAATAAATTGGGTATATGTGACTCTTTTTAATAATATGAACCATTAAATCAAATTAATCTTTATGTAATGATTATAATTAATTGAACTTATTTATCATAATAATCAAATATTCTCACGAAAATACTCTTTATATATATAATAATTTATAGATAGTAATTTAGATATCTAAATATGACGATATTAGTGTAGTATGTCATATATTAAAAGTGTAAAAATATCTATAAATATTTATTTTAAGTAGTATTTTTATGAACCAAATTTGAATTAACGAGAGTTACGTTAATATTTGATAATGATAATGATTAACGTAAGAAATCATTTACCCAACTTCGGTAGATTTTAGGAGTATAATAAAAGCTCTGCATACATTGAAAATGATTCTTTACTCGTATAATAAGAGATCACCCAAGCATTCAAATTTTGACGGGAAAGAAAGCTCTAATATTTTGAATAAAGATGATGGTGCTGCAGACTGACTAACTTAAAAATCCTGAGAAGCAACTAAGTAAGTTTTGTAGTGAAAGAGCTTGCAAATATTAAATGACCTATTGGATGGATCCCTTCCATTTGGGAAAAGATGCATGTTTTGATCCACAGGACACTAAAATGTTCCACTGTCTGATCCGTTACCAATGTATAGCTAGTGCCTGCCTGCATATGTACCATACCAACCCCTGACATGACATGGATAAGATGCTGTAGCTATACTAACTAGCTCTTTTCAGGGCTCTGCCCATTTATGTGGTCCATAATGCTATAATGGTTATTCAATATGCTAAACATCTCATTTCTATTATAACTTGCCACAACTCCACCACATTTTCCATCCTTATTGTGATTACAAAAAATTTAATTAATTTATATTTTTTTAATTGTGATTATTATATAATTGAGTTAATTATTTATTTAACTGAATTAATCATATTTTTTTAATGTCCTTTAACAAGATATCACAAATATAAGAAAAAAACGAGTGTTAGAATATTATTATTGTATAATATTATTGATTTATATATATCAAAAAAATTATCCCAATACTATTTAAAAAATTAGTGAATTCATTAAACTGATTTACAAGAAAATCAGATGCAGAAGTAATATAAGTAGTCTAGATTTTACAAGTACTTAAGTTCAAAATTTCGTTGTCGATGTATGAACCGTTGATATATAGATAAAATATACAGTAAAAACTCCTTGAATTTTAAGATTTTGTTTGAGCATTTCTTAAACTAACTCAGCTAAACTTTTTTCTAAAAATAAATCAGAGGAAGAGTTTACAGAGAGAGCCAAAAGCTAAATGTCAAAGAGCTGCATTAATGCCAGGAAACATGGTAGCAGATATTAGAGAGAGAAGGAAATAATAAAATATGATTTAATGAAACAGTAGTTATCCTCTTACTCTTCCCTCCACTCCTGAATGCAACGCAGTCGGTTGATGATAGGAAAAATATTGAGTTATTATTATTATTATCTAGAACAGGCAATCAACCTATACATATCCGGTCGGAATTTCACTGTACTCTATCATTTTATATTTGTAATTTATAACAAATATTTAGTTGGAATAAGATTATCTTTCTTTTCAATAAATACATCATTTCATTATTTTATCTAGAACGGTCCGTTTAATAATTTTGTGAATTCATTATTTATTAAGATTTGATCTGATATTAGAATTTTAGATTTTAAAAATTTTGATTTTATAATTTACAATTTTTATTATTAATTTTGTAATTTACAATTTTATTTTGTGTTAAGGGTTTTTTTAGATACATTGAGACAGTATTGTACAAAATTGTTGTCCACAAAGAGAGAACAAAGGAGGGTTTGTTTGAACATGAGGATTGGAAAAAACAAAGAGCTTTCTTTTGAGTTGAAGAGGTGCTATTGCTATAAATAATGTACGGATACTGATAAATTCTTACTTACTGTGATGAAACTTAAAAAGAGAAACAGAGCAAAAACGACCAAACATTGATTCGCATCATGGCTTCTCTGTACCTATGGACGTCTTCTCAATAACATCAACTAATAATAATAATAATATTAATAATAAAAAGGTTTAAAATCATGTGGAGTAAAAAAATCCCTGGCCATACTATTTCAAGTTCAATTGTCTGTTGTAGTCATAATTAATCATTTTTTGTTCTATGAACTTTTGACTCTTTTTTTTATAATATTATTTTAGCATACATTTCATATTCAACTTTTTTTTTATTATATTATTAACGTATCACATTTATTATATTACTGTCTTTTATTATTTTAAAGCCTCAAAATTATATTTCTTTTTATAAATTTAATAATTGTGATTAATTGATAGTATAATAAAATTTACAATATATATAATATATAAAGAGGATATGAGAACAATTTTTTTAAAAAACAATTTTTATGTTAGAACAAGATTTCTAACAACCACTTTAGTGTATATACGAATTTTTTTAACAATTAGAATAGAAAATTGTTTAACGAAACTTTAATTAAAAATAAAGTTATTGAGATTATTAAATTTAATTTGTAATTGAAAATAGTCTTAAATTAGACTTTATTTATTTTTTACCCGAATTATTAGACTTGATCTATGAACTTTAGTTGTATTAATTTGTGGAAAAATGAAATTTAATTTAAAATGAAACAATCGAAAATATCAAGTTAAAATTTTAATTGGAATGATGTTAAACAAAACTTTACTTATTTCTGAATCATCATATTTTACCTTTTTTTTGTCTTCAACGACTCAGTTTTTTTGAGATTTTTGCTATGTGGTTAGAGACAATAATTGTGACCCTCTGACTGTTGAAGCTCGTGGTACTCGTAAGTTTGCACCTTTTTTGATTTGTCTCTGTAAGTTCTTATTTTCAATTTAGTTTTAAAATCATATCTATTGCAAGTTGCTGTTAAAAAAAACTTATGTGACAAACAGATGAGTGATGTGTCACTTTTTTGATATATATGTCAAATATTTGACAACTAATTATATCAACCAAATAAAAAATTCTCAAATTTGCAAAACTTAAAATCTCAAATCTCATTTCTTTTTCTCCTCTTCCTTTGTGCAAACTGAAATCCTAACTATTCTCAAATCTTCATCTGCTTCTTATTCGTTCAATCATGACATCATCTTTGTTTGCAACAAATTTAACCCGATTTCAATTGTCTGAATGTGAGTGTAGGAAAACAGTGCGTATATTAATCTCTAACACTGATGAAAATCCTAAACGGCGATTTTGGGAGATGTCCTCATTGGGATGTGAGTATTTTTTAAAAAATTTGTGATTTTTATGTTTGTTCTTTGTAGTGATAATTTACATTTACTAAGTTTAATGTGTTAATTTTTTGTTTTTGTTTGTAGAACAAGGAGAAATAGTGAAAAGAGGAGAGCAAAAAATGAAAATCTTAATCTCCAAACCTAGTTTTTGATTTTGGATGGAATGACTAAAACATAATTTAATTCCATTTCTTTTTTTAATCAATTTAATTATTTCAGTGTATTTTTATAATTATTTAATTTATTTCATTTAATTATTAATTATTTAATTAATAATAATTATCCATCAAATTGTCACGTCACTATTGTGTTCGCCACATAACTTTTTTTACCAACAATTAACGGCATATACAATTTTAAAATTAAATTAAATTTACATGATTTAAATTAAAAAAAATTACATTGACCAATAAAATATTTAAGCATTTAACTTATTATAAGATAAATTAGGTGATTATTTATCTTGCCTTCCATTCTTGCTCAATGGAAAAGGCCCATATCCATGACTTGACTCTATTTTCATGCTTGTGAAATATGAATAGATTGCAAAAGATTGATGACTCTATTTTCATGCTTGTGAAATATGAATAGATTGCAAAAGATTGATGGCTCTATTTTTGTGCTTGTGAAATGTGAATAAAGCAAATTTGGTTGGGAAGAGTTTTTTTCACCAAATTTTAAGTTAAAAAAAATTATAATTTTAAAAAAAGCAAAATTTATTTCATGTTTATTTACTATTATAAAGTTCATTTGTCGAAAAAATAAAAGGGCAAACCCAATTAATTTAGATTAAATAAAATGTTGGAGAGCGTGGGTCTGTGTGCCGTGACAATGTGCACAAAGAGTTAACCGCATAGAATCCGATTCAATATAAGGGCAACAACTAACCCTCTCTCTTTATCGATTCTCTGCATCTACCCTCTCTCTTTCACTTCTTCATCTGTTATATAGGTTACGACCCCTCCACTCTAAAACATACTCAACCTAAAAATGTCCTAAGCATTTACCAAATTTATTCTCTTTTCTTCTGCACTTCTTTGGGCAAAAAGCTCAATCAAGTTATGGGAGATGGTTGCGCGGTTCAGAGCACAATCAATTCCAACAAGGGTAAAGATAAAAAGAAAAAGAAGAAGAATAAGAACAGAGGTGGAAGCAAGAAGAAGATGACCCACGAACAAGTTTTGGCTTTTAAGTTTGTTACTGAATGGGTTTTTTTGGATCATCCTTCTTCTGCTTTGTCTTTGGCCTCTCCATCTCTTGTGGATGATTTTGGTGTGCAGAAGACTGTGGGAAAAAATGGAGACAAAGTTCTGTTTGAATTGCACTCACACTCCAAATGTAGTGATGGGTTTTTGTCTCCTTCCAAGGTTGTTGAGAGAGCTCACATGAATGGAGTAAGTTTTTTTTTTTTTCCTTCATGTTTTGATTTTTTTTTTATTGTCATCATAGTATTGCTTAGATTGTTTTTGTTTTCATCATTTAAAGTGTTTTTTTTTTTGTTATATTTTTCATTATTTAAGGTTGTTTGTTATGAATGTTTTTTGTTGTTATAGTTGATAGGTTGTACGTAAATTCTAATGTACATCTTCAATGAGTTTGGTGGTTTTCTGTGACCTTGCATGCGAGTGTACCTCCCCTAATCTAAATTTTTTCATTATAAAAAAAAAAATTGTTTGAGGTTTACTTTGGTGTGAAAAATAGTAGGTGCACGTGTGCTTGACTTCTCATATGTGAAGTAAACCATGGCTTTGAAATATGTGCATTTTGAAGTGAGATGCTTTCTGATACCGTTATGATTGTTATTTTATAAGAATAACAATGAAGTCACTTTAAGGATGGTGTGGCTGATAGAAAGTTAACTGCGTTGTAAAAAACTCTAAAATAAGTGAAGATGGAATTTTAAGGTTCAAGCATCAATATGTTTGTGGATTGTATTTTCCAATGGATGACAAAACTATGCTACCCATGATTTGGAAAGATGATCAACTTTGCCTATGGAGACTATAATTGATATTTGATTTTAACTTTTTTTTACTTAGAATTGATTTTAACTTGAAACTCAGATTTGTAGCTTTTAGCTCCAAACATGATTTTTACATTCAAATTTATTGTTCAACTCACTTTTATGTGAATCTATCCAAATATAAATCACTTTACATTCAATTCACTTTTAACTAAAATCAATTTTATAAAATTAATTCATTCAAAATCAATTTTTGTGACTGCACAACCAAACACACACCAAAACATTATCTTTGCATAGGATTTCCTCTATAGTGTTAGGCTCATTTTTTTTTAATTGCTACTACTTGCTTCATAACAGGTGAAAGTTCTTGCTCTGACAGATCATGACACTATGGCAGGCATCCCTGAAGCAGTAGAATCTGCTCGTAAATACGGAATCAAGATAATCCCAGGTGTTGAAATTAGTACAATATTTTCTCCCAGGTAATTTTTAAATTTAAGATTCTTGATGCTTATTAATTGGGTTGGCACTTAAGTTACTTGTGTTGCCTCTCATTAGAGAGAGGAATAGTAAAAAGTATTAACTATATGTCTGAATCAAATCTATTAAACATCCTTGTTTTTTTCCATTGGTTCTGATGTTTGCCTATCAATTGGCAGAGGAGACACTGAAGCAGAGGAACCGGTTCACATTTTAGCATATTACAGCAGTATTGGACCATCAAGGTTTGAGGAGTTTGACAAGTTTTTATCAAACATAAGGGATGGACGTTATCTTCGAGCAAAGAACATGGTCTTAAAACTAAACAAGCTAAAATTAGCTCTTAAGTGGGAACATGTTTGTAGGATTGCAGGCAACGGTGTTGCTCCCGGACGGCTCCATGTAGCCCGTGCTATGGTTGAAGCAGGCTGTGTTGAAAATCTCAAACAAGCCTTTTCCCGATATCTTTTCGATGGTGGACCTGCTTACTCCAAGTAATATTATTGCATTGCCTGCACTTTCTGATTTTAGTTAAGAAAAATCATTAAGGATTGTATTATGACAATTGTATTTTCAGGGGAAGTGAACCTATGGTGGAGGAAGCGATACAAATGATTTGTGATACTGGAGGTGTCGCTGTTTTGGCTCATCCATGGGCGTTAAAAAGTCCTATTCCCATTGTTAGAAGGTTAAAAGAAGCTGGCCTTCATGGGATGGAGGTCTACAAAAGTGATGGAAGGCTAGCAGGTAAATTCTCTCATTTGTTTAATGATAATCATATTAGTTGGGCAGTAATATTCAATACTCGGAATTACCTATTATTAATTTGAAATCATTAGGTAGAGACAAACTCATCAGTACCTTCAACTTGGGCCATGCGATCCATATCTAGTCATAAAATTAACAATATGCACAATGAAAGTATTCATTTGTGGTCGAATACTACCAACTATATCTAATGCAGTCACAATTGTACGATAGGAAATTATTTACAAAAACATGTAAAATTATTCATCTTTTTAATTCTGTTATTGCATGTTAATTTTTGGTATGCAGCATATAGTGACCTGGCCGACGCCTACGGACTTTTGAAAATCGGAGGGTCGGACTATCATGGAAGAGGGGGACACCATGAATCTGAACTAGGAAGTGTGAACCTTCCGGTGCTAGTGTTGCATGACTTTCTTAAGGTAGCTAGACCTATATGGTGCAATGCTATCAGAGAAATATTGGAGTGTTATGCTGACGAACCTTCTGATACCAACCTAGCAACAATTACAAGGTTTGGGAGAACCCGGGTTTTTAAGGGAGGTTCACCCTTGAATTGTGGACAGGATTTGATTGATCATTGTTTACCTCTTTGGTTAACTAGCCAAGAGATGGAAAATGCTGAGTTTGAGGCTATCAAGTTGAAGCTTTCCAATGTTTCTTCTACTAGTCAGGGAGGAATTCAGGTTCTCATAGAGGCTTAGATGTTGTGTATTCTATTCTATCATATAATTTTGTTAGTTATTCCCAGTATTCTTGTCTGCCGATCTTATTGTTAAATTTGTTGGTCAAGGTCAATTGCCTATCCATTTTTTTTGAAATTTTTCTATGGTCATTGAGCTAACATTCTGGTATTATTGTTGTATCTTATATAATTGATTGTTGGTTTTCTACACATTTGTCAGAAAAATACTGTATGGATGAACTATCACGGTATTAGAGTTTTAAACATTTTTCAAGTACTGTTCGATGGTATGGTAGAATGTGGTCTATATAAGAATTTGCCGTGAATTATGTATACTCTTTATGCAACAAAATCTATTTCATTTCAACAATAGTGGTAATACAATTAGGGATGTGACAAAAAAAACACTTCTTGAGAACAAGACTGTGCAGTGGCTATTCTGGTAAAAGTATGTGCAACCACATTGCTTTGTCTCTATGAACAATAGTATTTGTTTGTCTCTCTGCAAAGATTTTATGACATTGAGAAAGTAATTGTTTACAACTCAACAATTGCCCCCAATTCCTTGATGTTTTAACCTGTAATTTCCTTTGATCTCCATTTTTTTTAATAATTTGACAATAGAGTGCTTACTATGTACAAAAGAGGGTGCCACACAATACATGTTTTTGCAGATGACAAGTATTTATGAAAGAGTCGAGAGAACAAATAAATAAATAAAAATAGAGACAAATCTCAGAAATACATAATTTCAACCTAAATAGAAATCAACTAGAGAGACACAATAATCAAAACTTCAAAAGATACATAATAAATAAATGAACAATGTTGTACATTTTTCTTGATTCCCTCCTATAAAATTGTGGAGAGACGTAAAGAGATGTAAGCCATAAGATTTAAGCACCTTAGGTCCAATTTTAATGGTTAATTTGTATTTAATTTATATACATTCATTATATAAAACATTTTACACATCTATCCGACATATTTTCTGATAAAAATATTTTAAAAACTAATAATAAAATAAAATCGTAATATAATTAGATACATGTGTAAAAAAAATTTACTCTATCTGTCTATAAAAACCAATCTCAACTTTTTTTGGTTTAGTATAAATCTCATGTCTAATCCTTTAAAATACACCATTCACTCAAGAAGCACCAAACTCTAATACTGAAATATCTCAGCTGAATTGTAGATTTTCAGCTGAAATTGTTACTTGGAATTTTATCATTTAGATTAGAAAATCTCATATCATGGTTTAACCATTACAACAAGCATGACTTCAAACCAAGCATTATGAAGAGTCCAGCTGTTCTAGCATTGTCATAGCATCAACTCAACTGTATAAAATTTCCGAAAAATGCAGATTTTTTCTTCTATTAATCATCATATAATTAACTCTATTTAAACTGCAAACATTTAATAGAGAAGATAGAAAAGGGGCCAAAATATTTGTAAACTAACTTAACAGCTTCAAATTCTTCAAAATACACGCAAATGGCTCTGATCTTCAAGTTCCAAAAAATACATTTAAAAAATCAACTGAATCTACAGCTCGCTTAATCGCCGTTATGTGTAATGTGTATGCAATCACATTTCGAATGATACGCAATACACCAACAAACAAAGTACAAATCATGAGCAGACTCAATTGGGACATTAAAGCACCCCATGTAGGAAGGATAGAATGAACTGATCCCATTATCTGTATTTGCCAATTTCTATCTTCTTCTTGATTGTTTTCTGGCCATAGTATATCGATGAATCTACTATTCCCGCAACAGTGAATATACCTATGCAGAGAAATTGAAATCCATTTTTAACCAGTTGCTGAGGTAAAAAAAATAGTGTTCCAAATGTACATATATATATATATAAGTGAATACATAATTAGCACAAGTGTATATGATTTACCTCCAATAATCGCACAAATATTGGTCATGAAGTGTAAAAATGGAATATGTTCCTCTTTAAAGGTGACCTGCAACATTAAACACATCAACTTATCAAGTAACAAATAACAAAGAATTATGATTTCATATTTCACAGCTCCTCCGCACAATAAAAAGATGATAAAAAAAATACTATTGATGATGATATTTTAGATTGGGTTATTGAAGGGGACCAAATATATCAAATTATTGACGGCACGGCATATAATCATGTAAAATCAAGACTACTATGCTGCGCTGTAACAAACCAGCATGTAAAATCAAGCGGCATCAAAGGGAAGAAGAAAAACACTTCACAACATTTTTATTCAGTTTAGGTGTAAAACCAAGCATTTTTACCTTTATTGGAGATATGTCATAGAAGAAGAAAACTCCGGGAACTGCAGCGCCCAATTCTGAACTCTTGAAATGCTCGGTCACGGAATACTGTGCAATAATAACATTTACAATGGTACTTCGACATTATCCAATGAATGAACATGAAATTAAAGTATGTTTTTGACATGTAACAATACCTGATTCGAATGTGTAACACGGCCTCTAATGTCTGTGTATACTGTAGGAACCACCTGCAAAGAGTACAAGAAATGTAGACAAATGTTACCCAGTATATTAACAAGTGAAGAAAAGATAAAATGTGATATCTTGTCATCAGAAGTGCATCTACAAGTGGGGAAAAAAGTAATAACGCCTTAGAATCGATATTTGTTAATAGTTTTGAGAAAAATTATAGTTTTTTATTTTAGCTATGATCACTATCTAAATCAGCTAGCAGTAGCACAAACTTCATTTTCATAATATCATATAAAATTTAAATATATTAATTGGATTTAACATCATTACCAAGCAATTGGGTAATAATAATATCAGGCAAAAAAACTTTTAATGAGGAAAAGATTTCCTGAAACTACCAACCTTTATGAAATACTGGTACATGCCATGACTAGTTCCTTGGAACCATTTTACCCTGCAAAGCATTAGAAGAAAAGAAGAACGAGACTTCAAATGGTTGGTACAAGAAAAATTCAGTAAGAATATTTTCTTTCATGTAATTAAGGAGAGTAAAGGAAAGGTAGGAAATAAATTAACAATTTTCTGTTTCTGCAAAAGTTTCACCGCAAAACTTCATTGCAGCAATTGAGTTTTATTGAGAAATACACAAGTTTCACATTGACTAGAAATAAGACCTAAATAGAGCTTATGAAGTCTAGATAATCTTCATCTTAACTTATGAAGTCTTGTTCCTTTCCATAACAGGTTAAACTTGCAGTAGAGTTGGTGCTTGAAATGTATATTATGTATTAATGTATGAAATCTAGTTACTTCAATTTTTAGGTACATAATAACTATGAGTAACTTACTCTACCCCTCCATGTAATTTGCATTTACTACTCAAACATACTCTCTATTATGAAAACCTATATAAAACTCGGCTTTTATTTTTTAAAGGAGGTTACAACTCCGAAATGATATCAAGCCTAAAAGATTGGTTATTTAGCTATAAGCTAATGAAAGTTCTGGCACTCAAAATACTTGCGTATTACTATTGTTCAGCCCTTTAAATGTTGAGAGAATGGGAAGGGAAGAACAATTCATATGATGTAGCTGACGTAAAGGTTAATTTTGGAGCTCAACCATTTGATCACACACTATCCATCAAGTAATGGCTTAGTTGTCAAATATGTTAATAGCTATAGCGGTTTTTCTTAAATATAAAGGAATTTTTATTAAGTTTTAATGATAAAGGGGAAAGTACTTTAAAAATACATTATGCGCCGCGAGATCCAAATTTAAGAATCTCGGTAGGTGAAAAAACGTATGCCATATTTCATCGTTGTAACCAGAAAATAAAGGCTATTTCAGGATAAGAACGAAAATTACCCATCAAGAGGATTTACCAATCCAGGGTAATGGTGACCAAAACTTAATTTGTTGATCTGATGGCTTATCTGCATAATAAACCATGCTTTCAAAGTCAATTATGTGGTTACAAGCAATCCGGAAAACATTGTCAGAAATCCAATTCAGTCTTACATTATAATGATTATCCTGCAAAGCAAGCAGGTCAGTCAGAAAGATAGCTGACTGAAGAAAGCTTTGGCCGGTAGCAAAATGAAAATTTCCGGCCACTTTATTCACTTCAAGAGATCCATGGATATTGCATCCTTCACCTTCTTCATCCTTTACCTTCTGCACAAAACCCTCTCTTTGACACTAAAAGCAAAACAAAATTGTCAGTTAGAGAGCTAAAAATGTTAGGTTGTCTGTCAAATGCTCTAAAACTGGATGATCATTTAGCAGTTTAGAAACCACAGACATACCGATAAAATAAGTTTAGATTGACAAATTAATTAATATGTAAAAGAGACTTAACAATTGAATAAAACAGAAACCAACAAAGAAAAAAGAAAATCAAAGCAGTAAAGCTAGTATGGAGCCTTCTCTTTGCTGTTTTTAGCCTTCTCATAAACATGCTTCAGCAACAACATAAATAAACTGTCTACCATAAGTGTGGAATTTTAGTTCACATAAAACAACCAATATTTACTTTGTAATTATGTAATAGAATGAGTATCAAGCCAACCTGATCGATCAAATCAATATTTGTCAGTGCCCAGCCCTTCTTCCTATATGCCTCGCGAACTTCTTCACAAGAATTACAACAGTGGTCATCTGACTGCATGAGAGAGAAAGAGAGAATGAGCATGTAAGAAATTGTTGGAGAGTATAAGTAGCACTGAATTGAAAGTGTACAAATAAACAGAAAATAATACAATTTACTGAGCATATTGCACAGCTAAAACGAAAGCATCAACAATAAAATTCAAATTAAACTTAAGCATAAGGATAGCTAGATAGTCATCAAATGTAGCAACCATAGATTCTCAAATCATACAAGAACAAATGCAACTATGTTAGTCAAACCAAACTTTCTAGCATCAGCATTCCAACCATGTAACTCCATGGACATTTGCAACAGCCTAACTTTGTCTACAATATATGCACATTTTACAAAATCAGTCGTAATATGATTTATGATTGTTATTACCATTGTTACTAAAAAATAGCATTGGAGATAATTTCAGTGCTTAAGAGGCACAAAGAAATATTATATCTTTTGATTTTGCAACAAACCAAACATGAGCATCTTTTCTTGCATTTGCAAGAGTTTGATTCCATGACTAGAACTTGTAATTTTCTAGTTGCACGGCAACAACTCCCAGTGACCCAGGCCCCCCTTCCATATGTTCCAGTCAAGACAACGAAAATATTAAACTTGTGTAGTTTATACTACTTGCTTGATCTCTTACATATTTAAGCAATTTCGGTGCCCTGCTAAATATTTGTTATACAAATTTTGTTCAGCTTTTTCCAATGCAGTGTAAAATCACTACGATTTGGATTACATGTACAAAATATGGGCCCCCCATTTTGTGTTTTATGTCCAAACTCCAGACAAGCTATGTTGCATGGGTACAGGTACAAGATATAGGATTTTTTAAAAGAACTAAGGTACGGGTACGTTAAAAATATATACAAAAACATCTTTCATAAGTATAACATTAAACAAAAAACGTACAAAGAAGTGTCTTTCATAATTTATTACATCATAAATCAAAATAGAATTATGATATAAATATACAAAATCAATAAAATTAGAATAGAAAGATGATATATACATAATAGTTGGGAAAATGTTATTTATGTAGTAAAAAATAGGAAAAGAAATATATAGTAAAACAAGAAAAGCACCTACGAGTAACAGGTACAGGTATGCCAACATTAATTTTGGGATACCCATGCTTCATAACAGAAAAGATTAACTTAAATTTTCTTTTTAATGAATAATAACAGTTAAATATTTTACTGTTTTGTAACATCTTTCTTCAATGAGGCATGGGCTTTTCGGCATCTCTTGCCTCAAGTTATTAAAAACTCAGAGCATCTTAAGGGAACTTTTTACCTTCGACTACCCAATTTAAATCCCCAAAAGAATTTCTTATAGTCAAAACTCACTAAATTCTGTCGCTGCACCCCTTGCAAGTCTTGACAATACTCAACATTTGCCGTAGTTACAAAATTATAAGAAAACTAGAACAAATTTAAGGATAATAAATGATGAAATATACCTCTTCTGCACCAAAACATGAACCACAATATTTTTCATCATGTTCAAGTCTGCCACCATGTTTCTGTAAGGGCCTTTCAATCTGCAATAGGAAAAATATACAGGAAAACAAAAAAGGACAATTTGTTATCCTTACACATGAATATCGACATTTTTCTTTAAAAATGACCCAAAAAATAGTACAAACGTGGTAAAAAAAATAGACAATTGGATTTCAATTCATACATCAAACAACTCGGGTCCATCAGATTCAAAAAAATAAACAATTTTTGTTTATTTATGCTAATAAACTGATCCATGTAGCCAGCCCGTCTAGTGGAAAAAGGATTTCATTATTGTTTTGGTTGAAAATCTTTGTAGCTGGGGGTATAAAGAAATATCCAAGAGCAATTATTCATCGGCGAAAAAAACAGTAAAGCATTCAAGTAGAGAACTTTCAATTTCCTATGACCGTTGAGAAGAAAGAGTGACATTATTGATTTGAGAAAACAAATATGATGCTGGAAAAGCAATCTACAAGAAATTTGATCATAGAGATTCAGCAATACAATGCCAAACCCAATCCAAGCAATGTGATTTATTTTCAGGCTTTTACTACCATCCAATCTAAAGATTCTTGTTGCCAATAGAAATCCAATCATGCTATATTCAATATTACGTTCCTGTTCTAAGTAGGAAAGCTAATGGTTAAACTAAAATCCATACACATTGAATATCTGACCATTTCGCGAAGTTGATAGCTAACAAGAATCATCTAACTTGCCAAAACCTTTATGCTAGTAACTTTCATTCCATGTACCACCACCTACCAGTCATCCTTTCAGACAAAAGGAACAGAAGCACGAGGTCTTTCATTTCCAAACAACTTGGTGTAACTGCTAACTCATAGCCAACAGGGTGTTTGATGACCAGGATAAGACAGACGTGATATGATAAGTTAGTCCTGTCACTTTATCCTATCCTGACTCTCTAGTTAAATCCTTATCCTCGGTGTGAATTTAATTACAATTATGTCCACCACAGTAGGCAACCAGATATGATAATTGACAGCACTGCCACTAATTTATTCGATTGAGAATAGTACGTACAGGGTGCCAAAGATTATAAAATTCTCAGAAGGTAGCATTTCCCCTTAATAATTCATCTTAGCTTGTATTAAAATGCAACATCAAGTAAGTCTTATCTCACAGTACTATGTAATCACTTCTTGTCTTTGGGATCTCCAAAACTTCACAAAATCAAATTTTCAATAAAATCGTTTAGGACACAGTATTATGTAATGGTTTCTCCTGATGTTTTTTTTAGAATTCCTCCACAGGTTTCAGTCAGACTATTTTCCATTTGATTAACTTTAGACACTATTGACTTGATCTTCTTCTCACATGATCAAACCACCTTTAGTGAACTTTGGTTATCTCCTCCATAGGTACTACTCCAACTTTCACCCAATACATTTGCTTCTAATCCTATTTTTTCTGGTATATCCATGTACTCACCTAAACATTCAGATATCAGCTATATTTTTTATTAGCTTTTGTTGGCAATTACCACCCAATATTCACCAACTTGGTGAATTATAAATTGACATGTTTGAAGAACTCCTCGGTATGCAGCTGAACTCTTCTGAACATAGATATATAAAGTTGAAAAGACACGGGATATATGTCGTAACAATTAAACGTGATTCATAAATTTCAAAAGCAATTTCACGATAAAATGTGTTAAAAAAAAGTTCTACAGCAAACGCAAATCAAGCAACTGCTGCATTGTAAAAAGGTGTCTGAGTATTTAAGCTAACCTTTGGTGCACCGATTCCCTCCTTCCTAGCTTCTATCACATTACCATTAGCATCAATTCTTTGTTTCATTATATTGTGCAGCTGCAAATAGAAACAGAGTATATTGATACAAAGCAATCAGCAATGAGCCTCAAAGTATGTATATGCATCAGAACTGAAACTTTAATTGATACATTGAAAATTGAGCAGTACATACTATATCATGATGCCGCTCGCCACTAATGTCCATCGTGTCTAAACTGAGTATTGAACATCGAACAGCAGGAAAAGTGACATCAAACTGCATTTCCAAGGGGGGGAAAGAATCAAACTTTTACTACGAAAAAAGTAGAATCAAGCTTTAAAGCTGGTGCAAAGATGCAAACATAAAGATATTAGAAGTTAGGAGGACAATCTAAATCTTACAGAATTGTCAGGAAGGAAAACACTTTCGGATAATGGAACTTACACAGTTTACCTCAACAATAAATCACCAAACAAATAAATTTATGGCAAATTAACATTGTACAACCCGTGAATCATGACCTAGACCATACATAGATTAGACTTGGACTATGAAGAGCTGAGCAAAACTATGAATGTTTCGGTAGAAATAAAACAACAATTACATTGATCTGTAAGGTTTCTCCCCTTGAAGTATCCACCAAAAGCTTACTCTCTGTAACAGTGTAGAGATATAATCCTGCAATCAAAAGGCAACAGATGAAGTTATTAATGTTTGACGAGAAAGACAATAGTCACAAATATATGCATCAAGATAATGATTCAGACAAAAGAAAGTCTGAGTTAACTATGTTTCATTTAAGATCACTCTCATAAAATTGAGTCTACACCTTTTATCCTTAAAACAAACATGTAGTAAATGAATAGCAACAGCTACAATAACAATGACCCCATTATATGGATGATAAAAGGGTAGCTGTAGAACTAAAATTCGAGCAGCACAGGTTGAGTTTGATGTACCAATAACATTAATCACAAGTTCTATAACAGCATTGATTTTATCAGCAATTTTTTCTCTGCAAGGTGAAATAATGCACGCAAATGAAACCACAAACAAACCTATTCTTGAGGGAATCCCTAACTAGCCATTGAATACATTACATCATTAAAACATTGAATCAAATCCCTTTGCACAATGAATCATTAATTTCTTATAAACATGGTAATGGCAGAGAGCACCAATTTTCTAACCGGGATCAAAATAGAGGATCTTCCATGCAACCCAATTTTTTTTTTTCATTTATTAGTTCCCTTTCAATTGAAAAAACAAGACACTTCAAATTCAGCTTAATACAACAAATTTGCAAAGCATAATACATATATTGACAAGATTATCTCAACACCCCAAAAATCAAAACCTACGGAATTCAAGTCACCCCTTCTAAATTTCCGAACTTTACCAACCAGGTAACAAAAAAAAATCGAAGTTCTAAAATTTAAGAAAAAAATGATATTAGAAATTAAAAGGAAGAAAAAAAGGGTCATACTTAGCTCAGAAAAGAAAAGGAAAAGCATGATGGCGGCGGAGACGACGGTGACGACTCCTCCGGCGAGTGTGCGGTTATAAAAATCTTCATTGACTTTTGGGTATGCATCCAAATTCCGGAGCTTGTGTAAGAATTTATCCATGGATGGTTGCCAAAAGCTTCACAAGCACCGACTTTTGAGAAACAATAAGGGCGAGAACGGCGCTCCGTCGTAGACGGTGGCCGGAGAAGAGGGCGGTGGGTTTGTTAAGGGAATATAGATTGGTTGAAGAATGTAGAAAGACTGAATGAAATCAAATGACTCAATATTTTCAAAGGTCAATTCAGTCCAACATGTCGTCTAATACCTTTTTCTTTTAAGGAAAATAATTAATAAAAATAAATATGATTTTGTTTGATCGGCAAAACTAGTCATTTTTAATTTAGGATATAAAATCTCAAATCTGATCCCGTTAAATGGATTACGCCTATTTTTTTATGTTAAAAGTTGATATTAACGTCAAAAACAATCTTGAAGTTGATATTCAATGATTGTGTTCCACAATCATAAATAGCCTTATTAACCGATGGTAATGAATAGTAGGAGATATAAGATAACTAGCCAGGTACAGTACGTACATATTTGATTTTTATTTACTAAAAATAATATTATGCTACGTTTTCAATATGAATATATTTCGTTTAATTATTGATTGTTAAGTGGATTGTTAACTCAATTTATTTTGGTGACATGAATTATTGTGTGGAATATGATGTGCAGCTCAGCTCATTTGGTATGGAACAAAATGACAATAACACCAATATTTTTTCAATAAATTAAGGGAGGAAGAAATTTTAAGTTTAGGGTAAGAGATGAAGATGAAGAAAAAAAATGGATGGTAAGAAGAAGAATAAAATTTATATTTTGTGATTTATTGAAAAACATATGGTGTTATTATCGTTTTGATCTATGTCAAATCAGTTACACGCGTGAAACATATTGAAATAACATTTTTTTTCACTTAATCCCAATTTGCACCATATCTTTATTTGATATTGGAGTGTCTTTGCAGGTAACCAGATACACTCCCGTTAAGAGAAGCATACCAAAAGCAAATGAAGAGTAACCAACACATTATAGGAATACCATAAAATTAGATTAGAGTATACACCAACCTCACATTCGTTATAAAACTTTTCTCGTCAACATTAAACACTTCATTGATTATGTCCTCCCGCAGCTCACACTCAACATATATGAGTTAGAGCCATCTAAGAGAACATGTTGTTGAACATCAAAATGAGAAAATTAAACAAGGAAGTAATTGTTACTATGATCTGTGATGGTGATAACACCCTTACGAACTCACATTTGCTTTAATCTATTCTCATGCGCCTTGAAGGCAAACCTTCTTCCAATGAGTTTAACAATAAAACACTTTTTCCATGGTCAATGAATTCTAGCTTATTCATTTTCAGAAAATAGAAATGGATGACATTTCAGATGCTTAATGAGTTGCTTTACACTTAGACTCTCAAGATCTTCTTCGTAATCTTCATTTTTATCCTCTATTTCATCTACACTGTTAATTTGGAATAACATATTTTATTCACCTCTGCCTCCCCCTCCCTCTAAACCCAAAAAATTATCTTGATATAATTGTGTTTCCATACGTCCATCTTCCTTCGAGTTCTCTTGATAAATTTCTATGTAGTTAACAAGTATTGATGATGTAGTAGAAATATTTCATTCACCTCCCTTAACTTTTTTTGTACTCCACTCTTTTGGACCATCTTCCTCAAGATTGCTAGTGTGATCTCCTTGCAGAACCCTCTAGCTGAGCAACACTCACGATTTTACTTTAGACTAAAACAACGTTGGTCAACAATTGCGAAGGAGATAATAAGTTGTTTTTTGATTCGTGGAGGTATATCTTAGAAAGGGGTTTCACGATGATACAAGGTATATTTCATATGTTTATATTTTTTTTTTTTTAAAAAATGGGGTTATGAACTCAAAATTTTGAGTCAAGCACTAAAGAGAATTGAACAATCTCATTAAAACACTCTTAAGCATATTTTTAAACTCCGATTTTATTTTTGTAGACAAATATTAAAAAGCAATAGTGACGTTAGAAATGAGGGTTCGTTTGATGCGAATAATAGAATAGAGACATGATAGAATATAAAATTGGATAAGAATAAGATATGATAATGACATGATAAACATTATCGTGTTTGATACACACATAATAACCAACAATATTTGATACACATTTTATCACGACATGATATAATATATATTATATTTAAATAAAAAATTACCATTATGAACAATTATATAATTTTTTTTTTAAATTAACTTATTATATTTTAAATATTATAAATTAACAACAACAACACTACAAAATTAAATAAGTAATGAAATAATTTTATATTTAAAATTATCCAATGACACTATTAAATAAATAATTTAATTTAAAAAAATAATAATAATTAACCAAATAATTATATTTTATTTGTTAGAATGTATATCAAGATACGATATATATTATATGTAAAGAGAAAAAATATCCCTGTAAACAAATTATATTTATTTTAAAATTTTAATTAATTTTCATATTTTTATATAATTTTGAATATTAATTTATTAAATTATATAAAAAAAACAAAACTAGTAAAATCATAAACATTTTTTAAATTAGTTATTAATATTTAATTTTTAAGTTTAATATCAAATTCTATTAATTATTTTTATATTTATATTTGATTAGATTTACATTTTTATATTTTATAAATTGTTTTATATTTATATTTTATTTTAATTTTATATATTTAATTATATTTTATAAAAATAATTAAATAAATCATTATTTTTATCTTACCGTGTTAGTTTCTAATCCGGTATATAATTATCATAAAAATTTTAAATTGAAAAATATAACAAGATAGAATTCTAAATTTACTTATCAATTCTGATATAATAATTTATTCCTGTGATGTCTCTTATAACGAACCCTTGGTTTTTTGGGTTTTATATTTATATATTTTAGTAGCTCTTAAATGTTTTTAGAATTAGTAATATGTAATTTTTTTAAAAGTATATATTTTTGTTTAGTTTAAGTGTATCTAGATTGATATGACTGAGTTACCCTTGTTATATGACAGTGTTACATTTGGAAGTGAGAAGAAGCTGTACTAACCTAGTAACTAGGGTTCGGTCACAGTCCCACCAATGAGCTTGTCTCTTATTCAAGGCTACTCTTCCGGTGAAGATGAACCCCAACAACCCCACATCCACGATTCCGACACCGAAGAAGAAGACGACGCTGATACCGTCGAACCCTCATCCACTTCCCATCCATCACTAGGAGATAGATCCATATTCGACCACCTTCCCCCACCTTCTTCTGCTTCCGGTCTTCCTTCTGCATTCGACGCTTTCTCCGAAGTAATTTATTTCACACCCGCTATTCAATTTTGTTTTTAAATATTGAATTTTGAAATGTTGCTCCTCCCGGTTATTGAACCTCTTGGTTGTGTTTTTCCCTAATTGAGATTCCAGGACCACCTCAATTTCTGAACAATAGCGTGGTGGAATACAACCCAGCGAAAGATGCTGATCAACGTGGAGGAGGCTCAAGGAGACATCGCAAAGAGAAGAAGGATTTACCCACTGGTATTATACCATTTTCTTTATTTTATCAAAATTATCCTTCTATTACACCGTTAATACCACGTTAGTCTATCTCAATGCAAATTTTATATTATAATCGTTAGGGGGAGACCCTGTTATAATCTTAAAAAGTAGGGACACTTTTAATTTTAAAAAGTGGTCTTAATAAAAAAAAAAGTGCAATTTTAATAATTACAAAAATTGTTAAAATAAATTTTAGTCTCTATACACATGCCAAGCTACATGATTCATGCCATTTGGTTAGAATGTAACAAGGAAAGATGTATAGATAGCATGTCAGACCTAGTTGGAATTATCACAACCGATTAGTATATATCAAACCAAATAAACTACAATTATCTTATATAATTCTGCTTTCTATGAGTCACGGTGTCACGCAATTCAAACGGCACTAGCACAAGGTGCAAATATAAAATTTTAGAGTTGTTAGACCTTAAAATATTAAGGAAATCAATGCAATTTTCAAAATTTAAGGTATATTATAAAAAAAATTTGGAGTCTCCCTATTTGGGACCTATGCCAATTGTCTACTTGCACAGATAAGTGGCGGATAGTCATTAAGAATGGTGAATAATATAATTCATATTACTTTTCTTATAATTAAACATTGTGTCCAATGTCTATGACCTTATATATGACCTGCATTTTAGGATTGTGGTTGAATTTTTACATTATCAGGAACTGTTGTGTCTGTCTACCTTCAGATTTTTTCAACGACCATTTTGGGGTTTGCTCTTATTATTAAGCATGCATCTACTTTGAGATAGCATCAAGTGTAGACCTTTCTTTTGTCAACGTTACAAGCTTTTTATGGGTTACCGCTGTTAGTTTTGTTTCTTCTTGCTTCTATAGACCTATTTTGGAATTTGACTTATAAGGATACCTAGGGTAAACTGTTTGACTGTTTTGCACTTGAGCGTAAATGATTTTTTCTTGCTTGCTGTATTGCGAATTTGTTAATAATGAGATTGTCCATGCTGTAGCTATGGGATAATATGGTCATGTGTATGAATGGCGTATATACTTTCCTGCTGTCAGTGCCCTACAATTGTTCCTGAAGTAAAGCTATGTTTATGATATGTATCACGAACTGTATATCCGAAAACTTAACCTGTTAGGTGAAGACATGTAAATGATTTTATAATACGTCTCTACATTACATATTTAACTTAATAATTTTTGCTGATTGGTACAGTAATCGATTGTTTGATAAGTCACGCTAAATCAGTTTCTCAGGTATAAATATAGATTTTACACATACCATGCTATTTGATTGGTGGCCTCTCCTCAAATTGTGTTCATGGACAGTGTTGGGATTAAAGTTAATAAAATCATTTATGATACTTAAAAGCTCCCGAACTTGATTTTTGATAGGTAATATCTTTTACAGATCTGATTTTCCTTAAGATAATTGCTCTGTCACCCGAAAAAAGAAAGATTGAAAGACCAAAATGCTTTTAATCTGACCTATATACAAGGGCGGATCTTGCACAAAATATTGGGGGAGCAATAAATATTAACTAAAATATTATAATTGAAATTTATAAAAGTCATAGAGTTTTATCAAAGATTCAATATAACATCAATACAAAATAAAAATATAATTTGTGAAGAGAGACATTTACATTGAATTAAAGTTGTGTCATTCGTTCTCCTAAAACATTGAAATCATCCGTAACAAATAGTATCACACCATATCATATATCAACGGTTAACATGTAAAAGTTTGTAAATAGGTAGTAGTTGGGTTGCTAATTAGGGTGTTAGAGTTTGTCTGTTCGATATTAGTTAGTTTATCATTCAATATTAGGTAGTTTATTTGTATATAGTTATATTAATTTTGTTATATTTTATCAGTATAAATTCTAATGAATGTCTACCTCATTTTTCGTTTATCTCTTCAATCGTGTAATTTCTAATATGATATCAGTGACTTGATTGTGATTTAAGAACCATTGAATAATTTTCTTTACATTGTGGTAAAGATGAGAAGAAGATTATTGCTGACAAAAACCATTGACATTTGTCTTTACTCTATTTATAGAGAAAAATTATTTAGAAGAGGAAAAAAGTAAAAACTTGAAAAATATAAGAAGTAGATTGAGATAGTTTGATGATCAAGACCAAGAAGCGACGCTGATGTCTGGCCGCTGCGACTGAGAGGGAGAGTCATATGAGCAGAGAACTGAGAGAAGAGAGGAGAGAGACAGAGAGGAGAGAGGCGATGTCAGATTCTCAAAACCCTAAAATTTTGAGGGATATTTTAGTAACTTATCACTATTATTTTAATAATCTATCATTATTATTTATAAAAAATAATTTAAATAAAATATAGAGGATGTCGTGACTCCTACCCGCTCTTGAGAAGATCCGTCATTGTCTATATAATAAATAAATTCCCTTAGCTGTTCATCAAGTTTAATGAGTTGCAAGGTGCTGGTATCTTAGATGTAAACAACTAATGGGAAGTTATAATAATTTTTTATGAAGAACCTTCTCTTATTCCTTATTGAGCTAAATCTGATGCAGCAACGTCAAGTGTTAGTGCACATTCCCATTCTTTTTGAGAGTGTAATTCTTATCAATATCAATACATCTTTGATAGGTGCGGTGGTAGAGGCAAAAGCTCAACTAGTTGGAATTCATGAGCGAGTAAGAAGTGACATCAATGGTGGCCAACCACCAACACCAGCTGCCTTGAGCACATCAGAAGCAGACAAGCGAGTGCCAACTGCAACCAATCCTAACGCGGAAGATGCTGCAGAGCTTTTGAGGTATGCATTATTTCTTTCCAAAGTAGTAGTTAAGGACCTGAAAATATAATTTATTTTTTTATTCTCTTAAAACCAAGTAGTGCTGCATGTAGTCTGTGCATTAAAACTCCTTTATATACCAAGAGGTGCTAACTTTATTCTCAGTGCTGACTAGGACTTCCCCTTTATTCTCGGACCAATAGGAGATTTTAAAACAGATAACTAGGACCCTTTATTCTCGGTGCTGACTTGCTTGCAGCAATATGAGGAATATTTTTCCAACTACTATAATACTATTTCATGTGTATGGGTAGATTTTCTATTTTTTGGTTGCTTGTAGTCTAAGTACTTTACTTTCTCTGTAGAATGTGCTTGCAGTGTGGAATTCCCAAAACCTACTCCAGTGCACGAGGAATGGTCTGTCCTGTATGCGGTGATCGTCCTCCACAAGATGCAAGTGCGGAGTCTAAGAAGAAAGGATCAACTATCAAAGACAAGGAAAAATCTAAAAGGATGAAGGGCCAATCATCTCATGCAAGTTGGAAAAGTGAAACAGAGATGCAGTTAAGGCAACACTTTGATTAGCATTATCTGTGTGTTTCTTTGTATAATGTGCCAACAAGTTTGGGACTATGCTGTTAAATTAGCAAAGTTTGTTGTTAATGATGTCAACAGAAGTAAAAATCTACCACATATGACTGACTTGAAGATTACAAATTTTGTAGTAGTGAATGAAGTTAGATTTTTTTTTTGTTGGTCTATCGAATCTGAACAAGACTACCTAATGTAGCACTAGTCATTTATTAATTACTGTGATTATGTCAAATCCACCCTAATATCAAACATACACAAAGTAGTGAAGATGGGATGTGATTATTTTAGACAAAACTATGGCTCGGGTCAGTACATTGAAGAGGTCGAGAATCATGAAAAGATGTCTATCATACATGATATCATGCTTAAACTTTCCCGCAGATAAGGGAGAATGAAAAGTGAGGTATAACGACAGCGCAAACAATAATTTAACATCAGAAGCAAAATTATTGCTTTCCACAGAAAAAACCACATTCGTGAAAATTTCTATAAGACGAACATCTGTTACTATTTTGTGTGAACTAGTATTATTCATCTTGGAAAAGGGATTTAGCAGGCTGTATTGTATGCCTGAATTTTAAACTCGGGATATTTCATTTGGAAGACGCTTTTACCATCTCATTAAGTATTTTTTATTATATTGTATACACTATAATAAATATAAATATTAAAAATGATGTAAGAACAATATATTTTAATAAAAATATAATTGTTTGATTCGAGTATTTGGTGATTGATTTTTAATTATATGAAATGGATGACCGAATAGGTCAAAATAAACTAATTTATTCGGATATTTGGTGATTTAATTTGAACCTGAACATAAAAAAAAATATTAAATATGTTTTTAATTCCTATAAAATATTGATCTTTTAATTTTAGTTCCTATAAAAATATACATTTTTTAGTCACTACAAAATTATTCAGAAATTACTTTTAGTTCTCACTGAAACGGAACATGATTAACTATCATTTAATTTAAAAAAATTTAAATAGTTTTTTCCAATAATATATAAAACATTACAAATGATATTCAACAAAGATTTAGAATTTTTTAACTTTAAATTAATTAAATATAAATATTTTAAATGTTAAATTATCAAAATAAAAACAATAAAAATCAAAACTTAAAAATTTAATTTAAACTCATTTTTTGTGATTTTTTTTATAATATCATAAACATATATGAAAAATTCATTAAAAAATGTAAATCTCTTTAACAATATAAACTAAAATTACATACATGATAATTTTGTAAAAACTAAAATTATATTTTTATTTTACAAAGATTAAAAGTGAAATATTAAAATTTTATAAGTACTAAAAATATATATAACTAAAAAAAATAATTTAATTGATTTAGATTGAATTTTCAAATTCACCGTATTATTATTTGGTTCATAAAAAAAAACAAAACCAATCTAATTTATTTAGATTGAATTATCTAGTATTTGGACCCATGTTAAAATCATATGGCCGCACGTTTATGTTGAAGTTATGTGTTGTAGCTTGCACTCTAACGTGAGTTTGGCATGTGATCCACAGCAGAGAGAAACAACCTATAAATAAATCATTAAGTGCTCGAGCCTTGAAGGGAGCAAAAACTTTTGCCTTACCAAAGCCTTTTGGTCACAACTACGTGGACAATTGATTGGTGGTCCACTTATCAATTCGATGGCCTTGCTTAAAAACATTCGTGAAGAGAGAGGGAGCATTAATGTAGCATTACTCTTACATCATATACGCTTCCTTTTATAGATTAGCATCACAATATACATCAGTGTAATAGGATCAATGCAAAATTTAAATGGATCTCTGAGTAAGCCTGGAATGATTTATATACAATATATGATATGATGACTTAATTGAAAAGAAGACATTGTACCCCGGACTAATGCCAATGCTAGATTCAGTTATCACTATGTGATACCCTTCAAGACTAAGTCTCTACTCCGCCAGAAGATTCTTCCTGACAAATCTGTTTCTCAGCAAATATTGGTGGATTGGTCCCCGATCCTTGAATCTGATAGCAAAATCAAAAAATGAGACTAGCAGCAAAAACTAACTATCTATTTCATTGAAGCATTCAAGCATGTAATTAGTTCATGAAAGCATACCATGGAACTGGATTTGAAAGGTAAAATATCACTAAGGGGTAACACTGATTGATCTGAGGGCCTATGAAACAATAAGTGTGCTATAGACCGATCAATGGGATTTGTATTAGTTTCCATATTAATGAATCCCGTACACCTGTATACAAATAGGTGTTATTATACCAACAAAAATGATAATTTGATGAACTCCATTTTTCGTATATGTAAAATTAATATTAGATACTTGATGGTGGTTGTATATGCAAAATTTATATTGTTAACTATTTCGTAAAAAACAACATCCGTTTCAGAATTTATCTTTTGACAGTCTCTTGTTAAGCCAAAACAAAGTGCACATTAGATGAACATCTTTCAGTTGATTTTGGTTATATTTTACTAAGCACCGTGATTTTTTAAAATAGAAATGAACTTAAGCTTAACAGAAACAATAAAAGACTACTTGTAAATGAAATAATGTGATATTTCAGAGTAACTTGTTTCAAGAATTCGTCGAGTTCTTAAACATATTAGAACTCTTGTAATGTACATATACGTATGTTTTATTTCCTTAGCTAGATTTTGATTCCATTTTCAATACCTTCAAAATGGGGTGGCAAGGGAGAACAGCACGATTGATTATACAAGTTTTACTTTTACCTGACATCCGGTGTTTAATCGCAATATTTAACCTCAAAATAATGTGTTGAACAATGGTTGTTGACTAGTAGCCAAGAGATGTATAAAAAAGGAAATGAATAAAGTTAGCAATACCTGTTTGTATCCTGTGTCGTTACTCCTTTGCATGCCTCAACATCATCACCCATTATACCACTTGCATTGGGATCATTATTTCTTTGGTCAGCACTTTTAGCTAAACGGTAAAGACTGTCCCTTATGCATAGTTTGATTTTAATGTCCAACTGCAATCAAGGAATCTCTATGTTTACAAAAGTTTATTATAATCAAGGGGTGCACTGTTTGGCTTCTTTAAATCAAGGGGTGCACTGTAGAACAAAAAGTATATTATAGTTATAACCATCTATTTGAAAATCAATATTAGAACTTAATAACTTCATACTTTTTATACATGTGCAAGTATTTTATCACTATTATTACAATAGTTGATTTTCTAATCAATAGTTTAAGAGAATAATCCTCTTTGGTGGAGTCGAATCAAACTGCGGGGAGTAACTTTTCCCCCCTAAAGAAGAGCCTTACCATGAACCACCCATAATAAAACCTCCTTAAACCAGAATTTGGTTGATCAGTTAGATGCCTAACGCACTGTGTTTTGGGAGCACCATATTTACAATATTTATATGGCAAACAGAATGAGAGGCTTAATGTTAACACGAGCCCAAAAAGAAAACTAATCATCATGAAGAAACTGAAATCAGTCAGATGCATGGCATGGCATGGCATGTTAATTTTGACTTCAAAGTCCAAGAGACCAAGAGACACGGATGAAGAACACATGATCAAACTTTAACATCTCAACATCTCAAAAGATTCCAGTACCTGGTCCAGGACCTGTTGCAGCTGGTGAAAGCTAGCTGCTTCGAGTGAGATTTCATCGAGTGCAGAGCTAATAGATGAACTTTCTGGTACATTTGATGACTCTATTTCTGGTGAAAATCCGATGCTAATGTCTCCAACTTCACTATGGACTTCATTCGCATTTTCAAACTGACATCCTACCTTCTGAGCTGAACCTGGACTTTCGAATGGCGTAGGATTTTGCATATTTTCACTTTTGAAACCCCTACTTGTAAGCATAGCATCATTGCAAAGATACAAATTTTCTCTCTTAGCATTTGTTTTCAAGGCAGCAGTGTTTGATGCATATGATGGATATCCATTGTGTTGATACCTTGATCCAGACGAGGCAGGAAGGAGAGGAGCATAATTTGAAGTATGACTGTAATCTGGGAGCACTCGAGGAGTTTGTTTCTGAACACATCGTAAAGACTCAGAATCCATGTTTGGTGTTTCTTTGAGAATGCTATCCTCGGAAGTGACCCCACTAGAAGAGCCTCCATAGGGTTGCTCCACGTGAGCATAAGGATGATCAGAATCACCACCTTTTAGACAGCTATTTTTTCTCTTTCCCGCTGATTGCTTCGACAGCTGCTCCTGTATCTGCCATATAACGAGACTGTTTATGATATGAAAATCAAGACAATTTATTTCAGTTATAAGTTCACCTGAATCAAATAGACTGGACAGTCAAATTAGTTCACTTTTACTACAAAACGTAAACCAGATGACTGCTACAAATCGCCCAAAAATAAAACAGTTGACATTGAATAAAGGCTGAGCCCAGTTTTCTACTGTATAACATAATCTACATCAAATTAAAAATGTAATCAATTGACTGCTGTAAAAAACTGCAATCGCTTGATTCCCATTAATGCACTATGCAACTCTAATCAGGAAAAAAAGTTAATATACCATATCATCTCCCAGACAAAAAAATAAAAAGATATTTTACTTCAATAGAATATCATTTCCTCAATGGTTATAGCTTAAGAATTTATATCATTTCACAAACTATCGTTAGAACACATGTAATATATGTTATAATATAATAGCTGTATCTTTAGAGTAATTTTCCCTTTGAAAAAAATATTTACAGTAATTTAAAGTAACTTAGATTATCTCTTAAGACTCATTTTCAATATTTATTTTATATCAATGATTTGATTCCTTATTTAATTAGGATTAGAAGTTCTATATTAGTATAACTGATGACTATTGTCTTATCTTCGTAACATCCATCACAATCTATCACATAAAATTTGACAAGCAAATTTATCCAGTCTCTTTTATTTTATTTTCCTCCTCCTGGACCTTCTCCATCTAAACTTCTATAATTTCAACAACAATAAAACCTTTATTAAATGGATGGCTGTATGATATACTCAGACATCAACTGAATTGAATTCTAGAATGTATAGATTCTGACATTATAAGTTACAACATTGAAATGTCAAACACAATCAGATTCAGTATTGTTGATCACGCATCGCAAAAATTGTGGTTTATTCAATTTTCGCTACGCTGCAACACTATAGCTGATATTTGACAACATTTTGTACTAAATAGTATATCACAGAATAACATGTAGCTGCTATTTGACAACACTTATGAGGTCTAGTGCCTTCATCATAGCATACATGTAATACCGGAATTCAATAATTAAATTCAATGGCATCATCAAGTTAAGAGACAAATCTCAAACTTATTATGCAATATGTCTCTGAGAGATTCATTTGGTGGGTGTTTATATGTCTCTATGTGTGTTATTTGGTATAAATCCACACAAATTGCTGCTATGTATATCAAAATTCAGAAATGCAGAATCCAAATTAAAATATGAATCTCTTAAAAATGTGTGTGTGTGTGTGTATATATATGGGGTAGCCAACCTTTTGTTTAGGCATCAAGTCATCTATACTACCCGATTTCATGTCTGATTCACCAAATGTTGATAATGAAGTAGGAACAGCATCACGATCAACATCCATTTCAGACCTCAGATTTTTATCAAAAGATGATGCTTTTTTGTCACAATCATGAATTAGCAGACCCTCAATATTTTCGTTCAGGTCCATATTATCTGATATACTTTTCAGTGGACTCGCTTGAGTAGATGAAAACTTGAAGGCAGACTTCAGTGCATCATCATCAGGTCCTTCAGCTCCATGTGACGATGAGAGCCAGCAGAATTCATCTTCATTATTGATGCTCCCCATTCCGAAAGTTAAGTCATAATTTCTGCAATTTTTAAAGTAATATTCAGGTACTTGTGGCAAATATTATGAATTGATCAATAACCCATACAAAGCAAAAGGGGAAAAAACTTCTTTCATGGGAGAATTTCTTACAACATCATCCTATCAACATCTTCAAAGTTGTCTATATCGAGCCATCCATCAGTATCAACAAAGCTCAGTTCATTGTCAGGTTGAGATATGTGATTAATTGAATATTGAGACACACTATCATCCTCCACCAAACACTTGTCTCCTGAGATAGTATCATTTGCACAAAGCTCACTACTGCTAGAATCTACATTGCTGCTCTTGAAACAACGATCATACATACTTGTAATATCTGATGCTAGCCTTTTCTGTTCTTTGCTTGAGTCACTATTACATGGAGAAAACGGATCTTCGGGTTTGCAAGACCATGAGCCCTTTCCAATCATTCTTTCTTTCTGCTTCAGATTTGGGAGTATTGCTGAATTCACAATAGCTCCTCACATAATCGGTAGTTAAACATTTCTTTTGATAAAATGTATGTATATTTCATGAAGTAACTTCTTACTGTCGGACTGCATTGCAAACCAGTCCTTATGTTTGTCACCAGCATGGAGCACTATCAGGTCATCTGTTTCAACACATTATCTTGAGGCTGTAATGTAATACCAAAACAGTTATTTAGAAAATTACTTGCAACAGCCTAGCATCAAGAACATAATAAATCCTCACAGACGCATCATATCATCAAACCCATTAAAAAGAGAAATAAAATTTCTAATCATTTCACAAATTTCCATATATTTTACAGAGAGAAAAAAGTGACTCAAATAAACAATGGGAAAAAAGCGTTTATCCTTCAATGACAATATTTGATTGATTTTATTTCTATGATTCCTATAATTGATTTCAATATCATACCAGACAGCGTAGGTTCAAGCCTTCGTAATTTGTGAAGTGACAAAACCATGAAGTGTGGACACTGCATAGCCATTTAAATTTAATAGAAGAATTGGGGAGCAAAGGATCAAATTTCAGTCCACCTAGTCATAAATCAACTATCCCAAAAGCTCAAAATAGCTTCTATATAAAACTTAAAAAACCTATATAAATAAAACACTTCCTATCAAAGCTCATCCAAATGCACCCAAAATTGAAACATTTAGAATTGAACTTCTTTTGTGGAAAACAAGTTCATCAATAAAATTGAATATCTTTTTAAAAAAAAACAAAATAGAATACACCAGGGCCCTACCATTTGGAGTATGGGAGGATCAAATGCATGCAACTATGCAACCTCACTCACGTGAACGTAGAGGCTATCGTGTTTCTAGTGCAAAACAAATCCTTAAAGATGCTTCTCTATCACAGAATGTAGCCAAAAAATAGTGAAGATACATGTGTCAAGTAGTAAGTTCGGAAAAATCAACTAAGAAGGAAACTATTTGGATGATGAAGAAAGAAATCACACTCTACGCTCCAATCCCGTTATATTTTGCATCAAATGTTACAAACAGAGTATGTGTTAACTTTTGGAGCTCATATAATTCCTACCAGTGTCGCCTCGATAATAAATGAATATTTGGAATATGAGAACATATAGCCATGTTTGCGCCAATCAGCACTCACATCCACTCCATTGGAAATTAAAAATAGCAACGACCAATGCAACCAACAACATCGATCAGTTGGTTCTTTACCTTTAGCTAACAAAATACTTAGCATGGTTAAAATTACACAACTGCCAAAGATTACTAATACTTGAGTTTAATAGGAAAGGAATGCCCACACTATTCCCTACTACACCTTTTGTTTAGTCAACACAATATGCCCATAAATTTTGGTACTAAATCTCAAAGTCACAAACTGGAATTTGTTCAGTGCTATTAGGATTGAAACATAATTAGTTCAAGATTTTCACCACCAATTACAAATGAGTTTGAAATAACAATGAATTAAACCCTATAACTTGCAATAAAAACACGATCACCATGTCAAATATATCAAAAATAAAAATAAAATGGCGAAAATTTAATTCCCATACTTGGGACAGAGAATAAAATTTACAAAAAAAATAAATAAACGATTCAAACACATAAAGTTGAAGATCTAGAGCGCAAAAGTAGGTACCTAAGTGGCATAAATACTAGAGTGATTTAGGAGGTCTTGGTCAGTTGCATGAATTAAAATAATGAAAAAGATAACAAAAACGATAAACGAACCTGAAATAAGAAAAAGATTAATCGAAATTTACAGGAAATTTGATTTTTATTGTGAGCCTTATTCTCCTACGTCGTGGTGGTTCCTGTGAGAGCTTCTAGAGGCTTCTTTTTCCGTCGAACTTGAACTCATCAGCGAACTTTTATTTTCATTTTTCATTAATTTGATTGATTAATGAATTCGAATTAATTTGAATAATTTATTTAATTTAAAGTTTTCTTTCGAAAAGATATGAGGGTGGAAGCGACGCGTGGAAATGAGAAATCATGATTCGTGGATGGGAGGTACGCACTGAGATCCGATCAGTTACGAAGTTTTTATTAGTCCACGTAGCCCTTTTTCTATTCAGATGTCGACACGTTTACTGGGACCACTCCTTGGGAATGCCACCCTCTCCCGCTACCTCCCTGTCCTATCTACTTCTACTATCATTTTTTTTAAAACTAACAAAAGGGGCTAAGCTCAATCCAATAAACTATAAACCACTAGGAAAAACCACAAGATGGATCTCTCATCAAGGCGTTGGAAATAAAAATAGGACAAATATTCAAAAATCATAAGATTCACATCCAAGCTCAAACTGTATCTAGTGATACTATACATCACTTGATTAGTTTTTCTGTAGTCATAAGATTGACAAATATGTTCAGTAACGTTAATGAATTGATTAATGGCATCTCCAAGAGTTATGTAAAGATGAGTGTTAGCACATTCTTACGAAATAAATTAACTATTAATGAAGAATCATAATAAAAAAGAATTTTCCTAAACTTTCGACTCCAAATAATTTTTAAACTATTTAAAATTACTCATAACTCAAACTCAAGAATCGACAAAGTTTAAAGCGAGTTGCAAAAGCATACAAAAATCGCCCCTCCTCGTCTCTTGAGATTCCGCCACAAGAAGTGAGAGTATCATTTAAAGTCATAGTTCCATAAGCATTTAGTGCGACATAACCATGTGTTGGCAGCATCCAACGAATTGTTTGGTAGTCTTCCTTGACCCGAGCATTGAGAGTTTCCATTTTATTGGCACTATTTGTAATCAGGGACGGATCCAGAACTGTGTTAGACGGAAAGCCAATAACATTGTAATTCTATATAATAATACATATTCAGATAAAAGAATAATATATATATATATATATATATAAAAGTTATTTTTTTAATCCTTTAATTTTCAAGTAAAAAGTTCTAATAATCCGAAGTTTGACTTAGAGATAAATAAAGTTTGATAACAAAATTATTCTAGTCAAAATTTTATATATGTATTAATTAAATAACATGTGTGTCTTATATAATTAAATTAATATACATACATATATATATATATATATATATATATATATATATATATATATATATAGTTTATTTGAGCTCTTTTAAAAGTATATATATATATAATGAGTTAAGATGGGAGGGAGGGGCAAGCACCCATCCTTGCCACCCTCTCCATTTGTCTTTGATTGTAATAACATCATTTAACACATTAGTTTTGTGCCACATCAGATTATTTAATACCACAATTTATTGGAACACAACTTCGTTACTTTTAAATTAAATACTCTTCGACATCACTTAAAATATTATACTTAACTTGAAAGCGTTCATCAGAGTCATACTCATGAGGTTCAAATAAATCCAATATTTCTAATCCATATTCTCGTAAAATTGGACACCATTTCTCGGCCTCAATCATAACCAGAACTCCTACACCACTTTGTAGACCCGAAAAAGCATGAATATGATCCTCATCGTGGATAGGCACAAATTACAAATAGTTGAAATAACCATGTGCTCTTAACCCTAGTAGCATTAGTGACCAAAAAGGCGTGACTTAATTTCCACAACAATCATTAAATACGGTGGAGGCATTTCCCAGGGTCGGCCCAACCCATTATGAGCCCTAAAACGAAATTATCAGACGGGGCCTAAAAGTTAATAAATAACTTATTAATATTTTTATTTTAAATTTATCTTTCGTACTTTTTTTGATGTAAAATCATTTATCAAATTATTGTAATTGATTTCGTTAATTGGCTGATAGTACAATCAATACACAACACATGTATCAATTCAAATGATGATTACGCCAAAAATTAAAAATAAAAAAATTTTTGGAGGCCTTTTTTGTTTCTGCATATGGTTAAAGAGTTTTGATAATATATTATTGGGCTCTATACCATATAAAAATTAAAGTAAAAAATTTATTTTTTTGAAGAAGTCTAAAGCAAGGGCTTTAGGCGCCTCCCCCTGGGCCGGCCCTGGCCTTTCCATCATCGTATACTCCTATAAATACAATTATTAACATGAGAAGAAGAACCCGTCACAACCTCATATGCCAACAGGAGTGAAAAAGTACCACCACTAGTTATTTTTTACGCCAGACAGTCATCACTATTCTCTGCATAGCGAGTTGAGAAAACTAAAATATCATCAAAAATAATACATTTATGAAGCCAATTCAACATCTCATTAATCTTACAACTACCAAAATTATCCACATATTGTGACACAGTCTTAATAGCTTCGAATCGAGGCAAGGTGTGATCCATGTAGTGCACAAGGAGATATATATGCGAACACCATATATCCATACAAAAGTTCACATGTCTCCCTAAACCAATGCGCCAAACAATGTGTTTGGAAATTTCATCTCAAGCCACTCCAAAAAAACCACACCTAACTTAGTTTTATCGACTTTTAGGAATCAAGTAGGTACCACAATTATATTTCCTTCTCACAATGTTGGACCACAAACTTTGAGGTTGAGAGCAAAAACGCTAGTTCATTCTCATCATATAAGCTAAATTGACACTTCTCGTCGTTCTCAAACCTAACCCTCCAAACATACTACTATCACTTATAGCATCTCCAATAAGGAACTTATTAAATAACTTTACTTATTCACCATTGGCCTAAATTGCCATATGCTAGTTTAAGCAATTTATAAACAATCTTAACTTATTTTACTTTAACGGTGATTATAATAAACAACCTACCTTTTTTTTTACTCAATAAACAACCTAACTTGACTCTACCAATTTATATTTTATTATCTGCACTTAAATTTATTTCAAATATAGATATTAATTCACATGGTTGATGTTCTGAGTTATTATATTGGAATTATAATTTTGGGGTTATAGATTTTTTAAAGATGAAGTAAAAGAGGAAGATGGTGGAGAGGAAAATTATGAAGAAAAAGAAGATGATGATTTGACATAAAAAAAAAATCAATTAAACATAAAAATCTGTATGTGCATTTTAACCAAAACTTAAAGAACCAATATTGAGAATCGTGTAATTTTTATAAGTTGTCACATCAACATTATTATGTATACATTAATATCATCAAAGTCACATGACTTTTTTTTAACAGCTTTATTAAAAAAGAACATTATTGCAAACAAACAAAAATATAAAAGTTACGTTGCAAATGCGGTATTACTTTAAAGACAAAATCAAAAAGAAAAAAATTAAAATATTTAAGTTGAAAATAATTAAACTAAAGACTAAAAAATGTATTTTTGTATATATATTTTTGAATTAAATAAACTTTTAATCAAAATTATTGTATTTTATTTTAGTCGTTATAAATTATTTTTACATTTTTTAATTTTTACATATATCATTATTTTTAATTTAAATATTTACTGTAAGAACTAAAATTAACAAAATGTTATTTGTATAAGACCAAAAGTTGATTTTTTTTTTTTTGTTTAATTTAAAAGTGAAATATAACAATTTTATAGAAAATAACAGTTATCTAACCATTTCAATAATACTATCAAATACACTTTTGAATCAAAAAGTATGTATTAGAGAACGTCCCTCACACACACTGAAATGTAAGACTCTCTCACATGTGCCACAAATTAGTGATTATTTTGTGTTTTTAGACGAAAAGTGACAACCCTTACAAGTTCAAGACTAAAATGTGTTTTACCCTTTTCTAAACGCAATAAAACTTACCAAGTCTGCGTTTTAAACCCACAGGCAAGCGTTTCAGTCGACGCTCATCTCATTCAGCGCCGTCGCCGCCGCATAGTCGTCTGAACGTCATTCACCGCTGTGTCCAAACCGCAGGTATATCTCTCCATTCTTTTTCATTTGCCACTTCAATTTGTATCTCCCTTCTCTGGGTTGTGTAGTTTCTACTAGTGTCCCGATTTTAAGCGGTTAGGATTCACTGATTTAATTTTTTCGTGAAGTATATATCGTTTTATAAGTGTATCTATGAATGTTTAAATAGAGCTCCACCCTTTCATTCGGTAACCTCTAACTTCAACTATCTTTTTCTTCTTCAATTTTTCCAACAATCCTTTATTCGAGTTTTCCGCATACTCTACCAGTAAAATCTTCAATGGCTTACTGCTGTTGTTGTTTAACCACAGGAATGACAACGAGAATTGCAATTCTGAGGGACACTGGAAGAAAATTGGGCTGCGTTTTAGGGTTCAATAGGTGGATCCATTCCATGCCTCAATCTCCTCCTTTAGCCGGGAGTATTGACCTTGGGATTGGGACTCGGTCGTTTCAACCTGTTTTGCCTGAGTTTAGTTCCCCAAATTTCTCTTTTGGTGGCTCTATGGAGCTCATGGCTGTCCCAAAAAGAAAGGTTATCTTAATAATGAAGTGCTGTTATATTTTAAGGAGAATTGATATGAGTGCAATGATTTGCACTCTGTATTATTATTATTTTTTCAATTTTGCATTTTGAAATGTTTTTAATGATTTTGTTTGTCATGTAGACCTCTCCCCATAAAAGAGGAATAAGGAATGGACCCAAAGCTTTGAAACCTATTCCTGTGCTTGTCTTATGCAAGTAAGCCTTAGTCTGTTTGTTTACTGTCAATGCTTGCACTTTTTTTTGCTATGTTCTGCAAATATCTGGTTGCGGTGATTTCTTTTTAATTTTTTCATTAAATAGTAGTAGATTCCTTGAACATTATAAAATAGTTTGATTGTTCTATATCCTTTTTGTTTTATTTAACCAAAAACAACCGTAATAGTTATAGATATGTTGGAGAAAAAAGTGAGTCGACCTGAATTGGTGGAGTTTTTTGTTCTTTGGTGAAATACGGCACTCTCAGTTTCAATGCTTCTGCTAAAACTAAACTGTCGCGAAGTTTGGAGTGCAATAAAAAATGTTTAGTTTACAATAAATGTAACCAAGTAATGCTTCATTGCTTGTCATTTTTACCATCCCACTTATTATTCAAACAATCTTTTCCATCATTAGTCAAGCCCACAAGTAACAGGTGAGAAAAGCAAAAGTTTATGTATGGTAATATCCAGAGGAAGAGACTCAGGGGAGGCCAAAATGAGTTGCCTACACTGCACATCCCCAAACAATTGCTGTTGGTTTCTTGCTTAGTTATTCATTCTCTTATCCTTATCCCCAAATCTCTCTAGCTGGGATCCATTGTACATTATGGTGCCACTTCAAAAGAAAACAATTTATAAAGCCGCTAACATGCTGATATGCTCACATTTTATTTTTATATTAGACCCCATAGTTTGTTACTAGTTTCTACTGCTACTCAGACTTTTCATAAAATTTAGAAAGTTTCTGACAATATTTTTCTATTTCATCTTTGTATTGATACATAGGCCGAAGGAGGACAACATTTCTCTAACAAGCAGTTTAGTAATTAGACAAAAGAAGTGGTCCTACTTAAAGCAGATTACCTTTGTGTTAACATTTAGCAACACTTAGTTTTTCACTTGATATAGCCTGTAGGACAGTGGCCACTACAATAACAAACTTGTTCCAAATATTAGAGAATGTAGGATTTTTGAACTTTTCTGTTTATCAAAATAGCATGAAAATAGAATTTAAGCTGAAATAGATGCCATTTGGAGGACAAAGTAAATCAGTTCATTTTTCTACATGATTTTGACAGGCCATCAAAAAAAAAAAGTTATAAACACACACATTTATTCTTATGCTTAACTTCTCTCAAGATTTATGTCATTTTAATGGTTTTGCTCGTATGTACTATAAGAAGTGCACATTTATTGGACTCAGGTCTATTAGCACATATTCATCGCAGCTTATGTTTGACTCAGTTTTGTTTTTCTTTACAACATTAACATGTTTTATTTATAGCTTTCCCTTTTTCTTTAAGGAATTTAGTTGTGCTGTTTGTCTCTTTTGTCTTTAGTGTACCTTGTTCCGAAATTTTGAGAGCTTAATGTACAGCTTTTCATAGTGTCATAATGTGCTGGGGCTGGAAATGATTTATCTATTAGATTAGATTCTATGAATGCATATATGTGCATAATTCGCGGAACACAAAGGGAAGCGGTATTGAAATTCAATTGGTCATTTCTTCCTAGCTCGTTGATGACAAGAGAGAAAAGGAAAGAGGGAGGAGGTTTAAAGGCAAAAAGTTAAAACTGTAGGGTATATTTCTGTGGTGATGCATGAGATTCGACCACCTTCCTGGGAAGGATTTATTACTGGATTACACTAACAAATCCAAAAGGCACGCCTATTGTTTACATGATATACATCGATTAGTTTACTAAGCATTGTATGAGACTATGAGTCTGTTATATATTGTTGCTGCAAGATTGAAGAGTTAAACTCGTGTATTTTTCTGGTTCAGAACTTCAGATGAGATTAATAACGCTTCACTTCTTCTGCAGGAATTGTGGTACTGTCAGGCTTCCACACTTCTATTGTTGTGGTGGGAAACCAAAGAAGGACAATAATGGTGAAGAGAATGGCCAAAGATGATTAAGCTGTTTATGATGAAGCACCTTATATTAGTTGACGGGCAGAGCCACCCATATGTAGGTCTTGGTCTTGCTTCAGATTGTTAGCCATTTGATGGGGTAGGTTGTTTGGTAGTAATGCTTTACTTAAACAATCCCAGTTGTTGGATTAGATTCTTTTTTTGCTTTTAAATATAAATAAATGGATCAGAAATTTTGGAGATTGTATTTTGCTTCCATTGAATAGTAGCAGCTTCAATGTCTTACCACCTATCTAAAGGCTCACGAATTTATTCAGATTTACCGAAGCTTGTTCACTTCTTACCACTCTTGTGTGCAACAGCAGAATGCCTACGCATGCTGGATACAGTTACATTTGGTTTTCTCGCATTCCCGTGCATTTTGACTGTGATGTTGCTGAAACTACTATTTGGAGAGTTTGGGGAAGGTGTGTATGCATTGTGATTTCGTAGTTATCCGAATACACTAAGTACTTGGCTCTGTCGGGTTCTAATATTTTTATACATAAAACCCTGTCTTTTTTGTATCGCTAATAATATTGGGTACAATCCTCTCAAAAAAAAAAATTGGTACAAATGTTTTTCAATGAGGAGTTTGAAATTTAAACAAAAAATAACATAGCTGTAAATTATCAAGTTATGTCTTGAGTTGTATAAATTTATAGTTATAACTTGCAAATTCATTGTCAAAAGTTGGTGGATAAGTTAGCAAGCCATAGTAGAACTTACAAATTGATATCTATTCACTTTCAGTATGTGTAAATTAACAAGTTTATTTGAAAAATTTGTAATCTGTTAAGTTTTATTCCCTAAAAATGAGCGAGTCTTTGAGTGTAGATTAACAAACTTCTTTAAAAAAAATTTGAGTGTAGATTAACAAACTTCTTTAAAAAAAATTTGAGTGTAGATTAACAAACTTCTTTAAAAAAATGAGCAACGGATAAAAATGTAATGTAATAAACAATGATGGCTTTTAGGGTATGGAAGTGTATGATTTTATTGACTTCGTGTATCATACAATCTACTGTCTTTGTGACTAAAAACAGTGATCTAATTGACCCAAGTTTGAAGGAAACAAACATTAGTGTCTGAAGACTAAATTTATAACCGTTTTCTCTTGTTTTATTAATAAATAGTTATTGTGTCGATAATAAGAAATAGTAAGAACTGAAACTACTGTTAACTTAGAAGTTTTAAACAATGGTCTCCCTTAAACTACGTGGCACTTCTCCAAGTAGCAATTTTACTTTCTCCAGCTAGCAATTTTCATAAATCACTGTTGAATGGTTTTATATAGTACTATTAACATCTCCGCCGAAAGATATGAGATGAGATACGTCCTTGGTCAATTTCATGGATTCCCGCTAGTAATTGGGGGTGGGGTTATCCTTGTGTAGTGCCTATTATGAAAAGATAAAATTTGATCTCAATCGAAAACCCAGTGAATCATCAATTCATCATATAATCATACGTACACCTCCTTCAACAAGAACATCTCTTTCATTGTCTTCTCAAATGCAATGCTGCAGACTTTTGCAAAACTCATTCTAAACACACTCTCAAAACCAAAACCACTTCTCCACCACCACAAAACCCTAACCACAGCCACAACCTCCAAAGATGAGTACTTCGCCGCAATCCAACACGTTGCCAACATCGTCCGTCGCGACTTCTACTTGGAACGAACCCTCAACAAACTCCGCATCACAATCACACCAGAACTCGTCTTCCGCGTCCTCCGCGCCTGTTCCTCTTCCCCCACCGAATCCCTCCGTTTCTTCAATTGGGCCCGTTCCCACCACCACCACCCTCCCTACACCCCAACCTCCGTCGAATTCGAACAGATCGTTACCATCCTCGCCAACGCAAACAACTACCAAACAATGTGGTCCATCATCCATCAAATGACTCACCATCATAAACTCTCCCTCTCCCCCTCCGCCGTCTCCTCCTTAATCGAATCCTACGGCCGCCATCGCCACATTGACCAATCTGTTCAGCTTTTCAACAAATGCAAAGTCTTCAACTGCCCTCAAAATCTCAACCTCTACAATTCCCTCCTTTTCGCCCTCTGCGAATCCAAACTCTTCCACGCCGCTTACGCCCTAATCCGCCGCATGCTCCGCAAAGGAATCAACCCTGATAAACGAACCTACGCGCTTCTCGTCAACGCGTGGTGTTCCACCGGTAAAATGCGTGAGGCTCAACAGTTTCTCAAAGAAATGAGCGATAAAGGTTTCACACCTCCCGTTAGAGGCCGCGATCTCCTCATCGAAGGACTTTTAAACGCCGGTTACATTGAATCTGCGAAAGGAATGGTGAGGAAGATGGTGAAGGAAGGAATTATTCCCGATGTGGGGACATTCAATGCATTAATGGAATCAATTTGTAAGTGTGGGGATGATGAAATTAAGTTTTGTATTGATCTTTATCATGAGCTTTGTTCATTAGGGATGGTTCCTGATGTTAATACATACAAGATTTTGGTACCTGCGGTTTCGAAAATTGGGTTGATGGATGAAGCTTTTAGGTTGTTGAATAATTTTACTGAGGAAGGTAATCGACCATTTCCTAGTTTGTATGCACCTGTTATGAAGGGTTTGTTTAAGAGAGGTCAATTTGATGATGCTTTTTGCTTTTTTGCTGATATGAAAGTAAAGGGTCATCCACCTAATCGTCCTCTTTACACTATGCTTATTACTATGTGTGGTCGAGGTGGAAGGTTTGTTGATGCTGCCAATTATCTTTTTGAAATGACTGAGATTGGTTTTGTGCCTATATCCCGTTGTTTTGATATGGTTACTGATGGGTTGAAGAATAGTGGTAAACATGATTTGGCTAAGAGAGTGCAACAACTTGAAGTCTCTATTTGCGGAGTTTGAGGTTTGAAGTTTAATATATATATATACACACAATCAATTGTGTTTTTGGACGGTGGAAGCCTACACTGTTGTTGAGCATAGCAGATTAACTTGATTGAATAGCTTTTGAAATATATACATACATACATGATACATCCATGAAAAGAGAAAGCCATTCTTTCTCTCGGATGCAGAATCATTTCTGTTTTTTGATTATGTTTTTCCTATGGCATCTGAAGTGAAGTTTGTGCGTTTCTTCATGTTAGTATTTAATCATTTGTATAAGAGAAAAGTGACGAGGAGGAAGAAAGCTGAAAGCTTTTCTCTTTGGCAGAAGTTCTTTGTTTTCCCATAGATTAAATCCACAGATATTTATAGAGGTTGCTTCTTTGTCCTTTGTTTCTAGTTTGTATACTCTGATGGAAAACCTTTATGTATGGCTTTGGAAATTCACAGCATTTGGAAGGTGCCCTTGGAAATTCTCAAGAGTAGGGATCCTTTTAGGAGGTTATCTCAATTGTGAGAAGGATAGATCCACCACCGAAGCTTGGAGGTCTCATCTCTTGAAGGATATCAGACAATGCTTTCAGGTTGAAGGATATCAGAGCCTTTCAACTCATTTTCAAATGGTCACATCATTGATTGATCTATAACTAGTGGGGTACCTGACTACCCGTTCTCTCGCATGGGCATTGTTGGTTTTCAATGCATATGTTATACCACCTAATCTGATTTATTTAAATCCAAAATTTTGTTGGCCACTATTACTCACTGGGCATGTTCGTGTGCTGTGCGAGATGGTGAGGGTTTCGAATCTCGCCGCAGAAACCATGACCACGGTGGTTCCAATCTCTCGAACAAGACGCTGCTCTGTCCGTGTCGTCTGATTTGCCTGAGCTTGCCTGGTGTGATGCTGGCCCCGAGGTTGCTGAGCTGCAAATTAGCAGACTCTGCATGGAGGCTGAGGAGTTCATTGTTATGGGAAAGTGGTTGGAGCTGGCATAATTGATGATTACTTCTGCCAAATTGATCTTCTCCAAGGTTTCTGAAAAAGAGTCCATCTTTACTATTATCTGCAATCTTGTTACGAAGACTGAGAATCCAAATGAAGTGATGGAGATTATAAAAGTTATAGCTGTAATGAAGGTGTGGCATTATGCATGAAGAATGCATTGCAAAAATGAGGCCGATGTCTTTGGTTCATCTTAGCTCTGATGGATCTGGCAAAATTCTGAATATGAACTTAAAAGGGACACACTTCAAAACAATGATGATGAAGCTGAACAATCGCTGGTTAAAGCAATAACTGTGAAGTTAATTGAATTTAAGATGACTTTAAGAACAATATATTGATTTCATGAAAAGAGGTTTCACTACATATTTAGTAAAATTGCTACACTACAGTAATACACTATCACAGATAAATATTGTTTACAAGAAGTGGTAGAATTAGTTCGTTGAAATTTGCTAAAGCCTTGTATAGTTGAACATGCTTTTGAAAAGAATCAACATCTAGCAGTTTAAAGTGAGGAGCTATATTATTAGGATTTGAATCATTTAAACCCATAATCTGTTACGATGTAGTAGCAATATCTACTATTTTATAGTTTAGTTATATAGTTTGGTGATGAAGTAGATGAGAAAAATGATAGTTTAGAGGTGAAGTATTTGTTTTACCCTTCGTTTTAACTCAATGATACGCTGTGATAATAATATGTATCTTTAGTCTTTACTCCATTCTCATGGTTTAGATTATAATTCTTAGACTTTTTATTAAACTAGAAGAAACACTCATTATTTTATTAAAATGTTTTTTTGTTATTAATAATTGCTATTAATCTACATGTAAAGAAAGCTTTTTTGTTTTTTACGATAAGAACACCTAAGAAAGATGATGATTTTGATCCATGTAGTTATAGGAGTATATAGTGACAGATTTTGCAATTCCATAAATACCATGGTTTTAATCTATACAATTCAAGTACCGTAAAAAAAATTATACGGTTCAATTATTTAAATCAAGTACTTTGTTTTTTTTCCTACTTTTTGAAGCATTATTTAAATTCTTTTGGTACATTATTACTTATACTATTTTCTAATGGAGCAAATTTAATATACATTTTTTTGTTGAAAAATTTAATGTACAATCTATTTTTGGTGAATTATTTAAAATACTTTTGTGGAAATAATTTAAAATACAATTACCATCTATCAAAGTAGATAAACTCTTTGTAAAAAAAAAACCTACATAAACTCATTTGTAAAAATAAAAAACCTAGATAAACTCATTTATTGTTGTTGGGCTAACTTTAATTGCTATTTTACTTTCTGTTAAAAAACTGAATATTTTGTTCAACAGTTTTTTTTTTTCTTGTTACAAAATAAAAATCAGCCAGAATGAAATCAGAGATCAAAGTTGTTGAAGAGGCAGAGAGATGGATGAGAAAGTAAAAGGAGAACGATGGAGCGGAGCGATGACGAATCTATCCGAGATGGGCGCAAATCTCGAATCTCTCCAGAAGATTCTCCTCACCAAAGCCGTCTTCGTCGACGACGATACCTTCGCTAAAGCCTCTCTCGCCGCCGATCAAGCCCGCACCATTAAACTCCTCGAACAACGAGTTCACACTTTAGAAAGAGAACTCGACGCCGCCATCACGGCCGCCGCTCGTGCCCGTTCCGAAAAACGACAAGCCGAATCATCACAGAAATCCGCTGAGTTACGCGCTCAAGAAGTCACCAAAGAGCTCGAAAACACCACAAGTACTAATTATTCCACTCTCACTTTCATTTTCCCCTTATCATCACATGTAGTAATAATCTTATTAATTAATTAATTAAATATATCTGTCTTAATTTTCGATGCCATTGTTCCTAATTCCGAATCGTGATTTCGAATTTTATGATTATGAATTTGAACTGTTGTGATCTATGATTTTTATTTTTTTTACCGCAGAGGTGTTTGAGCTGCATATGGAAGAATTGCGTTCAAAGCAAGAAGAAATCACAAAGCGTGATAACGATATCAAACTTTTGGAAGCTATTATTCAAACACTTGGAGGAAAAGAATCAATATCTACATCTTTGTAAAACACTAAAACCTAATATTGTTCTCAGTTTGATTTGTTTCTATGTAAATTCAGTTATATAGTTCTAGTAAGTAAAGATTGATTGTTATCTTAAACACAGTAATAGATTTTACTTTTCCTATATGAATATGAATTTGAATATTCTTGGATTATTTATTTCTCTGGTGCAAGGATTGACTTCGTGTGTGTGAAATGAAGGTGATGAAAAAAATATGGAATTTGAGGGTGTTGAACTTTTTTCTTTCCTTCTTTGGATGAATGCATTCATTGCCAATGTTTTAAATCGTGATTGACTCTGCATTGTGATTCTTGATATTACAAATGATTACGTTAAATGCAATTGGTGTGGCCTTAATCATGTTTATGTCATGGCGGAAATTGCGGTTGCAAACTTTCTTTTGAAACCCTGTTCAATACATATAAAGGATACAGCAATTGTAAGTTAAGGCTGATCGTATTACTTCTGGGCTGATCTTATTGCTTTGGGGCATTAGGGTATATAGTTTCCCCTCAATTGCAATAAGTACCTTACGAAAAAAGATATGCTTGTTTTTCTTGATGAAAGACAACATTTACATGAACCCTGTCCACCAGAATTAACTGGGATCTGAGAGATCTATTACCCAGAGAGAAATGGTTCGTGCCCAATTTAAAGTACCTAAATAGCAGGTCTCCCCAAAACCTTTGGAAATATTCCTCATGTCAAGTGTCTTGGGATGACATATCCAAATTCCTTGCCATATTTTCATTTCTTTTTTCGTGTCTCCTTTCTTTTATTCCGTTGTCCCAATGTGAGAACTTTATCTGCAATGTTTTATGTGTTTAGGGTTAATTTTCTTTGCTTTTTGTATTGACAGTTCACTCAAAACAGCATGAATATAAGCATGCAGGTAAGATGAACGTACACTTATTGAAATCTACGAGATGAAAACATTCTATGTTGCTACTTACAATTACGCCCTACTGTGACTCTGGCCTATAGCAATTAAGAAATCAGTGATCTTGCTAACACTTCTCTGTTTAATACTAAGTATCTCACTGAATGATTTTTCTTTGTATTTTAACAACGGTTTTGTCTAAACTCACATGGTCACACTAGCTGCAGTGTACCCTCAGATCTCAGCTTCTTCCATCTCTCACTCTACATTTGTCTCCCTTCTTCCTCCTTTTATAACCGCCATAAGCATTGTGATCTATAGACCCTTCAAGAAGCCAATGGATTCATTATACGGACCAAAAAAAAATCACTTCTACTAAAATTTTGACATGTTGGAGTCTATTTTTTTCTATGAATACTGATAAATCTTAATTGAGTTCACCTATTTAACAGGATAGGATTCATTCTCTTAAACAAACTATGTGAAAGTCTAAATTTGGCTGATTCTAAATTTAATATCTTATTCATCATTGATTATTTATGACATCCAATGACACAACATTATTAGTTAAAATTAATTACTACTCTTTAATTGTTTTAACTACACTAAATTCTTCTTTACGAAAATAATGTTAAATGATTTTATTTTATTTTGTAACTAGAAGTAAATACTATGATGGGTAGATAAATTAATTCTCTCTTAAATGATAAACTTAAATAATATTAATTATTAATAAATTTAATATTATTATTAATTTTCTTAGTTTTTGTTATTCAGTAAACATAATTTTATATTCAAGGACAGAGTATAATCTGATGTATATGCATGACTGTTGCAACTAGGATATTTAACTAGGACCAGCAACGGTGTTAAACTAGAGAAATCTAAAAATAGACATCTAAGCAAAAGTACAACATCCACCTAATTATGCCAAACTTGCTGCTTGGTCTGCTTCCTGTTGTCATTCTCATTGTGTATATACATAGTACACGTTTCTAATCACTTTTTCTTTTCTGATCATTTTTTTTTCCTTTTCCTTGCTAAATGTGCTTCACAACGGTGCCAATAGAATACCATATCTTGGACAAGTAAAGAATTAAATCCACTTTATCCAAATACCATGCCAGCACATGTTGCAGAGTAAGCATTTTACTCTCGACTTTTATTCCTTCTTAATGATAAGTTATCTTTGGTTACATGACAAATTTTCAGTCATGTAGTATGTCAGAAAGATAAAAACAATTGAACCGTTATAAATGCCACAGCAAGGCACGTAAACATTCAATGTTGCAGATGGGTAACAACAAAGCACGTAAATTTGAAGATCAAATAATAAATACTCCAATAACAAAAAATCATCACAGGCTATTGCTTGGGTTGCATGCATGAGTAACGACTCCGTAAAAAAAAAGAGTACCATGTTAAGGAAACAGGGTTATCTATAAGACAGATTCGAAACAGAAGGTAAATGCCAAATGTTCAGCGTGCTATATGCACATGTCATTAAAGCCAAGATCTCTTGTTTTTTGTATTGTTCCATTCTCTATGTATGTACAACTTCGGTCAAAAGGAAAAAAAGACAAGTTAGATCTGTCAAAGCCAATCATTTCAAATTCTGATATACTCATTGCTTTGCGTAGATGGAAAGCATTGGGACTTGGGTCGCATATTCTAAAGCTGGATTTGCTTCTGTCCCAGAAAAAGCATTTATAGTTAGTTTTGCCTTGTAGTACTACTAGTTCAAACATCAAGCAGACTCAAAACCCAAGACAGTGACAGTTCCTACTTTAATGTTTCTTCCAACTTTAATTGAGCTTCTCTTTTGATCATAATATAAATATATATAACCCTCCATCTCTCTGTCTCATTAGACATATCAATAGTTTTTGAATCATTCTGTCTCCCTTTGTCCTAAGCTTCTCCAAACCATCTGTACCATCATTTCATCTAAGCAGTATTAATGGAGGTATTATTCCTTGAACTTTTTAATCAAATAGATTGTTATACGCTTTATTCAGAAATTGTCTCCCATTCCTGATTCTTTGATCATTAATATTAGGTGTTTTTAGTTTTGAAAAAATATATGTATTATAGAGAATGATGTTCTATTAAAAACCATGTATTCTCAATCAATAAATTGAGTTCATGGCTAGAATAATTGAAGAATAATATCAGTTCATGTACAATTGATTATCAGCATATTGGGGTTTAACGCGTGCATTGTGTGTGATTGTTGTATATCCTGGAGTAAGTTCGATTCCTACTCATAAAATATTGAGTATGAGAATGGCAATTTAAAAAAAAGAAATAAGTTGATCAGTGGGGACAATTACGTTGAATTACACTAAATATTTGGTTACTGTTTTTGCTTTGCAGATTGTTGAGTTAAAAGTGGAGATGGTTTGTATACATGAAAAAAGACTGAGGAAATGCCTGTCAAAATTAAAAGGTTTGATTCATACAGATATTGTTGATCACTGCCACAATAAATCTGAGTTAGTTATTGATTTAACGTCTTATTGTTTATGAATGCAGGAATAGAGAAGGTGGAAGTGGATACTAACTGTCAGAAAGTAGTAATAACTGGATACACACACAAAAACAAGATCCTAAAAGCTGTTAGAAGAGGTGGTCTCAGGGCTGATTTTTGGTCTCCTCAGAATGAGTTGCTTAATGCTTATGTCAGTGCCAATTATGCTAGATTTAGATTCAACCCCTTTAGCTTCTTCTAGTTTTTTCTCATCCCCAACCCCACCAAACCTTTTTTTGTTTGGCTTTCTCTCTTGAGATTTTATATACACTGTCATTATATTCATTAGCTTTCTTATTTCCATAGAAATCATGACCACTCAAAAAAAGTTCAATGAGGGTATTTCAGACAAATATAATAGAATAGAGATATATCCAGCTGAACTTTGAGGCTTCAAGTCCGTCTACAAAATTCAAACTCCTGCTTTTTAATGAAACTGCAACTGATTCCTGAAAGATGGCATGCTCCTTGAAAGACAAATTGAAAAGGCTGAACATTATAAAATTTGCATTAGCTTGAATACGGTCCTCTGTAAACTTGATACAAGTTGGTTGAGAAACTTATATAAAAAGAATAATTTTATCGGAATACAAAACTTACAACAAAATAGGACACAAATACAATACCGTGTACAATACAGTGGAGGTAGTGTTTTATTTTTCATAAAATGTTAAAGTATTGTATTTGTGTCAAGTTTTGTATAAAAATTATCCAATTGGGATGTTTTCTTCTTAGAGCAGAAAATGTAGAAGTGAAACTGTCTCCAAAAATTGCATCCTTCTCATAACTTGCATATGAACTCGTTCGAATATAGTAACCAGAAAATTAATATTTTTTAATATTACATGATAAAAGCAGCAAAATATATACTCCCCTTCCTCACCAACAACTATGCTGATTTTATTTATTTTTGTGTGTATATTTTACTGCATAAGAAACTTATCAGGTTGACAAGCTACACGATCACTAAAAAATGTCCAACAAGTCATGATACCAGGTGATGCTGAGTTGAATCTCTTGACATTACTATCGTCCATGATCAAAGAGATGAATTTCACAAAAACATATTTAAGTATATCAACACAATGAATTCTGTTAACGATTTATAATGACCGTGGTGGTCGTGTATTAGTATTGATTTGGCTACTTATCCATGTTATTGCTTATGAAGGCATAAAGATTAGTTTATGTGGTTTACGCGGAAGATAATGGATTGGTAGCTTGATTATGTTGGCAGCTGAATCTGATCCAAACTATATTGCTTAGATACAGAACTAGAACATGTATCACAGTTTTACTAGAGTATGGTACTTACAAATTTAACTCATTTATGAAGGATATTTTAACTACTTAAAATTTATCATACATGCGCATATACTGTCAACAATTGGTATATTTATCAAGAGTTGGTATTCCTTACTTTATTTGCTAAAATAAATTTGTCACTTTAAATTAATCTAACCCCAAACTTACAGGTATTTTTTTGATAATATTACTCATTAACATACCAAAAGTACAAATTAACATATGAACTCACCAAGAGTAAAAAACTATTAACATCTACACTTGCTAAGGATCGATGGCTACCATTGTCCCTACAACTTGACCTAACAACTCAACTGATTTAGTCCAAGAGATTAACCAATTTCCTTTGGTATATCAATGGCACAAGATATTAAACTAGAATTTAGGATGCCTAAGACTAAAGGGCTAGCATAAAGGCAAACCCTATATGAACACTTCGTACTCTAGTTAAATTTGCATGTGGTTATTACTTCAAAAAAATTATCCTGTTTGACATCTGTCAAACAGAGCTGATTCATAAACCTAAGGAAACCATGAAGGGAATCTTGAAACAATGGTTGTTATTTTAAATGCAGAACAATAACCACACCGAAATACCGTAATAGTGATCACAATTTTCAAGTAACAAATGACAAGGAATAAAAAAAAATTTAATTATACCATACAAATGAATTAATAAACTATTTAAGATGGAACCACAACAACAAAACACATGCTTAATGTAGAAAAGAATTATGTCAGGCGGCTTTGGAATCAACAGAAACCAGCAGCACAGCTAGACAGCCATCATCAGCACCAACTACCAACAGCTAATACCATTGCAAACCCGACCCCAGCAAAAAGGGCAGCAACAGTCTGCTACAGTAATTCGTTAATTCTTCCAATTACTCACGAACCCATATTCAAATAAAAGAGGAGTCAGCAACCACCTCACAGCTACAGTGTCATGGAGCAGTGTGCTACAACAAACATATCTCACTACATTAAGTAGCAGATATTATAAACTAAGGTCAATGTTAAATATGTATCCAGTAATATACCCTAAATAAAGTAACTTTGAATGTGTTACCATTGACCACTTCACTGTGATTTGAAGTAGTGACACACCAGCAAATTTGGGTTCATATTTAGTAACCACAGTTTATGTTTAATATCTGCGTCTGAATCAACAAATGACAGGTCCAACTCCTATTAGGCATCAGCCACAGGTCAAAATTAGTTCAACTAGGATCCATCACAGCATCAAGAATTCCTCTCAGATTATTTATTTCGATGACCAATCACAATTACCAGATCAAAAATCAGAATTCTCAGAGGATGTGTGGGACTTCATAAATAAAAATGTGAACAAAAAAGCTTACCAAAAATCAGATCATTCAAAAATCAAGTCAACTAAGTGTCTTTCTAACCGGCATATTGGTAAAACAATCAGTCCTAAAACCAGCATAGTCTTGCAACCAGCATCAAACTCACGAACAATCATCAATGACAAAGAAACAGCATCAACAGCAACAATGTCAACACGCGTCTATCAGGCCCTCATCACTTTTCCCGATCATAACTATAAAACCCAATAAGTTGTTAATTATAAATTAACTGCGCTTTTAACTAGATCACAACCATCCAGACTATAACAACGGAAATGAAAATGCAGAAACAGAGAGAGATAAAGGCAAACACAATAGAATAGAGCTAAAATGGAAAAATCCCTCATACTGAAATATGAACCTAGCAACTACGAGATCCAAAAGTTACCCAATTCTGAAGTAGACGACATAATCAAAATATAGAAACATTCAAACACCAAGGAAGTCTGACCCTACCAACTGCACTTAGATAATAAAATCCTTCAATGACTCTGACAAGACCATTCACATTGACCAAATCATGGAATATTATCAAGACAGCAGCAACAGGTGCACTAGTCAAGGTGTCTCTGGAATACTTCTGAAAAATCGCTTATTCCTGCAAGATATAAATAGAATTGAACGGTCACAAAAGTTAAAAAATACCTTTCTGAAAACGAAGTTGACTTTTTGTTTTGTTTAACTTACATCACCATTTGAATTTCGGGGAGATGGGCTTCGGGAAGCTTTAGGGCGACCTTGTGGTGAGACACTGCGAGGGGTAAGAGACCTTCCATCCCGGCTACGATTATCAGGACTTCCAGCACGTGGACTTTTCCTGGGGGAAGTACTCCTTTGAGGGGAAATACTCCTCTTAGGAGAAGGGCTCTTTCTAGGACTTGGACTGCGTCGTGCAGGGGAGCGACTGTGGAGAATAACAAAAAAAAGGCTTAAAACACAATAATTATGATGCTGAAACATTACACCTGCAAAGGCCAAGTATCATGAATGAAGACCTGTCCACTGATCTGCTTCGGCTTCTACTGCGACGCTCATCATCATAACGCCCTCTTCCACGACCCTTGAAATCAGGACTGGCACTACGGCTTCTGCTTCTGCGACGATAATCCCTGTCTCTCCCACGGTACCTGTCACGTTCATGCCTATCATAACTCCTGCTGCGGCTTCTCCTCCTGTAATCCTTGTCTTTGTAATCGTCGCGATGCCTACATACAGTTAGAGATTAGCCGATAAAAAATTCCATCGAAGTCAATAGTGAATGCCTCAACACTGGTTACGACATATACATTTTAATAACCATACAAAAATTAAAAATGAACACATAAGATCCTCCTAGCACATCAACCAGAAGATAGTTTGATGCTAACTACAGTACATTACAATGGCATTTAGTATTAAAGAAGATGTTCATAGTCAACAAAAGACGGCTTCTTATATTAAAAGTACTTATAGGATCTCTACTATAAGCATGGCAGCAGCCTCTTTAATCTACGCTGCACAGTATTTTATTGATTAAGAAATAAGACATGTATATATTGAAGAGGTGACATCATCTCTTCCTCAAGGAGCAAGATCTAATTGTGCATGATACAGCTTGATTGAGCGTCAAATAAATTCATCAATTGTGTCATTGAAAATTTAGAAATCGTTTCAGCTATAAAATTCAATTCCTATGCCAAGCCTGCTTGTAGCATCAAACAAAAAACAATTCTAAAATGGTAGTTTCAAAACTCTCAGGGCAAAATAGCAGCAGCTAAAATGCCTACGTCCACAATATACTAGAAGCAACAAGGACATTAAGAAGTGGTACACACCTTCTCCTGCTGGGACTGCGGCTCCTTGAGCTCTTTGATCTCGGGGATGTTTCAATAATCCTTCCTTTGTGACTGTAAATTGAAGAAACTAAACTTAGCTACATACAAATCCACGAGAATAAAAAGATCAAACTATAATAAAACTAATAACCAGCATACATTATCTGTACAACAATGTTACTTAGTTTTACCACATTATATAAACAACAGAATAGAGAAAAACAAAGTAAGTTTTTAAATTTGACATGACAACACCATTATGAGAAACGAATGAAAAAACAATAGAACTTACATCCTCTCAGCATTAGGGCCATATTTTGCAAACTGGACAGTTATTTCACGACCATCAACCATCCTTCCTGAAAAGAAAAAAAATAATTTCATATACAAAAAGTTAATTTAAAAAAAAAATGAAATCAACAGAAAACATTATGAAATAAAGATGCAAACCGTCAAGTCTATCAACAGCCTTCGAAGCCTCATCAGCATACTTGTAACGCACAAAAGCAAAACCCCTCGACTCACCGGTCCTTTTGAAAAAGACATAAAATTTCAACAAATAAATGAAAAAATATATATAAATCAGTTAATAAAATGGGGAAATTGAGAATAGGGGTACCTTCGATCTTTGGGGATGAAGATGTCGACAACCTTGCCATACTTATCAAACAGAGGAAATAGGTCGTCGGCAGTTGTACCTGAAGGAGACAACATACGGCATTAGGTTAAAAATTAGAGGAAAAATTGAATTGAAAACAGAGAGAGAGAGAGAGGGCTTACGGAATGTGATGTTGAGAACGAGGAGAGAGTAGGTGTCGGAGATGTCTGGAGGACCTGACCTTCCGAAGTGAGACATGTTTGAATGAGAATTGGATGAGATGCAGAGAGAGAGAGAGAGTGAGAATGGAGATGATATGATGATGAAATTGATAAAGAGGAAGTTTTTAGGAATTAGGGTTTGGCTGTGTGGCCGCGGAACCTTCTTGAATTATCTATTTTCTACCTCCTTTATTTATATTTATTTTTGACAAATTCCTCGTTTATCTAAATAACAAAACGGTGTTGGAGTCGACTCGATACATAACAAAACTAAAGGCGAATTAAATATGGAATTTTCTGGAGCTTATAATATTTTACTCCAATAACTAATAATTTTTATGAAAAACTATATTTTAGAATATAAAATTATTTTTTAAATTAATATATTAATTTTATATAATATTTATTTTTTATTTATAATTAAGTCAATTAATTTAACATTTATTGAAATATTATTAGTTTTAGGTTTGAAAAAAATTAAAATATAAGATCTTTTTCTTTTGGTTTATAGAATAAATAGTAAATAAATTTGCAGGCAATCGATGAGTCCAAATTTAGAACATAGTCTTCAGTCTACTAATTTTAATATTTAGAACATAGTCTTCAGTCTACTAATTTCAATATTTATTAATTGAATGATAGTTTACAAATAAAATATGAGATCTTTTTATTAATTACAAAAAAAAATTGAAGACATTTTTATTAAACAAATATTATTTATTTTTAAAGATCTAAAATAATTTACTTTAGTAATCTTACTTTAAATCGATCCTCACCATTTAATCTGGTACATGTATTAAATAGTTTTTAAATTAAAGTAAAATATTCAATTTTACACTTATATTGTATTTAATTTAAATCATTATTTATATTCTCTATTCCGTTTACTATGGAAATATTTTTTTACGATTCCTTCACTTTAAATTTTTATTATAAATAAATATTTTTTAGTTATATTTTTATTTTAAATTAAATTCCAATACTTATATTTGATGATTTTGCGTATTTTTAACGATGTTGCATAATAATTATTTACTTCTTTTTACATGATGATACACATTACATGTCATTATAAAAACTATTTTTTTATTAAAACACAAAAAGAATGATATAATTGATAAACTCTAAAATAAAATTAATTAATTTATATTACATATTAAATTGAACCCAAATTGATAAAGAATCCTAATTTTTATTATTCAATTTCTTATTCTTCACAAATCTAAAAAATTTAAATCGTGCACTACATCTTCGCTCCTTCTTATTTGTTGACTTTGCATCTTTTTTCTTTTTATTTTTTTTTCTTATTTCTCTATATTTTTTCTTCGTTGTGACTACATTTGATTTTATTTTTTTAGTGAAAATGGTTGACTCATATTCTATTTTCAAGCAGCGATTCTCATTTGCAACTATTTGCAATTGTAGTCTCATATTGAACAGGAAAACAAAAACTGGCAGAGAACAAGAACAATGGCATGTCTGGAAGTTTCTTATCAAAGAATGAGAAGAATATAGACTGAGAAGAAGATCATATGAAGAGCGCAAAGATGATTTATGGTTTATAACTTAGAGAATTAGGATTCGATTCTTCTTTCTATTTGCTTCAAATTCAAATTTTAATTTTTTTATATATTTAAGTGTTTAATTTAAGGTTTTCGATTTTAATTTTATGATGTCTTCGTACTCATCTTATACCTCAATAAATCAAGAAATACCCAACATCACTGTCCCTAACATCCATAATCCTATGTCTACAAACTAAAAAATTCATACCCCATCTTCAAAACTCATAAATATTCCAACCCAAGTCCAAACCCCAAGGGGTCGAAACAAAGACTCTAATCGTGTCTCATGGACTCAAGTATCCAATATATGGACGACAAAGCAAAAAATTGGTATAAGTTGACGAGAACAAGACGTTTCCCTTCACGGGTATAAGATTTAATGATAGTATCGATAACCACCGTAATAAGTATTCTTTATTCACGACCAATCAAATTGGTTCAACGCTTTCAAACACATTGATGTTGATCAAGAGCCTATTCGCATTCACGTTTTTACTGTTCTTTTGCTTACTTAGTAACATCTTTTAGTCAATCAATAAAAAAACATTGAACTATAAAAACCAAATTATAATGAAAATAATTTACACAAAGGACCCATAATCTCAATAACGAAATAATTTAATCAAGCGGGAAATATGAAGAAAACAAAACACAATTATTGATTGGGTCCAATTTTAGGGTTAAGGGAAATTGACATAAGGGTCGACGTCAAGGTAATGGTAGTACCATGTTTGTCTAAAAGAACCAAAGGAGAAAGCAGACACAAAAGAAACCAGAAGGAGAAGTGCGCTTACCTTTGATGAAAAAAATGAGCGGTTGAAATATGAATTGCTTAGTGATGTAAATACAACTCAGTTGATAATTACAAGGACATTGATATGCATGATTTGAGTTCGAATTTGTGATTTTTTTACTTCTTTACCCTTAAGGTGTGTGAATTTAGCCATTAGACTATTTGAAGAAGAAAAAAAAAAACAAAAGAACATATTGGACTACAATAATGCTAAAAACCAAACCCACGTGAACATTGAAAACCATGGTAAAACATAAAAGTTTTCCTCCCACTTTTGTTCATAAAAAATCATATCATCTTCATATTCAACTTGTCTTTACAAGAAAATCTAACTTTATTTAATTTCTTTCAATTGGTTATTTGGTCTTTCAGAATAATATATATTTAATTGCTCCAAAGAAAATATATATTTAACTTATGAATGTGTTAGGTTGGAGAGGAATGCACGAGAGGGAGATTTGAACCAAAGAAAATATTTGTTTCACATTTTTTCCTCCATTAAAATTTAATTGCTCCCATTGTGAAAACCCAACAAAAAGAAAAATATATATTCTCTTCCTTTTCATGGTTGAACAAAAAAAAAATCATAAGAAAAAAAAGACCACAAGAACACTTTCGTGAGATGTTTTGCATCTCTTCTACCTTAATTAGATGTCCTAAGTTTGATTCCAACATTAAGAATACAAAATGTTAAATTTTTTTAGAGACACCTTTACGGCCAATTATGATCATACTCGGTTCAAAGGTTACTTCCTACAATTGTGCACATATGATACTTAATTTATACTAAAAAATACTTATGCTTTGGTCTAGCGATAGGGGCTAGACTCTTACAACATGGTAAATCCGAGTTCGAATATCTATTAGGAGAAACATGTATATTTAGTGTCCAACGCTCCTCAAATTTGGTTATCTCAAACGAAGAAAAACTATGAGAAAAAAACATTAACTTAATATGTGTATGATCTAAAAATGACACAACTTATTTATCTCAATATTTGTTGAACTGATCTCTTCATTCTTTCACATCTACTAAATAGGAGTTGTTTGGAGCCATTTTTAGCTTCAAATCACCTCATGCATCATTTTGTTTATTTATTTATCTAAACAAGTGATTTCCTCATATTCATGTCTATTCTAATTTTTTCGTGTCTTTTTGTGATCTAGTCTCTAAACGCAACACATTTTTGTCAGTTATCTTGGTGTTATATTGTGGTGTGGTGGTGTTCATCTCATTCAAATTGATCGATCAACTTTAATCTATTAAAAGTCAACAACTTGATTATCAATGCTACAAACTCAAAGACATAGTATATTGGTTACTTTGATTTTGTCTCACTTATAAATATTTTTCTGATTTAAACTATTAACTGGAGTGCAATGATTTTATTCACAAATAATCCTATTAAATTTTAGCAATGTTTAATTTGTATTATTTTCAATCCTCTACTATGTATTTTTTTTATGGAGATGAAATAGTAAAAAAAAACTTCATCACGGCAGTTAGTCAGAGATACAATAACATAGACAAAGACATCGACGGAGAGAGAAAAAAAGAGTGAAAGAAAAAAAAAAAAAAAAGAAGGAAACTGAAAATGGTGTAGATAGATAGATGGGCACAGCAGAACCATCCTGAGGGTATTGCTATTGCAGTTGTTAAATTCAGTTATTATTCCATTCAAATATTCACTTACTACTAACCCTACTTACCTCTTCATTATATTCTAATTCTAATTATAATTCTGCATCAACCACACCAATCATTTTCTTCTTCTTCTTCTTCTTCTCCGTTCTATTCAATTTCCAATGATGGAAAACCCTAGAAACCGGCATTTGATGGATGAAGATGAAGATCCAGGGAGTGCATTATCCGTTGATTCCACCGAATCAAGGTGGGTTTTTCAGGAAGACGAGGATCCCTCCGAGATCGAAGAATACGATGCTTCTGATTTGCGACACCAATCTATGTTCGATTCAGAAGACGAAGATAATGCTGACCAGAGACTCATTCGTACTGGCCCACGAATCGATTCCTTCGACGTTGAAGCTCTTGAGGTTCCCGGTGCTCATAGAAATGACTACGAGGTGATTTTCTAGCTTTTTATTTATTTATTTTTTTTAAATGGGTTATTAATATTTTTTTTACATTGATTAGGGATAATGGGTTGGCATTGATTTTCAGTAATTAGCGATTTAAATTGTTGCTGTACTATTTCTATATTCTCTTACTGATCATCAAAAGATTGTATTATGTATGTAGCTGTGATGTGAGTTCTATTGGCAGTGTTTACAAATTTATGTTTTTGTATCTGTTTTTTCACTGTGTTTTGTTGCAGGATATTAGCATGGGAAAGAGAATTGTGTTGGCTTTTCAAACTCTTGGTGTTGTTTTTGGTGATGTTGGAACAAGTCCATTATATACCTTCAGTGTTATGTTTAGGAAGGCTCCTATTAATGACAATGAAGATATTCTTGGGGCATTATCACTTGTCTTGTACACTTTAATCTTGATTCCTTTGGTCAAGTATGTTCTTGTGGTTCTCTGGGCCAATGACGACGGTGAAGGTATGGTAAATTTAGTGTTTTAAAGATAAAACATTCACTCGTTACTTAGTTTATGTTCTAGCCTCGGGTTTATAGTTGTTTTGAAACCACTGCAGGTGGTACATTTGCATTATATTCCTTGATTTGTCGTAACGCTAAGGTGAATCTTCTTCCCAATCAGTTGCCGTCAGATGTCCACATATCAGGATTTAGGCTAAAGGTGCCATCCCCTGAGCTTGAAAGGTCTTTAAAAATCAAGGAAAGGCTAGAGAATTCACTGACTCTGAAGAAGATTCTATTATTATTAGTTCTTGCTGGTACTTCTATGGTGATAGCTAATGGGGTTGTTACACCAGCTATGTCAGGTTACTACTTACTGCTGTTGTACCATGTATTTTGCAACTTCTTCGGAATTGCTTTTGTCAGGCCTGTTTGAAATTTGGATTGATACTAATATCATGCTTGTAAATTGTATTGACATCTTGCTGCTTGTGTTCATGGCCAGCTGTTGTTAAGCTCCTGTTTACGTCATTTTGATTCTTTATATTTTTTTCTTGCAGTACTATCATCTGTTAATGGCTTGAAAGTTGGGGTAGATGCAATTGAACAAGGTATTGTGTTAACCTATTAACAAACTCTTGTGTGTCATAGTTATTAATACCTGCATTTGATATTACCCACAGACACATTACAAGAGCATAGCTTCTATCTTCTTTCTTTTTTGGAATAAATAATTGTTGCTTTTCCATTAATAGTAATAGTCTTCGAGGTATTCTTTTGGTATGTTAAATTGTCTGAAATATGCTTTGGTCCTATCATTGAGCAAATTCAGTCATGTGCTGGGAGGATGCTTTTGATGTGTATATTAATTTAACCTAAGTGTGCACGGGATGTCGTTCCTATAATTTAGGCAACTCTCGTGGAAACTGGGAAAATTGGCTAAATATTAAATTTTAGTATCACTTATGTAGTTGGATTAATTTTTTTATACCTTTTCCTTGACTATGCAGATGAAGTGGTGGTGATTTCTGTTGCTTGCCTTGTCATTTTGTTCAGTGTACAGAAGTATGGAACAAGTAAAGTTGGGCTTGCTGTAGGACCTGCATTGTTTATATGGTTTTGTTCTCTTGCGGGCAATGGTGTATACAATCTTGTCAAATATGACAGCAGTGTCTTGAGGGCTTTTAATCCTATTCACATCTATTATTTCTTTGCAAGGAATTCAACTAAAGCATGGTATTCTCTTGGGGGCTGTCTTCTGTGTGCAACTGGTAAACAAATATTTGCAGGATCATTGATATGGTAGATGTGATGATATATGTTCTCTCTTTGTCACGTATATTTTGATTCTATTGATGTCTTTGTTTTTCTTTATTTTCAAACCAATGGAAAATGTGGTTTTTTAGCCGGGTTTACTTTTTTTTTTTGGGCAAATGTTAGTATAGTTAATATTTATGTTAAGGGTGAGAGCTGGTTTACTATATAGGGACTGCATTTTTCTGTTGTAGCAGTTGTGAGTATGGGAAGACCATCTGCTACCCAAAAATAGTGATGTGATGGGTAGCCGCTGTAGTGTTTCTATTGTGTGCCGTATATGATTCTGAATAAAATGCCCCATGTTCAAGAAATAGTGGTTATGCATTGTATAAAAAAATAGGAGTATTAATTTGGTGGTTGCTTAGGTTTTTCTTTGATTACAAATGAAGTACGTTTTTGTGAAATTCATGAGCAAATTTTACTGTTATTTTATTTGATAAACATGTATTATTCCGGTTAGAGCTGGCTGGATTGGTAGGATTAAATAATGTCGACAAAATGGTAGTTTTGATTCTAGCCAGTGGTCTTTCGTTGATAGGTCATTTGTAAGTACCACTGTAAGCTTTTGATGGCTTATGGCATTCAGACCTTGCAGTCAGGCCAACTCTCCTTAAGGCTATGGATTGTTTGAAATAGGATGAAATTTAATCTTATGGAACGTATTGCATTCTATTTCATCCACTACCTCTATTTTTCTCTGCTCTCCCATGGCTTATGTAATTGAACAAAAATGTTATTCGTTAATCTTGTTGTCAACGCATCCACTTTTTAGACATCAGAATGAAAACTTTACTCCATTTATCATAAAAAAGTATCTACACTATTGTCTGGAAATTTACTTCGTTCTACTCCACTCTAATCCATCCCATTCTACCTCATTAAATATCCAATCATAGTCTGAATTTTTTTACGCCAAACAAAAAAAGCTTGTTCTATTCTATCACATTATCCTCCCCATTATCTTGATGTTGTGATGTGGTAAACATGACATTGGCATTTAACTGTTGCTGGCATGTACAAACACCTTCCAGAGTTAATTAACATTGTTCTTGGATCATGTTACAGGCTCTGAAGCCATGTTTGCAGATCTTTGCTACTTCTCTGTTCGATCAGTTCAGGTAATGAATCATGTCTATGTTCTATCTATCATGGCTTCTGGTTGCATTTCTTTTACTTCTTTTCTCATAGCTGCTTATATATTGATGAAAACGGTGGTTTGTTTGCAGCTTACATTTGTATTTCTTGTTTTGCCCTGCTTACTATTGGGTTATTTGGGTCAAGCTGCATACCTTATGGAACACCATGCTGATGCTGGGGAAGCCTTTTTTTCTTCTGTTCCAAGTAGGTGTCAGTATATATTTGTTTCCACATTAGTGTTTTGCATTCTATACAATGGCACATCTTTGCACTTCACAATTTCACATAAACTTCAGTGTAATACTATTCTTTGTCTGTAGGTGGTGTATTCTGGCCAACTTTCCTCATCGCTAACATTGCTGCACTAATAGCAAGTCGGACTATGACAACAGCTACATTTTCTTGCATAAAACAGTCAACTGCTCTTGGTTGTTTCCCCCGTCTTAAAATAATTCACACCTCTCGGAAATTTATGGGTCAGATCTATATCCCTGTCATAAACTGGTTCCTGTTGGCTGTTTCTCTGGTGTTTGTCTGCTCTATATCCAGCATTGATGAGATTGGAAATGCATATGGTAATTATTTTATTTCAATATCTTTATTTTAGCTCCATGGGTTTCTCAAATTTATCAGCCGCATCTGCATAATACTTGTCAAATTGTAAGTAATGCCACAATTTCAGTGGGATTGAGTGATCGACTATGTAGAATAGATTACTTGAGAAGCTTATGGTGCTGCTAATAATGGGAAAGGCACTGGACTTCTCCCTTAATATTTCTCTTTGGATATCCTTGACAATAGTATAGAGTAAGAATAGTAATAGTGGAGGTGGAGCCTTGTTTAAGAGGACCTAATTAGCTTTGTGAAACCTGCCGAGTGTATGGAAACCTTTCATTTAGCAGTTTTTCAAACACTGGCTGTATGCTCAGAAGACATTGGTGTAAATATAGGTATACATCGTTTCATGATTCATCTAACTATTCCAAATGGATAACATCAAACATTGCTCCCTCCTCAATATTTCATAATGGTTTGGGAAAAAGGGAGGTTGTCCAATTCCAAGGTTAGGACATGCCACATGCTTCAGTAAGTGGTACACACTGATACCAATCAAAATCCAAGGCTTTTTTCATAGGTGCTACTTGGTCCTGCTGGATTAACCAATCCTCATTGGCTAAACATTGCTGTTCAAGGAAAAGCTTTAACCTTGAGGTTTGAGCTTGTAAAATGAATAGATAAAAAATAATTGGATAGGGGAAGGGAGTTGATCCTTCTTTGGTTCTAAGGCACTGAACTTCCTTCAATATTGTTGTAATACATTAATATATATATTATATAAATTTAGTATAAAAAATGTATTTGTTTTCAGCTTGTTCCTTTGTCGTCTTTCAGGCATTGCTGAGCTGGGGGTGATGATGATGACCACCATTTTAGTTACACTTGTTATGCTTCTTATATGGCAGATGCACATCATCATAGTGTTGAGTTTCCTGGTAGTCTTCTTGGGATTAGAGTTGGTTTTCTTTTCATCGGTTTTGTGGAGCATAACAGATGGAAGTTGGATTATATTGGTCTTTGCTGCAATAATGTTTTTTATAATGTTTGTATGGAACTATGGAAGCAAGCTTAAGTATGAAACTGAAGTCAAGCAAAAGCTGTCAACAGATTTAATGCGAGAATTAGGCTGCAATCTTGGGACAATACGAGCTCCTGGAATTGGTCTACTTTATAATGAGTTGGTCAAAGGAATTCCAGGAATTTTTGGGCATTTTCTAACCACACTTCCGGCAATACACTCCATGGTTATATTTGTGAGCATCAAGTATGTTCCAGTTGCTATGGTGCCTCAAAGTGAAAGGTTTCTATTTCGGCGAGTCTGCCAGAGAAGCTATCATTTATTTCGTTGTATTGCCAGGTAAAAAGTGCTATCAATGTAGACGTGAACTTCCATCCTGGCTCAATTGTTTAACCTCGGAAAAGCTGCATGGATTGTAAAATAAGTCCTCCAATATAGATACATATTTCTTTTTAGAAGCGTGCTAATAGTTTTATAGCTTCAAGCGAATATCTCTAATGGGAATAGAATATTAGGAAAATTTACAAAGATATTAGCCACTCTTTTGGGTAGTTTGCTCGTTCATAAAGAGGCAATATTTTTTATTAGACATCATGTTTTGTAATTTTCCCAATACCGTTCTTGTGATTAAAATGTTCCGTTATCTTACATGTTTGATCTGGACATTTTTTATCTCAACAGGTATGGTTACAAAGATGTTCGCAAAGAAAATCACCAGACTTTTGAGCAGCTTTTAATGGAGAGCTTAGAGAAGTTTATACGTCGTGAGGCACAGGAAAGATCACTTGAAAGTGACGGGGATGAAGATACTGATTTAGAGGATGAGTACTCTGGGTCTAGAGTTCTCGTAGCTCCCAATGGGAGTGTTTACTCACTCGGTGTTCCTCTTCTGGCTGATTTCAATGAACCCATCATTCCATGTTTTGAAGCTAGCACATCAGAAGATATATGCCCGACCTCGCCCAAACCCCCTGTACTCGATGCAGAGCAGCTTCTGGAAAGAGAGTTATCTTTTATACGCAAAGCTAAAGAATCTGGAGTGGTTTATCTTCTTGGTCATGGAGATATAAGGGCAAGGAAAGACTCCTGGTTTACTAAGAAGCTAGTTATAAACTATTTTTATGCCTTTCTGAGAAAGAACTGCAGAAGGGGGATCACAAATTTAAGTGTACCACATTCACATCTAATGCAAGTTGGCATGACTTACATGGTTTGACACTTTGACCATCAATTTTGCAACCCAATATAACAAATGGCAGGTAAATCGGAACATTCACATCTTGGAAAGGTCTTATTTTCGAACGTGCTTTATTTGAACATCTTTCCTGCTCGACCATTGGAAATTGTTTCAACTTTCCTTTTGGGTCTGGGACTACACTGTGGATATATGGATTGGAATAGGCTGAGAACAGAAAATGGCAGATATATGTAGAAATTGGAGAAAATTTTATGTATAATAATTTTATTAGCAAAAGAAAAAATAATCTGCAAATGGCTATCTACACATTTTGTAAACACCGAGTTTTGTACATGGGAGAACCAGCAGTCTAGAATATTTATTTTTTTATCTGCATTATTGTTTCCCTGATATCTTTGAAGAGTCATTTTATTGATTGAAACTTAATTGGGATCATATTTTCTGTGAAGTATTACATTATGTCTTTTCCTTGGCTTTTGATGCATTATAATTGATACAAAAACATTCCCTGACACTAGTTACTCGTTGGAAATTAAGCTGAAGGACAGGAGGAATGGAAGTATTAATAGATTTAGAATTGGAGTGTATCCTATTTGCATGCATAGATTTAGAATAGGCTAACACCGTATATGCGTCCTTCCTTGTATACGGAGATTTAAAGAAATTTCATCCTAATACAGATCATTTTAAATTCTATAATTCAAGATGGTCAAATAGTTATTTTCTTTAGTAGAAAATAAAGAAATTACAAGTCTAGAAGGTCTAAAAAAACCAAACAAAACGTTGCACGAGACTTCAAAACAGAGCCAAAGCATTAATCTGTAATCAGTGGAAAGCTGCTATGGAGGAAAGCCTGTGATTAAGACAGCTCTCAAAGAGAAACCCGCAAGAGTTAAAAGAGAAGCATCTTGGACAGCAACATAATTAACCTAATTTATTTCTCAATTAATATCCTCCATGTTATTGATAGCGTCACTCTTTCATTTCTATACACCCCGATACCTCATTAGTTCCAATTTACTTTCACCCTTCAGATGATTGCCGCAAGAACAAAGGTTAGATGCATATACTCCTGCATGGACCTGAGCGGAATGCAGGACGGGGAACATCGTTTCTGTTGTGTGCCTTCATTCAATGCCTAATTTGGCTACTTCATTTTCAGGTTTTGGCGAGCCAGATCAGATTCAGCATAGGTCTGTATTTGTTTTTGCTTTAAGGAAAACTTGAATCTCAAAAGTAATGAGTTAGTCATTACACCAATGGAACTTAACCCCATGAGAGCCCCTGCAATTGATGGTGTCAGCATGGTGCCATTTACAGGAAATAACACTCCAGCTGCTATTGGAATCCCTACCTGTATGAAGTATTCTTTCAGAAATTTCAAAAACAGAACTAAGAATAGAGACTTTAGAACAACAAAGAAAAAACTAATTAGTTCTAAATACACTTGAATCTAGTATCAAATAAGTGTACTATCCCACAGTGGCCTAAATCAGAGTTTCATACAAAATCATCACCATGTTGGGAGGGGAATGCTGACAGAGTGACAGAAGTAAACAAAGGGAAATCACATATTGTTTGGTTGCTCAGTTATGCCTAATCATACCGATATGTTACAGTAGTATTTACTTCCAATATCCATTCTAAAAGAAGGTTCAAGATCCATAAAGCAAAAGAAAAATTTTAATGACAGATTTGACAAAAGAAATAACAAAAGTTCAATTTCAAAATTGTGACAAACATACATTAAATAATAAAGTGGAACTTGCATTTCCCACGTGGTAACATTGTGTTTTTATACTTGGCAGCCACTTGGGCTTTTTTATCGTCACATACAACAACCTTGTTATTTTTTTTGAGTCTATAGATAAAATGATAAAGAAATTTGCATACAACTGTATCTGAATTTAGGGTTTGAACTCGTGCATATGCCAATTGAGCTAGGCCTTACGGATCAACAACCTTGTTCTTTATCAAATAAAAAAAATGACAATAAAATTCTTTCATGCACAAAATGTCAACTTGAATAATGATACTTCTTCTGTCTTTTATGAGCGTCACATTTACAAAAAATCAAATCAAAATAAACGTGACTTTCAATTTTCAAGATATTATAATATTAATTACTTTTTTCAATTGTATCATGCAGTAATTAATACTGTGTTGTGTGCATCTCTCCAAAGTCATCATTATCCTCCACTTTGCATTTATGATAATGGCGAATACACCAATAGTTAATAAGGTTACTTTGGTAAAATTGTTGTTCTTCTTTCATTTATAGCTTCTTAATTATTACAAAATAACCTAGTATGATACTTATAATGGAACGCAAGGACATGTATATACAATTATTTTGGTGCATGCACAGAGAGAAATATGCCATGGACAGTGCCAAGCAGGCAAAGAGATTAGTTGTGATGACCAGTAGAGTTAATACTTAGTTGCATGATAAATAGCAATTTTGTTGGGAGTGATGTTACATCCACCATACCAGTTTTACATTTCCACCACTTAATTCATTATTTTCCTCAAAATACCCTCAATCTCACCCTCTTCCTCTCCCTTCCCCTTTCCTCCACCCACCTTTACTTCCCCCTACCCTACCCCTGTGACCCCCTTCTGCCATTATCTGTTTTTAGTTTCAGGAAAAAAAAATTGCACTAAAAAAGTTTAGTTTCCGGAAACAAAAATACAATGGGAGTAGAAAAGGTGTCATTCAATGCTGTTGCTTGCAGTTTCAAACAATGGTTTCCAGCAGCTGTTGTTGTTTGCAGACATTGTAAAAGTTGGGATCCCAAAACAGAAAAAAAAAAAAAAAAAGAGGGTGAGGGAGGGGAACCCAAAAAAGAACAACGCGGTGGAGGTAGGAGGTCACTGGGGAGGGTGGGGGAAGGTAAAAGGAAGGGAAAGGAGAAGAAATATTTTTGGTGGTTGGAATGACAAAACAGGATGGTGAATGTAACATTGCCCTTTTGTTAGCATTTGTAATTTTGTATGGTGGTCATCATAAATTCATAATAGAAAGTGCTGAGAATATTTTTCATGCTTCAAGAAGTAACTTTTCAGGGGGAAAAATCTATCAAAATGTTATTGGAAGAAATATTTTAACAAAATAAGCACACGATTTCAATGAAATCATGCCGATCAATTTTTTATATCTGGTCAGCAGAAGAACTTACAATGTTGTATACGAAAGCCCACCAAAGATTTTGCTTTACTGTATTCATGGTTAGCCTGCTAAGCTCCAAAGCATCAAGCAGCTGCATAGAAATAAAAAGGTTAACAACATGCATTCCATTATCATAATTGTTTCGATAGAAAGGAAGAGAACGATTAGAGTAGTCAGAAGGGAGACCAGTTAGGAACAATTACAGAAGCTAGTTTATTAGAGGGGATATCAGTCAGGGGGCATAAGTGGGATACATTCAGAAAATTAGACAGTTAGTATGCACACGTGACGCGCCGCCGCTCTTCACCACACGTGACGGCGCGCCTGGCAGCCGTTTAAGACGCGACCTCTTTCATTGAACTTGCCCCGACCTCCTGGTTCTAAATTTGCCCTCATATTCTAGTTTCGGCCTACGGCTACACCTGCTACCTCCCAGATCCGTCGTTTGCTGCTGCTTTCCATCGCTGGTGCAAAAGTTTTTCAGCAAGTTTTTCGTCACAACCACTTCCATTTTGTGCGGAATCTCCCAATCTACACAACCCAGATTTTTTAAGCCAAAAGTTGCTCCACGCACGCTCATGTGCCTTAAAGATCCGCTGTGTTCATCCCACACGCCGCCGCCAACAGCCTCGCGCCCAAACGCATCTGTACGCCTTCTGGCATAGTGTTTCAGTCGTCTAGATTGGATTTTCCTTCCTGATTCTAGATCTGTTTTAAGTTTCTTCTTTCGAGCCACATGCATACAGCTTGGCAATTTGTCCTAGATACACTGGCCCCATCTTTGTCCCAGATGTACTGACCTTACCTTTCTCTCCCTGAAGCATGTCTCTCTCTCCTTGAAGCAAATTCAAGTTTAAATATTTTGAGTATTTGGTATTATTAGTTTGAAGCTTCCAAATGCAGTTTTTAGAAGAACGAACCTTGCTTTGTTCAATTGCTTGCCATAAATTTCTCTCAGACTGATGATCAATTCGTCTATCTAGCTAGGCTATTTATAACAATTCTCTCTAACTTCACTTGCATCCCTGAGTTGTCTTTCCAACCACTTTTATTCTTTTGAGGAGCAATACATTGTTTTCTTGTAACAAGCTAAAGCTTAAGCTTTAACTTGAGGGAGAGTGTTAGAATATTAGAAAAGATCTCATAATATCTATTATATTATATTAGAGTATCTTAAATTATTTCCTAGGATCAATTTATAATCATAGAGATATATAAGAATATCTCTCATTATTATAATGATTTGTTCCTGATTTAGGATTGAGTCTATGTTTCTCTATAAATAGAGATTAGTATTGAGCCTTTTGTAATCAAGTTAGCATAAAGCTATTATCAATAATATTCCAAAAATCCCACAACTTCAACAGAGGAAAATGATTTTTCACATTCCGTTTCCACATACAGTAAATTTCTTTCAAACATAAATGTTATGGTTGCAGCATTAAGTCAAACAATAAAATGATGCAATAAGCTGAAGAAAATTTTGGGAAATATAAGAAAGTTTTAAGCCAATCAAAAGGGAAATATGTTACCTGTGAGAGATGGTTGTCCATCAATACAATAGAAGACACCTCACTGGCAGCTCCAACACCTCCACCCAATGCAATACCTATATGTGAAGAAGCCAGGGCAGCTGCATCGTTAATTCCATCACCAACCATAGCTACAACTTTCTTATCTTTCTGAAGTTCCTTTATGAACTTGTTTTTCTCCTCTGGTTTCACTTCAGATAGCACCTACAATTCAAAATATAGGCATGACATCCAATTACCAAAAACGTTTTCCGTGCCCTGAAAAGTCATCATCAGCTTTAAAAAAAAATTCAAAACATGTAAGCTAAATCCCAAATAACCAGAAGAGGGGTAATATGCCAAAAGGTGGAATAAATTACCTTAACATCAGTCTCACAAACACACAAAGTTTTGTATGGTAAATTCAATTCAAATGGCTAGTACTACAAATATTAGCACGATTATAATGAATGAAATATAGAACTTCATATGTTTAGGCATGGGAGGGTTATGAACATTGGCATAGCTTGTAACTCCACCTTGGTATCCATAATAAAAAGCGAACATGTAATTTTTTTACTGATCAAGCAATTGATGCCTCAACGCAGATGAAGATGGCCATTTACATATGGGACATTTGGTTATGTAGATCAAGTAAGCCTTAGTTTTCAGCCTCTTTAATGGAGTGACATATTCAACATGACAACAACCAAACACTGACTGTTGTTTTCCCATGGCACAAAAATCTCCGCCTTACAAGTACTCTTTCTTTATAGAAATATTATGTAGTTACGTAGTATGTTGAAAACCTTTTACCTTCTCTTTGGGAATCCCAACAAGAGATGCAACATACTCAGCTGCATTCCTTTTGTCTCCAGACAGCATGTAGACACCAATATCTTGCTTAGATAGCGTGTCAACAACATGTCTTGCATCTTTCCTTATCTCATCTTCAAAATAAATCACGCCAGCCAAAGTATCATCAACTCCAACATAGACAAACGATTGATTTTTATACTCCACTTCTTGGTGTATACTGTTGTTAACTCCATGCCTGCACAAAAGAAATTACACAATGAAGGTTTGAAATTTATAATAAAAATTGTACAAGATTATTACGAGAGCTTTCAGAGTAAAGTCAGTAATATGATTTTCTATTGTGCTAATCTTCGAGTAGATTACAATATTTAGAGTTAATTAAAAAAGTTGGTCACAGCTGTTGCATCTCATAGCAACAGACTCTGTTACAAGCTACTGCACACTCCACTACAAGCTAGAGTTTGGGCGGCCTTATCCTGCAGTGCCACAAAGTGTAGGAAGTGGGACCAGATACATTCGGATTTAATTTATATCACGGGACACAACAGATAAATGGACAACTTGTACGGAGTATGGTAGTGGAAGTATGGAAATAAGAAGAGATTGTGCTAGATGACGATTCATTGATAGGTACAATTGGTAGAATGAGATTCAGAAAGCTGTAGCACCCTTAATACCCAATTGCTCCATCAAGTAACACTTCAGAGGTTGCCTGAGATTTAACAAAATAGATGAATTATCACGTGCAAATTGACTTACACTATCAAAATTCTAAGGGATAGATGGGACAAGTAGAATGTTGTTTAGGGTGACTGGAGAGTGAGGAAACATGGGTGAGTGAGAAGTGGTAGAACCAATCAACTAATACAGCTCAGGGTAATGTGGTGACGTGTTTTAGGAGTTGACAAGTTAGAGATAAGAGAAGGATTACCAGCTATATATAATAAGCTCCATATCTAAAATCCAAGATCCCACATACTGAGATAAGGAAACATTAGAGTTAATGAGCCAGTGTGGCCAAAGAGGAAACTGTTGAACTGCCATAAAAAAAAAAAAAAAGGAATAAAACAGGGTTCCAACCCCGTCGAAAATTACTCAAACAGCAGCGAAGAAATCTTCAAACAAGACCCAGAAGCTGGAAAACAAAGAAGGTCTGACTATGCACAGGTGGCAAAACAAATAGATTGTTGGAGATGTGTAGTCCTCATCAAGGAATAACAGAACCGAAAAATACACACCAAAAAGGTACAGTGGTCAGTTTTGTGCAGCAACAAACCAAAAACACCAAATACCAAGACGAAACGCATAAAAACTCAAGTAGGGTAGCTGAAATTCAAGACCCAAACACCAAATAGGGCCACAACAAGAAGAGGATAAGCCGACGAACACGACAGAATAAATGACAGTGTAGATGGAGATCAGGAAGGCGGCACGTGAGTTAGATGCACCAAAGTGACTCGGCGTCTAGCGGCGTGTGTCGGTGCATGAACGATTGTTTTACAATTGTGTTTTAGTGACTGATAGATCAACACTATCTAAGACGGGTGGACGGGCACATGTCTCTGGAAGAGGTTCCAGCGACAGTCCTTTGGCGGCTCTGGCAGCAATTCTGATGGAGGTGCAATGGCGTTGTGACCGGTCTGCTGGACAGTGGGTTGGCAGTCACAGTTTCTAAAGCCCTGACAAGGATGAGTGATACGAGAGAAGAAACTATATCGAACCAAATCTCTGGATACGAAGTTGAATGGTTTAGAATAATTGACTTCCATTTCACAGCGGGGTTGTACAAGTATATATGAAGAGAAAATCTCTCAAAATAAGGAAACTATATCAATGATAATAGAGAGAATAATCCTAATTATGACTATAATCAACAAATTGAAGTACATCTTATCTTATATATAATCAAATTCAAGTACCTGGTTATCCATTCCAATGTCCCAACCGAAACCTTTTTGTTATTTACAGTTGCAACAACACCAGATCCAGGTTCTTCCAGGAATGTTTCATTTGCTACCTGCAAATTTTGCTTAAAGAATAAGCTGGCAGTCATCAATTTCCGGACAAAAAGGTGACACACCTAAATATGAAAGGCACACATTACTACTAGTAAGTTCTATTCTATAAATCTCATTAGTTAGTCAGATTACCAAGAAAATTATATAGTGTTATTAACGAGTTGGTCTCCTATAGATAGAATAACATACAATGACTGAAAAAGGTTACAAAGAGTTAAAAACCCATTGACATAGCTTGAAGAAAAAGATAGCATCTCAATCGCAAACATATCATGTAATGTTCATGAGATAACCCCAAATGCAGATAACAAAATCAAACATTGTCAAGAAATGACATGAGAACCTTAGCGTCAAGACTATTAACTGCCCGAGCGGCATCCACAATTGCTTTCCCAACTGGATGTACTGAATTTGATTCTACAGCAGCTGCTAAGCTCAGAACTTCAATATCAGACAAAGCATTGTTTTTAGTTTGGCTGCATTGAAAAGGCACTGTTATATCATCTTTTGCATAACTTTGGCTAAATAAATCATATATAATAAGATACAGACACTATATGGTTTAGAATAAATCATATGTATTAACAACATGGGAAATACATATCATCTTGTGTGGACAAATAACTAGAGAAATTCAACATTTTATAGATAAACAATCTTTCCAAATGAATTGATTGTGATAAATGGACAAAAATTTCTTGACCTTCACTACCTTGAATTTGCATTTTCTATGCATGTAGGAGTGACAATCTTTGTCACAACAGGTTTACCAATCGTGAGGGTCCCTGTTTTGTCAAACACCACAGCGTTTACCATGGCAAACTTCTCTAGAATGTTTCCACCACGCAAAAGTAATCCTCTTTTAGCCCCCAAAGAAGTTCCAACCTGTTACACACACACACAAATCAAACACAACAATAAGTAAGGTGGTGGCATATGTGGTCTCTGAAGATTTTACCAGCACAGCAGTAGGTGTGGCTAACCCAAGTGCACATGGACAAGCAATAACCTGCATTAATAGGCAAGTATTACTATCAGAAAATATATTAGAAATTTCATTTAAGCAATTGGAAACTCAAAATAGGCTTATTTCCTCTTTCTTATTAAGGAAAATAAGAGCGAGAACAAGCAGCTGGAATGTGTAATTGTGTATCAAATTGATTTTGCCTTCGAAAGCCACTCATTTATATTAAAAGAATCAGTCAGTTGAACTAAGAAATACATTTGGGCTTATGTTAACAAAACTTAAGTGCCTAAAAGCTCTTATGCCGTGTTAAAAAATATTCACTCTAAAGGACTAAGCCATAATGAGAAACCACACAAACAGATCTTTACAATAGACTAACATTATATAGATGACGGGATAATATGCGAAGGGATATATGTCCATAAAAATATTTGAAAAACATACCAGAACACTGCATGCAAGCTGCAAAGCCAGGGAAACTGTACTTCCTTGATATACGGTAGCAGGTAAAATGTGTGAGCCAAACACACTCCAAAATGTAAATGTGGTAACAGAGGTTGCCATTACTCCATACGTGAAGTATCCTGCTACCTGGTTACACAAAATGCTGTTTCTCGAATTAGAAGAACATATGTAAGCAAGACGATATCACGATAATTGAAGAAGAACATGTTGCTAACATTCCTTTAGTTGAAAATACTTATAAAACCAGAAACGGATCATATACACAGATTGATAAAATTCTAGAATGAAAAAGAAAAGGAGAAAATATGATATTAGAACTGAAAATGTTTCTACATATTGATCTCAACTATTACTGTAGTTTTTATATTGATTCAGTTGAGTTTAATTTTATTCGTCCAAAATAGAATATCTAGAGTGGTCTATATTTAAATTCATATTTATTAAATAAGAGCTTAATAAGAAATGTAAGGGAAAGCGATTCCTACAGTCCCATTTTGCAACAGAGCCTCCTGCATTTTTGGTTCTCAGGTAAATGAAAGAGTATGTGCTAAATTAGCTCACAAATGTTTAAAAGTAAGATGTCGTATTTCTTTCTGGGGACATACATTGAAACAAAGGAGAGAGACAATAAAAAGGAAACATTAGGTTTCGTGACTTTTAGATGCATAGATAAGGCTACAGTTTTTTCTTTCTTATACCAATTATTAGGTAGCATGACTTTTAGGTGCATAAGATCGCATGCTTTTTACCAAGTAAAAGCCAAAAACCTAATCCTATCCCAAAGAAACTGCTCATCCAAAGACACCCATCATCTTGAAGATTTAAAAAAATTACTCTCCAGTCTCCAAACAAAAGAGCCAATACATGATTATTATAATTTTGAAGGCACATAACACAAACACATCATACAGCTAAGATGCTTGGACCCCCTGGTAAGGCCAACTATAACAACACCCCCTCCCCAAGAAAAAAAATCATGCCAGCTTAAATCATTATGAGCTTGTAAAACTGTTTATAATCAGGTTCTGTGTTTGGGTCAAATTTATCAAGACCGTAAAATCTTCCAAGCCAGAAAAAAGCATCAATCGCAATGCTAAATCAGTCGCCATAATTTGATGAATTAACTCATGCAATCAGCCAGGTCACTTAACGTAGGAACAAAACACACTCTATAAAATAATTGGATTCAGTGGGAGAACCTTGTCAGCCAACCGTTGTACAGGAGCTTCTCTACTTTGTGCCTCTTCAACTAGACGAATAATGTCTCCGATAGCAGTCTCACCACCTGGTCTCCGCACCTCTATTGTAAGAGTTCCATTAAGATTTATACTTCCAGCTGCAACCTCACTCTGAAGACATAAAACCCATCAATCAGTTACTTAATTCAACTGCTAGTCCAGCCACAGGTACAGAAATGTTAAGAGGGCTGATAACAAAAAATGAAGTACCCATACAAAGATACCATTAATTAAAAACATAATGGTATCCCTGTTTAATTGACATATGGCACACAATGCCCTTACGAATCTAGAATCAATGATCACAGCATCCACCATCATTAAAAAGCACCAAAAATATCATTAAAGTCAAATAAATCTCAGATTATAATGTGTTGAGATACAATTTACCCCAAGTTCTTTTGTTACTGGCAGCGGCTCCCCAGTGAAACTTGATTCATCTACAGTACTTCTACCAGCTCTCACAATTCCGTCAGCTGGAATACGATCCTAGAAAATAGCATATACATAGCTTTAAAAGAATAGCAAAGTAGCTATGATAAATATTTTATGCACGTCACTCCTCAAAATCTATGCATAATATGTTTAAACTTCAAATCACAATTATCAACAGTTTAGCAGCGCAAACACCATGATACTTGAAGAAATTGGAATCGAAGTGGTTAGATAGGCAATCCCTCCTTCACTTCTTCTCACAGTAGTGGACATATAGCATATTGATATTATCATTGTGTTCTGTTTCTTTAATACATCACTGGATCCAAAGATACGCCTAATAAAAAGTCGGTCTTTCTTTAGGGCACAATTGGAGCTTCTTCAGATGCCAAAAAGAGGGGAAGTAGTTACAGGGTTGAATCTGAATCCTGATAATATGTATATTCTGATATTACTTACTCCAGGTAATATGATAATTTGGTCTTCAACAGAAAGACTGTCTGAAGGAACTTCAACAACTGAGGCAGCCTCTGTTTCCCCATTATTAACCAGAAGGCGAGCTTTAGATGGCAATATGCTAAGAAGTCCTGTCATATCACTGGTTGCTTTAATTTTAGCTCTCTGTTCAAGATTCCTTCCCAACAAGACAAAAGCAATCAGCATAATAGGTTCCTCAAAAAATGCCTTCCAACCCTGCATTAAAAATTCCATTTAACACAATCAAACTTTCATTGATATCTAATGCATGTCCAGCTTCATAATTTCAACCAAAAAAAATTATTTTCCAGCTTCAGCTTAACAAATATACTGGGCTACGTAGTGCTAATAAGACTTGAGTAGTCCTATTAAAGGATAAAACTCAACCAACCTTTCAAGTCAGCTTTGTGGGGTAGAGTAGAGTCTAAAGTCCAAATTCTAAGATGGCATCGGAGCCACCTAAATCTATTATTAGGCAAAGATCTTGGTTATTCCACCCATTTGTCCATGTAAGATGGTAGGCTAAAATTGAATCAAACTGGACTATGACAATGAACATGGACGATCAAGGAACAAGTCAACTATTATTTCTTTAATTATAGCTAGTGACAAGAATATAGTCAATTAGATCAAATTAATTGATCCCACCAACCTACTTTTGTGTGTTCACCCATTCAAGCATGAGGGCTGAAACATGTAAAGTGTAAACTGTGAAAATTCTATGTATTTCTCATTGATGTGATACAAAATATATGAGGGTATGAATAACATAGGGAATACAATCAAATAAGGAAACTAATTAACTCCTTATTTACAAGAAAGGAAAGATTCTAAACGATAGTAAATGGAAAACAATTATCCCTATGATACAACTAACAATAACAATGCCGCTGTCCCTTAATGGCTCGGTCAGAATGGGGACGAAAAAACTATTTTTTAAACTTTAAGGACTAACACCGATAATCTCCCTAAATTGGGAAGCTAAAAACATAATTAACCCAAATATCTTATAACACCTTTTGAATGCTTTCATTCCTAACACACTCATCAACATAGGGAATTCAAACTTTCAATTTTCTTTCGGTATTTCAATTTAACTGAGTCACAAAACGCAGCCAGCAACTAAATAAATTTAAAATTACAAGTTGAAGAAAGCAGATTTCAAAAATACATTTTACCAATTTCGGCAGCAAAACAGCAAATGAACTGACTGTGAATGATGACAAAGCCCCAAGACCAACTAATGTGTTCATGTTTGGCACCCTTTTAAAAAGACTTTTTAAGCCATCAAGGATAAGTTGGCGGCCGGGACCAAGTAACGTAAACAAACACAAGGATAGATGAAACCCGACAGAATGAAATGCATGGATCCATGGTGTCTTTGCTGCAAATAAATGGGAGAGATGGCCAACAAGACACACAGCACAAAGAGCCCAAGAAACAGCTAGCTCACGACCTTAAAAAAGTATATCAAAAGAAAAGATGCAAGTCAATTAGCCTCAGAAGTCACAGCAGATGAATCATCACAACTGCTCAGAAGTATCTTAAGGAGGATCTTGTTGCTACATTTAATGCATTTAAAGAGATGCTTACCACTTTCTTTTAATTGTCTATTTCTTTCCTCCACCTTTCTTTCAAAAATTTGTAGGAAATTTTCTCTTGTTGAATCTGCACTTTCAGAAATAGCAGAATAGTCACGCAAACAAACATATCATTGGAGAAAGCTAGTTTAGTTTAAACTAATTTAAATATTTTTTTATCTCTCTAATGTTTTTCATTTTGGTCCTTGTAAGTTTTGTTATTTAGTGGTCCCTGTAATATTTTTTTTCCGTTTTGGTTCCCGTTATTGTTTTAGTCTCTGTAATATACTTGTTGTTTTGTTTTGGTTCGCGTAATATTTGGTTTACGTTCGACTAGTCTTTGTATAATGGGGAGAAAAACGAAACAAACTGAACACAAGCAAAATATATCTATCACAGGGAAGGGACTAAAATGAAAAAGAAATATATTATAAGGAATAAAACAAAATAACACAGATCAAAACAAAATATATAAATTACTGGGACCATTTTATAACAAACTATTTTGAAGGAACTAGAATGAAAATCGAGTATATTACATAGAACAAAAATATATTTAAACCTTTAAACAACATACAGGCCATAAGCTTCAATTTTGCAACAGAATTTGATCACTCTGAAAATTGTAACTTCAACTAAGATAAAATTTAAAAATAACAATCATCAGATTTCTAAAACCCGATTTTCCAAAAATATTAGCATAAATTAATTCTTGTTTAAAATATTTGGAAAATTAACCACTCATCAGGCTAGTGATGTTCAAAGGGTGGTTAATACGTAACCATGGATTGACTTAACTAAGCACGCTGGCAGGTTCGTTATTCCTAGATTGAAGTATCACTGTAGTCTACAAGTAAAAAAGAATATTCTTTATGCTTCAAGGCTTCAAGCCAATAAGTACAAAAGCTTGAATCATCGTTATCTTTGTATATGATCAAGAGAACTAACTAGGTGGAGGGCATCACGTTGCAGTAAGAGAACAGTATAGTTGCAACCTGATAAGCATCCAAGCACTTGGGGAACCCTTCCCTTGAAAAGCTAGCTATAAAGGGAAAGAACCAAGCCACTTAAATACTCCACTCCACTGAACATCCCATACTATTTGATGTGGAACTTGGGCACTCCACAATACCCGAGTCCTTATCACAACAATAAAAGGTGCTGTATTTTGTTATGCTATAGAGGGTAAAAAATAAAATACAGCAGCTGCAAACATTAATTGGGTATACAACTGTCATGCAGACAAATCAAAACACAACCAACTTCATAGGATAAGAGTCCACAAACTTCTGATAACTAAAGCATTGCTACTTTGAGATTCAACATCAGCAAATTCTTCAACATTCCCGGGAGCCTGAACACAGACACAGCTCTACAATACCCTCCACAAGAAGCCACAAAATCGCACCTACTGAAGGGAGAGATCGTATTATAACATCAAGTATGGTTTTTAAGCTATCCTATAGGCCTAATAATGAAGGATAGAAGATTTGAAAACAGTTAACTGATATGAAAGGTATTGTGGTCAACTTAAAACCTCACAAATTGAGGGCATACCAATGACTCTAGACAACCCCTTTTTTGCATTTATATGGTGAAATAACCCTGTCAGTTACTAGATTCCCACCTGCCACTTAATCCACCAAATTTCAAATAAATCAAATGAATAACAACATATGGTAATATCTAATCTCATTTGAAGTGATGACTGCTAAGTGGACGTCTAGGGGAGTAAGGTATCCAATACCATATGTTATGTCCATTTGACAATTCAACCGTACCTCCATGCTTTTTGAATCATTGTTTAGAAAGAGTCTAGTCTATACTGTTTCCAAATTGAAGTTCAGTATAAAATTAAATTAATATCAGCAAGGACTCAATTAATAAACTTCAGAGATGATGAGAATCTAGAAATAGACAGGAATGAGGTGCATATACCTGTAATCGTAGAAGTTAAAGTATGGAATTTAAGAATAACCAACCAAACATGCAACTTTTATGATCATTATGCATATAGCAAGGAACTAGGTCATCCGTAAATAGCAAGGCAAGCCTTTTTCTCAGCCAAAAATCACCAAAACATAACGAAAAGATACACTACATAGAGGACCTTAAAAATATACCTCGAAGGCAAGAATTGAAACCACAGTTAGTTAAATGTTCTGCAAGTATCTTCCCTAATTGCTTTTGCCAATTTGGTGTAGTTTTTGCTTCAGATACAGGCCAAACTATTGCTGTCTCTGTTGTTAAGTTTACACTAGCAGATGACACTTGCGGCTGCCAGTGAACGTAAAAAAAAAAAAAAACAGGATTCAGATTACAAAAAGGTGAAAATATTATATATGTGAGAGTAAGAAATTCAAAGAATACAACAACAATCAAGCCTTATCCCACTAAGTAGAGTCGACTATATGGACCAAACGACACCATAATGTTCTATCATATATCATATCTCTATCCAAATCATTAATCTCTAGGTCTTTCTTAATAGTTTCTCTTCTAGCTTTTCTAGGTCTTCCTCTGCCTCTAGTAATTTGACTACCTTCCATCACATCTGCTCTCCTTACTACCAAATTTACAAGTCTCCTCTCCACATGCTCAAATCACATAAGCCGAGTTTCCACCATCTTTTTTACAATAGATGTTGTCCCAACTCTCTCTTTAATGATGGCATTCCTAATCCTATCTCTTCTAGTCTTTCCACATATCCAACGCAACATTCTAATCTCTACTACACTTATCTTATTCTCATGTTGGTTTTTTACTCCTCAACACTTGTCCATACAACATCTCCCGTCTAACGGTTGTACGATAAAAAATTCCCTTCAATTTGAGTAATACTTTTTTATCACATAAATCACCCGAGGTCCACCTCCATTTATTAAAGAACACACAAGACTAGTTTTTTTCCCTTTTGGTTATCTTTTACTTCAGGTAAAAGAGAGAGGTTATCAAGGATATACAAACAACCAAAATAGAATGTCAATCTTACTCTTAAAATAATTTTCACTTTTTTGGGGAATAAGCATTAGCCCAATGGTATATATAGGTTGAGACACGAAAAAGTATTAAGAAGGACGTCCATAGTTCGATCATGTTAGTAACATTTCTCCCTCTCCTAACAAATTAACCGCTAGCGTTTAACTAAAAAAGAAAACAAATTCAAATTTAAGAATTTTGATTCACTAAACTAAACCACCGCAGTTTGTGATTCTTCTAAATCAATTCTAATAAATAATCATCCACAGACTTATGAAACTTCAATTACTGTGAGTCTGCATTTTTATTTTTCATCTCATTTCAACCACCTAACTGTATAAAACTTAGCAAAACACACTCAACATTACATCAATGACATCAGAAATAAGATAATGGGAAACACCAAAAGATCAAAATCAAATATAGAATCCAAATATTAAAAACTCACTTGACTTTCCAGAATCCTTTTCACAGACGCTGCACACCCCCCGCACACCATTCCCTATCACGCACACAAACACAGCTGAACTATTTAAATAAATCAACAAACAAAAATAAGAACGAAAAAAAAAATCAGCGTGTGAAGAGTTCAAACCGAAACATCAAGAATGATAACATCGGGCGAAAGATCCGAAAGCTCCTGAGCCGTGTCTCCAACTAATTTGATACTAACATCTCCAGACTCACTGCCAGAATCGCCACCTCCTCCGCCACCGCAGGCTCCAGAACCTCCATTTCCACCGCCGGCGGAAGAAGTAAAGTAAGCGGCTGAGTTCGAAATGCAGCGCGTACGGCACGGCGTTCGTGAAAGCAGCGAGTGGAGGATATTGAGCGACGGAGACGGCGGCACAGAAGTGAAAGAGGTGGAAGAAGACGGAATGCGGAAGCGGTTGTTGTAGGAAGCAACAGCGCATTTGAGGTTGCGTCGGAAGAAAAAACGATGAGGTGGTCCGGATAAATGGCGGTGGAGAGCTCTGAAAAGTACAATCTGCGCCGTCGTGGTGACGGAGAACGCAGAATCCATTGAATTGGAGAAGAATTGAGAAGAGTCGCACAGTCGCTATCCTATCATCTAGTCGCGACTCGCGCGCATAGCTACTTATTTTATCAGCTTACTTCGCTGCATTGCGTTTTCGAATTTCTTTCCTTTTTTTTTTTTTGTTAGGAAAATTTCTTACCTCTGTTCGGTCTTCACTTCACTACAATTTTTGTTGTGAAATTCATTATTACAGTTACATATTAATGACATAAATCTGAGGAAATAATTATTGAATTATCCGACATTAATTAGTTAAATATTCAATTGTTTTACAGAAGTTAAATATATTCAATTAAATTTGTTTGTTTTTTCTTTTAGTTAAAAAAATGTTTTTAATTATAGAAACATAATTAAATTGAATTATTAATTTGTGTTTAGTTCACATTTTGTATACTTAATTTTATAATTCAAATTATTTTGTATTTGTGACTTACTAAAAGAAATAGAAATTGTGTGTTATATTATATGGAAATATTATTTTAATTATTTTCTATTTATTACTTTCTATTTAAGGGAAAATTTCACTTGTTATTTTGGGTAAATTGTTTGTTTGATATCTCGATCATTCGTTAACCCTTCACACTTATTGCCACATTAATTAAACCTAAGATAGTATCATCCATTCGGTTGGTTGGTTGTTTCTGCGTTTCAATCCTCTCAATCAATTTCTTTACACCACTTTCTCAACAATATATATAAACCATCAGATAAATCAAATAGCTAATAGAGAAGAAGTAGATATTAGATTTGTTTTCTATAACTTTCCGAAAACAAACAATTTATTTATTTGTAATAATAATAATAATAAAATAGCAATTACCCAAAATTGAGCACTAACTTCCTTTTGTTCCTGGTTTTTTTTATATTTTCATCCTTAAACATGTACTCTTTGAACTGCCACACACAGATATTCTAATGCCACTGTAAAGATACTAATAACCTTAACACCATTTTTCTTATTATACTATTTATCATTGTTAATGTTTTTTTTTGTTGTTGTTGTATATAAGAAAAAGTAATATATAGATATGAATGATGTTGACAAGTGTTCTATATTAAAAATAGTAATTTTTTTAA
>JBBPBQ010020323.1:11533676-11544452 GCA_037974755.1 Cicer yamashitae
AATTTTTTTAAATAAAAAAAAAAAAAAGAAAATCGAAACCTCTAAAATATTGGAAACACAACTTCCAATATAATTTTAATGAAAATTTTATATAAATGTATCATTAACAAGTGGTCTTTAATAACTTTTTCTTAAAAATAGAAAAATTTGGTTAAAACTTTAAAAACACAATTTCTAATACACTTTAAATGAAAAATTTCTATAATTGAATTATTAACATGTACTTCAAAAATACTTATTAGTATTTCTCTATAAATATATGTGATCGAATTTTATGATTTAAATGACTTAATTTAGTTTGAGAAAAAAAAATCTGAATTATTTGGTGTGTTAAAAGTTAAAAAAATATAACATATAATTTTTGTTACATTTATTTTTGCATACTGCTATGTTAGTTTTTTCGATTCATCTTTGTCATGGTTGCAGATTCTTTTATTTATTTTTTATCATTTGTAATTACTTGGAGTGATTGTTACTTTATTATTATTATTATTATTTTATAACTGTTTAGTTTTTGGAAAGTTACACAAAACAAATTTTTGTTTGATATATCCAGTGGTTTATATGTATTCTAGAAAGTGGTGTAGAAAAATTGGTCGAGAGGATCCGGATGCCCTTTTGTTAAAACAAAATTTCATTCTCGGCGGTCCCAACTAGTGTTCAGCTCACGAGCTGCAAATGTAATTGAGACTAGAACCTTACACAAACATGTATGTCTTTCAATGTACAATCCACCACTTTAGAACATATGATCTTCATAGGTTCTATCTATATCATCGAGTAAGTATCGCATGGTAACAAAATCAAATATATAGTATTTAGACACATACAAAAAGGAAATTTTTTAACAATGAAAATTTATTTAAAAAATATTTTTTAGTTAATATTTATTTTATTTTTTTGTGTTTAAATACTATTCATTTAATCTTGTGATCATATGACTCGTATAATTTTGTTTTATATTTTAAATCTGCAGTAATATTTAAATCAGCAATACCCTTTCATTTTAAACAACTATAGTTATCATCTCAATTCTTGACATTATTTACTAAATCAAATTTCCTCTTATGCTAAACCAGCTTTAGATGCTCTAAAATTATTTTCACATACCACACTTTAAATGACGCCAACCTGACGGTTGCTCTCAATCTAATAAGAAAATCTTTATGTATTTCGGATTTCCCCGATTGATCCAACAACAAAAAAGTACATACCATACATAGTCATTTGTGCTTATTTCTTGTCTCATCCTGAAGGATCAATTCTAAGTTTTTTGGTTGGCAACTTTAGAGGTCTCTTACAGAGTTTTGAATTGGTCATGGATGTGTTTCTTATAACAAAAGATTTTTATTGTGCACGATATAATTGTAACTATATCATATTAAACATAGAATCATTAGTGTATAGAGTGTAATCAGCATGCTCATTACAAAATATAGTATAATCAGCATACGTCGTATAACTGTCATCCAAATGTATGATTGAAATATAGGAATTCTGTATCAATCAAAACATTGGTGCTTATAGGTTTCTTAATGCACACTGAAGGGGTAATTTTATATACATGGCAGTAACGCCCTAATGATAACCAAGAGGAGCCGGTGCCTCCCGCAGTTCTTTACCGTGGAAGTGGATATCCTGCATGCAAAAACAAAATTGTATTAAAAAAACAGGTAACACCAATGCAATATGACTGCCCAGCATTTTTATCTACAAAAAAAAATTGTCCAACATTTGAGTTAACATGGTAAATCAGGTAGCCTGTGTTTCAAATCAACTCTGAAACAGCCACTTTAAGAGGTAGTCCTCTGCCTAGGTGGTTACAATTTCTAATCTCCCTCCATGTTGAATATAAGTAAATCTTCATTGTGTGGGTGAAGTGAACAATTAAATGTATACTGATTTATTTCTGTCTATTTAACTAAGCTTGACAACAAATGCATACTTCTGCAGCCCTTTGTACAGTCTTTAGCGACACAGCCTATACACTTTGAAATTCTAGGCAGTGCATGTGAGGAATTTGGGGGGAAAAGGCCATCTGGTTTCCGTCAGATTATACCCTTTGTGTATATTACCTTCTATCAAATCCTAAATTGTACAGTTTTCATGTTTTGTATTTCAAAGAAAAAACTATTCAATATATGTTTACAAGCTGGAGAGGAAAATGACATGAAAAAAGCACAAAAACAAATACACAGTAGACACAAATTTAAGAAGATAGATTGGCAGACCTGAACAAGCATAGTTCTATGGAGAAAAAAAGAATCATCACATAAGTAATAAATAACACTCACAGAAGCAAAATGGTTCACATCTCGATGGTGAGCCTCATCAGCACGAATGACTGTTATAACATCTTTCAATCTGGCATCCTTAGGAAGCCTCCAATAGTCTATTGCAATGGCAGGAGCAGGAACGTTTTCAACTGCACCACTTTCAATGTCCTTTAAATACTCAGTGTAGGAATGTATAGCTTCCTCCTCAAGGTACCCAACAACTCTATGAGCCAGTTTTGGGGAGAGTATGTAAAGTACGAAGAAAGCATTGAAGAAAACTCCCTGTACAGTAAGAACCAGCAATCTTTCATACCATTTAGGCTTCACAAGTTCCACCATAGTCATTAGGTGCATCCTCTCATTCTCCGCTTCCTCAAGTAATGCTTTGATCCAACCACCACTTTGCTGAAATTTACGGAGTGACCTGAGGTGCAACAACATCCCTCCTACCATTCCAGGAACAGCTGCAACTGTTTCAAGCATCATTGCACGACAACCATACTGTCTCTGAAAACATGCATAGGTAATGATAAATAACAATTGAGAGAATTTCCATTGAGAAATATAATAACAAAATTTTCTAACGAAGCTGCAATATCGAGTCTGTATCTAACTATCTACATAAACATACAATATCCATGGATGATTGTTTCCATGAATAATATAAAAAATAAATGTAATTGTGCATGTTACTAATAGCCAAACCAAGTGGTAGTTGAGCAGTTCTAAACTAAACAAACCAACATAACTTAAGAGCACATAAATATAGCACAGTGTAAACACTTCCTTCTTTTTTTTCTTTTGTTATGAATCATACACCATAGGATATTTCAAAATCAAGTGCTATATTACACACCTTAAAAAACAAATCTGTGGGAATTCTGAGGAGCTTTACTGTCCTGTAAGCGACTTTATCCAGAAAGTTTTTTGGAGCATGATGCTTAGTCAGATCAATGGACAAGTTTGAATCATAAGTCTCCCACGGCTACAAAGAAGAAGAAAAATGACCGTGAGCATTCAAATAAAATAAAAAAACATAGCTCGATGATTCAGATCAATAACCAGTACTATATTTTACACACAAAAAAAATTAAAATTTAAAAATATTCCAAAAATCATTTATCATATACTAACGAAATTTCGTCTCATAAACAAACCAAATTCCGCGTATAGAAATTATGAATTAGTGAAAAAGTAATCAACACAAGGAAATTCAATTCATAAAAACCTTGATATTCATAATAAAAAAATAATTACCATGAAACAGTTCCAAGGCCACTCCGTCCCATCCTCTCTCTTAATCTTCGGCCTTGAAATCCCCCAATAACTCGACACCACCACGTTATTCTCACTCTTCCCACCCTTTGTTCGCGAACTCTCTTCCTTCTCCTTTTTCTTCGCCTCCGCCTCTCTCGCCGCTGGCATCGACGGCGCCGCTTGCGAAGACATCATCCTCTTCCAATAAAAGAACCCTCCGTTACCGCTTTGTCTGATTTCAGCCGCCAGAAGTGGCCTGACAACCGCCGAACCGTGACGGTTACAGTTCCGGCCATTTGTCAGAGCTCGCCGAACAACATAGCACAATGCTGAATGCTTCATCTTTCGAAATAAGGAAGCGCGTTTTGCAAAGTTCCCAAGAAATCTGGAATTGCGGTTGATTGAGTGGGTTTAGCAATGGAATTGACGGTTGAGATGATGAGAAAAATATGGAGGGAATTGACGCGCATAGTTTGGATAAGAAACTGTCATTAAACGAGCATCAGTACTTGGAGTAAGGCGGTAGAACTGGGTTTGAATTTGCTGCATCGTAGATAGTGTAGTGCTCGGAATAGTTCAATCAGGGCGAGGATTGGCTTTCTTGATGTCTGATGGTGACCGTTTGATCTAAGAGCACATAGTAATATGGCCAATGGCTTGGATAGTTAGGATGATGAAGTTTTTGTCTATAGAGTTTTGTGTTCCACGGTGTGTCATGTACAAAGTTTTTTTTTTTTAAGTTTTTACGGATAAAATAAATAATTTAAATTTTGTCAAAATAATAAGAAAACCATAATTAATCAATTTGGTCTTTTACATTTATATTGTATAATAGTATATTTTAAAAATATTTGGGTTAGTAAAATAAAAAAAAGAGTTGGCCTAGCTACGAACTCACTTTCTACATGTTTTTTTACTAGTTCTACATATTATTTTAAAAACTCATATTTGTATACCTTGAAGAGTATATAATACACTATCTTTTTATAATATATATAGTTCTTGTATTAGTTCAATTTCATAAAATTTTGTCAACACAAAACCCCATCCAAGTAATGATTTAATTAGTTTGGAAATAATATAATTCTTTTTCACTTTAGAGGATTCTAATCACGATTATGTGATTGTGTTCTTTATCATAACTTTTTTACATGGCAATAATTAATATTTCTTACATAATTTTTTTAAATAGAATTACAATACCGTAACTTTCTTGAATTATCCAATCTAAACCATCTATTTTTATACTATAAGTTCAATATTGAATGCTGTTTTTTATAAGGATAGTGAATATTAATAAACTTTCAGGTTATACAACGCACACTGAAAAAGATATTTTATTTATTGAACACCAGAAAATTGAAAGTTTAGACAACAAAGATTATAAATTGCTATTTGGTAAAGAAAAAAAAACAGACAAAAACAATGACTCAATGATTACCAACAGCAGCTGGAGCTGGAGCCTCTTTCAATTCCTTTCCTTGATGATGAATATCCTGCAAAAAAGAAGAATAACACAACATTCAGAACAAATGATGAAAAAAGAAATTAAAAAACCAAGTGTGTTTAAGACAAACTAAAATTGATAATTTAACACTCACATGAGCAAAGTGATTGACATCTCTATGATGAGCCTCATCAGCACGAATAACAGTGATAACATCCTTAAGAGTTGCATCTTTAGGAAATCTCCAATAATCAATTGCAATACCAGGAGCAGCTACATTCTCAACTTTACCACTATCAATTACATTTAAATGTGGTGTGTATGGAATCACAGCCTCTTCTTCGAGAAATTTTTTTTTTCAATTTTTTTAAAAATTAAATATTATAAAGTTGTATAAAAAAAATCGATTTTTCTCCATTTTGTTTAAAAGAATTTCAACTCACATAAAAAAAAAAAAACATGAATCTCTCTCGAGGTTGGGACGCTCTAGTCCTACCCATACCATTCTGCTTTATAGTTTAAATCTGCAGTAAAATTTAAATCAGCAGCACACTCCCATTTTAAAAAACCACTTTGTTACCGTTTTCTGTAAAATAATTAAATTTTAAAGTTTTTGTCTCTTTGTTACAATTTTTTAAAAAATAATAAATTTAAAAACTATTTAAGATGATAAACTATTTTTAATAATTTTTATAAAATTCATTTTTTATAATTGAATTTAAAAAAAAAAATAGACAAACATAAAACAATTATTTTTTTAAATCTCTAAACTGACCTTAAATCAAATTTCCTCTTCTGCTAAACCCAGCTTCAGATGCTCTAAAATTAACTTCCCATACCACAACTTTAAATGGCGCCAACTCAAACGGCAGCGTTACTTTTAATCTAAAGATTTTCCCGTGTTTCGGACTTCCCCAATGATCCCAAAAAAAAAAAATACATGTCATACATAGTCATTCGTGCTTGTTTCTTGTCTCTTTGCGAATGGATTAATTCTCAGTTTTTCGGTCAACAACTTCAGCCTGTGTTTCATATAACAAAAGATTTCTATTGTGCACAATATAATTGTAACTATCTCCTATTTAACATAGAATCATTAGTGTATTATAGGGCAATCAGCATGTTCATTACAAAAACTTTACTCATGATTTCGGTTGGATTAAATGAGATGGTTTTAATAAACAAATTTTTTAGAAGTTATTTTAAATAGTGTTTGATTTTATAATTTATAAATTTTTTTATTTTTTTTATTTATAATTTTATTATTTTATTAATTTTATTAATTTTATCTTTATGTAATACAAAATAACTACTCATTCACTAGTTCACATATAATCAGCTCAGTTTTACATATAAAGTTTAATTTATTTTTTATGTTAAATTGTAAATGGTAAATAAGTTGCATTCTTTTTAAAATTATTATTTATACACATGAAATTTATTAAATTCTTAGAGAATTTTTTAAAATTATGTTTGTATTATAATAAAAAGAAAGTAAATAATGTAAAATAAAAGTAAATAAATTACGTTTTCTGATTTTTTAATTTCAAAGATTTGTTGTAATTTTTTTTTTCTACCACACAAATCATAAATAAAAAATATATAATTATTTATAGCTTAATTTTACTAAATGAATCTTTCGAACAAAAGAAAAGACCCGGTTTATGTTTTATTATATTAAAAGAATATTTGTGAAAGTCAAGGTCACATTTACCACGTTAAAACGCTTCTCGTACTCACTGTTACAAAATATAGTATAATCAGTATATGTCATATAACTGTCATCCAAACGTATGAATAAAATACAGGAATTCTGTATCAATTAAAACATTGGTGCTTATAGGTTTCTTAATGCTCACTAAAGGGGTAATATACGGCAGTAATGCCCTAATGATAACTAAGAGGAGCCGGTGCCTCCCGCAGTTCTTTACCGTGGAAGTGGATATCCTGCATGAAAGAACAAAATTTTATTAAAAAACCAGAGAACACTAATGCAAAACGAATGCCCAGCATTTTTATCTAAAAAAGAAACATGTCCAACGTTGAGTTAACAAACATGGTAAATCAGGTAGCCTGTGTTTCGAAACAACTCTGAAACAACCACTTTCTTTAAACTAAATTTTCAACATACAAGTATAAAACATAGCAACACTGGAACTCGCCCAAATGAACAAATCAAACTACAAAATGTATCTTACTCTTAAGGATGTAGTCCTCTGCCTAGGTGGTTACAATTTCTAACCTCCCACCATTTTGAATATAAGTAAATCTTAATTATATGGGTCAGTGGGTGAAGTGGACAATTAAATGTATACTGATTTCTGTCTATTTAACTAAGCTTGACAACAAATGCATACCTTTTGGTAGTCATATACTTCTGCAACCCTTTGCACAGTCTCTAGCGACATAGCTTACACTTAGAAATTCTAGGCAGTGCATGTGACTAATTTGGGGCGAAAAGACCGTCCGGTTTCTGTCAGATTATACCCTTTGTGTTTTTTTTTTTTTTTTTTTTTTTTTTTTTTTTTTTGTGATCGTGTTTACAAGTCGGAGAGGATAACAACATGAAAGAAGCACAAAAACAAATCCACAGTAAACACAAATTTAAGAAGATAAGTTGGTGGACCCGAAAAAGCATAGTTTTATAAAGGGAAACAAAATATCATTAAACAAATGATAAATAACACTCACAGAAGCAAAATGGTTGACATCTCGATGGTGAGCCTCATCAGCACGAATGACTGTTATTACATCTTTCAATTTGGCATCCTTGGGAAGCCTCCGATAGTCTATTGCAATGGCAGGAGCAGGAACATTTTCAACTACACCACTTTCAATGTCCTTTAAATACTCAGTGTAGGAATGTACAGCTTCCTCCTCAAGGTACCCAACAACTCTATGAGCCATCTTTGGAGAGAGTATGTAAAGTACGAAGAAAGCATTGAAGAAAACTCCCTGTACAGCAAGAACCAACAGTCTTTCATACCATTTCGGCTTCACAAGTTCCACCATAGTCATTAGGTGCATCCTCTCATTCTCCGCTTCCTCAAGCAATGCTTTGATCCAACCACCACTTTGTTGAAACTTACGGAGTGACTTGAGGTGCAACAACATTCCTCCTACCATTCCAGGGACAGCTGCAACTGTTTCAAGCATCATTGCGCGACAACCATACCGCCTCTGAAAATATGCATAGGTTATGATTGAGACCATTTCCAAGGAGATTATCATACAAAATTTTGTAATGAACCGGCAATATATCTAATCTGTAACTGTAAGTACATATTTCTTACAACAAATTAAATACATAACATACAATATTGATGGTGCATATTTCCATGAATAATCAAAAAAATGAATATATCGGTGTACATTTTACCAAAACAAAGCAGACATTTATTTTTTATAGTACAAAAATAAGCTTCTTTCTTTGGAGAAATGAGTATGAGATAAATTTTATAATCAAACCAAGTGGGAGTTGAGCAGTTCTAAATTAAACAAACCAATATTAAGAGCACATAAGTATAGCACCCATTTTCAGAAATAATATACATTTCCTTCCTTTTATTTCTTTTGTTATGAATCATACCATATGGTATTTTCAAAATCAAGTGGCATAATACACACCTTAAAAAACACATCTGTGGGAATTCTGAGGAGCTTCACTCCCTTGTAAGCGACTTTATCCAGAAAGTTTTTTGGAGCATGATGCTTAGTCAGATCAATGGACATGTTTGATTCATAAGTATCCCATGGCTACAAACACAAAATAAATCAAGCCGGTGAGAAATCAAAGAAGAAAAAAAAACAGTTCCAAAAAAGTGGCATTATGTTGTGATTTGATTGGGTGCACCCATAAAAATGTTTTACACGGCGTAGAAATTAATCTCACAAGCATAATCACAGCGACACTCACAAACGAGACAAGATCAAATTCCGCATTAAGAAACTATGAATCAGTGCAAAACCAATCAATGCAAAGAAATTCAATTCACAAAAACCTTGGCATTCATAATAAAAATCATTACCATGAAGCAGTTCCAAGGCCACTCTGTTCCATCCTCTCTCTTAAGCTTCGGCTTCGAAATCCCCCAATAACTCGACACCACCACGTTTTTCTCACTCTTCCCACTCTTAGTTCGCGAACTCTCCTCCTTTTTCTCCGCCTCCGGCATTGACGGCCCCGCTTGCGAAGCCATCATTCTCTTCCAATAAAAGAACCCTCCGTTTCCGCCATCGGCACAGAAGCTCCTCTGTCTGATTATCGCCGCCAGAAATGGCCTTACAACCGCCGAACCGTGACGGTTACAATTTAGGCCACTGATCAGAGCTCGCCGAACGACATAACACAATGCCGAATGCTTCATCTTTGGAGGGAAGGAATCGCGTTTTGCAAAGTTCCCAAGAAATCTGGAATTGCGGTTGCTGAAGAAGAAGCGTAGCTCGTATATATGGGTCCCATGATTAGAAATGTTTTTCACTGTTGATTGAGCAGGTTAGCAATGGAACCGACGGTTGAGATGATGCGAAAGGTATGGAGGGAGTTTGACGTGCAATAACGCGCGTAGTTTATGGATAAGAAATTGTGATAAACGAAATGAGCGTCAATAGTTGGAATAAGGCGGTGAGACTGGGTATGGATTCGCTGAAGCTGCTAGTGCTCGGAGTATTTTACCGGACGTGTCTAAAGTTTAAGGCGTAATTAAACGAAAAGCACTATGCAATATAATACAGATACTCAGTTATCAAGGCGTAAGCTAGAACCGACACATTCTTTCACCCCCTTCATCACATAGCTTACTATAGACGGTCAGAGACGAACACTTTGTAATTACTGTTTTTAATTTTAAAAATTCAACTTACTAAAAAGAAAAAAAAATTACAATTTTAATAATTATAAAAAATGTAAAATAAATTTAAATTTTATAAAATTTCAAAATTTATCTTAGTTTTTGTTAAAAACATTCAATTTTTTAGTTTATTTAGTGTCAGTTTAGTAACGTCAATATATTAATAAATTAACTTATAATTTATTGAGTTAATTTATAAACTTGTTTGATCAAATTATCTGTTTTTGGTTTAAAGTTTTTTACAACTTTTTTTGAGATTTTATTTCATCTAGTATTTGAGTTATAGTTTTTTATATTTTCTTTTATTTATAATTTTATTATTTTAATTTTATAACTATTTGATCTTTATATAAAACAAAATAATTATCACATTCATTCACTCTCTCGTTAGACATTTCTTCTTTTCTATTACTCTCTCATTCATTATCTTTTATGATCTGTTTAGTGAATAACATTAATGATATTCAATTTTTTTTAGTCAGTGAATACTCAAATGATTATATTGTAGAAGGTTGGTCACGTTCAATCATACAAAATAACACTATCTAACCAAATATGAGAATCTCAAAATAAAACAATATAATAATTGTATATGACATGCAAGCTATCAAAACAAATCAAAATAAAATTAAATAATTATATATGAATCAAGCAAGTTAAAAGAGAACAATGCAATTATTAATTTTACAATTATAAAATGGTTATCTTATATTAGGGATGAACCTTGCATATGAAAAAAAAATCTAAAATAAAATTTTAATGGATTTTTAAAATAAAATTTATACATTTTATATGTTTTTAAAATTAAAAAAATTATGTACTTTTATGTTATTTTACAATTACAACAGTTAAATTTATCAAACACTTTATTTTTATTAACTTTTCAGCTAAAGTTATCAGCTTTAAGCTAGTTTTTTAATTATCAACCAATTTTTCAACTATAAAC
>JBBPBQ010020323.1:11553986-11579876 GCA_037974755.1 Cicer yamashitae
ATTGTTATTGTTATATTAATAATTTTTCTCTCTCTTTTAATTAGATTTATATTTTATATAGTGATGTATTTCCTATGATGTATGTATAAAATATCGATTTTCTGATGTCTAAATATCAATACTACTACTATTATTATTAGTTTAATTCTTATGTATGATTAATAAAATCTTTTTACATACATCACAATTATTAATGAAAATAATTTTAAAAATAAATATAATAAAAATAAAATATCTCTATGTAAAAATTACATTATGAAATGAGTCTTATTATTATTATTACTATTATTATGTTAATCCTTTACTTATTTCCGACAAAAGGTTTATCCTTTACGTATTGATACTAGTATAGTAAATTCACCGAAAAAGTATTAGCGTAGTTTACTACTTTTATATTAAAATAAACGCTTACAATTTTCTCGTATATTTTCTTATTACATAACCAACGTCTCTAAGTTATTTCACATAATATTTTTATTTCTTTGTCTTCCATGATATGAAATGAGTTTTTGGATGTGGTTGAAACATTTTCCTATAGTTTATACACAGCAGATATTCCCTTGTTCGAAAACTGTGAAGATCTGGCGAAGGTGGTACCAACATGGTGTACCTTGTAAATTTTCGTATGCACAGATCGGAATGATGCACGTGCTATAAAAAAGAGATGGCTCCACCTACCATCCAGGTGTCAAGCAAGGATTGGCTTAAGTAAAAAGGCATTATTGGGATTACAAAAATCAATTCAATTTTGCTGCCCAGGAATGGAAGGCTACTTTTATCAGGTGTGAACTAAAAAAAAGTCATGAACAATCAATAACGTCACTGTGTCAGAGCCAACACAAGAAGCTTACTGGAAAGAGCGAAAACAACCGAAACAAAGAAAGAATTCAAAGTCGCTGGTGTACTCTTCAGATTCATAGATATACACACTCATCTCTCTCCGCGTTGCTCTCTCTCTCTCTCTCTCTCTCTCTCACCATGGCGGAGCGTGGTGCTTCTTCTTACGGATTGACTCCTCGACTAGGTCAGCTTATTTTCTTCCCAACTTAGATCCCGTTTCATTTTTCTCTGAACGATTTCGCTTTCATTTCGCTCTGTCAAATTTTGATTGTTGTTCTCTGATTTTAGAACTGTGTTTTTTATTACTTGATGATATCTGATTTCGTATCAGTTCTTGTGAATATATGTTTTCGTTTGTTACGTAGGGTTAGGGTTTTGAATTAATTTGTTTGTTCAATTAGGTTTAGTAGGTGACAATGAACAAGCCTATTGACTTAGTTGACGTTACTAGGTGATGTCAATGGCTTGGACTACAAATTGACTTCAATGGACTATGTTTTTTCTGCAGAATAAAGCGATTTTTGTTCTCAAAATATGCTAATTGACTGAAAATTTTATATATGTTTGTTGCAATACGAGCTTGTTGTGGTTTTTGATTTTCTAGTTGACTGGATTTCAAATTATAAAATGAACTGTATACTTATCAGGCCAATTAGCTGCAGGAATAAACTGTTGTTGCACTTTTGAAGTTTGTATCAATTGTTGCACTTGTCTATGTGGTAATGCAGTAATCAAATATCTAAATGGATGCCGAATTTAATTATTATTATTATTATTATTATTATTATTATTATTATTATTATTATTATTATTATTATTATTATTATTATTATTATTATCAATGTGCAGATATTCAGCAGTTACAATTTGAAGCCCAGCATCGATGGTTGCGCCCTGCAGAAATATGTGAAATTCTTCAGAATTATCAGATGTTTCAAATCACTCCAGAACCGCCTAGCAGGCCACCGAGTATGGTTTCTGCATATGTTATGATTTGTTTACTAGTACCACCTTGATTATTTGAGTCTTGTCCATATACCTAGGTATGTAGACCGAATGCTTAAGAAGCTTATAATCAATAATACTCTATGAATTGTTTGTAGCAACTGGGTAATTCTGAAGGCTTCTTGACAACCTTCTAGACGCCAATCGCGGAGGCTGGACATGTCTGTCTTCCTTTTTAGATTCATCTGAATTGTTGTAATAGTTAGCTCCTTGTAATTCTGCAGTGCAGAGTTTTCTAATTATTCCTGGTCCGAACTAAATACATTCCTACTATATATGTCAATTAATGAATATGAGCACCTCTAGGAAATCCCTAGTTTTTTTCTCCATGAAACGTAGAAGCAAAAGGACACCTAAAACTAAATCCTAATATGTTTTTATCAGGAAATATTCTCTGTAGTTTGTAGGGTGCTATTAGTAATTTCTTTTTTTTCTGAAGTCTTGCTTCATATTACCGCCAGTTCATATTTTTGCTTTCATTGATGCTTCATGTTCACAAAGTACCTTTTTGTCTTTTTGACATCTATTTGGTGATTTCAGGTGGATCACTTTTTCTTTTTGATCGCAAGGTTTTGAGGTACTTCAGAAAGGATGGACACAACTGGAGAAAGAAGAAAGATGGAAAAACTGTGAGGGAAGCTCATGAAAAGTTGAAGGTAATCACGGAATTGTCTTTTGTTTTGAGTCTGTGCTTATTAAAAGCTTTGTAAGAGAGAGTGACACTCAGACATATAGAATAACTCGAATTATTTCAGCTAATATTCTCTAATTGGAAAATAAGTCTTTCTGCTTGAAAATAATGATTTACTGTGATTGTAACTTCCTTCAAATTTAGGTGGGAAGTGTTGATGTGTTACACTGCTACTATGCCCATGGAGAAGAAAACGAAAATTTTCAGAGGCGAAGCTATTGGATGCTTGAACCGTGAGTATAGTCACCTAATTTGCTTTTTACTAATATTTTGTTTAATAATTAGTGTCTTTAAATCATAGTACATCAATATTTCACTTGGTAGTTGCATGCCGAGCTTCTAAGTACTGCATTAGTGCATTTTTAATAGTCAATTATAATAACAGTATATTATTTGAGTATTAGCAGCTTTTTCTCTTAGCAAATTTTCAAGTTTCCAATAAAGTTCTACAGAAATATTTTTCTTTTAATGAATCAGCATATGATATTCTGAATAATTGTTTGACTGCAGGGAAATGATGCATATAGTGTTTGTCCACTACTTGGATGTGAAGGTAATTTTGATTCTTCTATTTATTTCACACTGTTGTTATATCTGTAGGTATTTTAATGGGTTTTTTCTTTCTCATATGTCAGTTTACATTTAGACTTTAGAAAACAGTGTTTGATAAAATTAGTGTTGGAAAGTATGACTAGATTAAAAGATCATGAATCTGAGTTGTCACATCACACCTCGCTTGAGAAAGCCAAGTATACTAGCTCCGTTTTGTTAGTTCGTACTGTGAATGTATGGGATCTAGCAGCTCAAGCCAAAGTCAGTGTTGAGTTAATTCCTCCTTAAAGTTCCCCTCTAAACTGAATGGAGGGAATTATTGAGATCAAGTACTGCATGTACATCATCTAATAGCCTTGCTTGATAAAATTTGTGTTTGGATGTATGACTAAATAGAAAGGATCTTCAGTCTGAGTTGTCACATCACACCCCGTTAGACCAAGCCAAGTATACCAGCTTCATTTCGTCACTGGTGTACTTTTAACCTGTGAATGTATGGCATCTATTAGCTCAAGCAAAGTCAGTTTTGAGTTTCTTCATCCTTAAAGTTCCCCTCTAAATTGAATGGAGCAAATAATAAAGTACATGTTCTATTTTTTCTTTTGTTAAAAACCATTAACTAAAATGCAAATTAGAATCTATCTTCCATCTGATTTCCTCCTCAATTTCTTGCGATGAGGATTGAGAAATATGCTTTCTCAAGAGACAATATAAGTTGATATTATTCATTGTTCTTTCTTGGAAGGAACTATCACATCTCAAATAAAGACCGAAGCACTTTTATAAAGCTAATTTTGACTACTGGTTTGCTTGATGACTTATAAATAGATATTATATGGGCTATTCATTTCAGGTTAACAAGACCAATATTGGTGCAAGTGCAGATACTAATGAGGTTACATCAGATTCCCAAAACGGAAGTTCTGTGTCATCTGGCTTTCCTGCAAATTATGGTAACACGCCTTCAGGAAGTACGGATTCCATGAGCCCAACAAGTACTTTAACTTCTTTATGTGAAGATGCTGATTCAGGTCATTCTCACATTACAAATACTTGATCATTATAATCTGATTTAGTAAACGTTTGGAAGCATGGCATAAACTAAACACCGTAGACGTGCGTTTAGAGTGAAGCTACATATTGTAGCTTAAGAAATTTCCCGTTCAATATGCATCGGAACGCGATATTTAATGTGTCAACTCCAATCCAAACATACCATTAATATGCCGAGGCTTTAAGTATCTCAGTTCACTGTTGCAACACACACACACATACACACACACACATATATAATATATAATGACAAATTCAACATGTAATTACATAATAATTTGGTTCATTTGGTCACTGCTAAATGTTTTAAACGGATTTCTTCCTAGAGGATATTCACCAAACAAGCTCAGGATTTCATGCTTTTCATGGGTCACAAAATCTGGGGAATGGTCCACCCATGGATAAGATTGATGCTCGTTCAAATAGTTCATATCTTACGCATCCCTTTTCAGGTTACTTTGTCACTTTTTTTTCTTAATTTTATTTTTGGTGTGAGATAATGATTTTGTAACTTCTATTGGACATTTAATATTTAGGATGTCTCAAGTCATAAGCTTTTTCGAGGATTTGGCATTTGAATTTTGTTGTATATTTTGAAAATAATTTCAGGTGATCATGGCCAGTTACCGATTTCAGGAACAAATCATCTCCCACTTGTTCAGGGGATTAAATCCAATCCAAGTGATATTACATACATTGAGGGTCAGAGAGCACACACCATAGCATCCTGGGACAATGTCGTGGAGAAATCTGCAGGATCACACACTGATCCTTCCCTTGTATCAACGAATTCCATTCCATCAAGTTCAATGGGAAACACCATTGAACCAGAACAGACTGTCTTTACTGAAGTAGGAGGGGACTCACAGTCTCTCCAATCAAATTGGCAGGTACTTACTGTTAATGCCAGTGATATTTTCCAATTGTGGGAGTTGTTGCTAGATATCATTACGAGAGTTTTTAGATGTCAAATTTGTAATGTGTAAGATGATCTCTGAAATGTTAGATCTGATATTTTGGAGTTCAGATGGCTCTTGATATTTATTGGGGTGTTGAAGTGGCCTGGGATCACAGATACTCCCTTTTGAGGAAGTTAGTGTATGTTTGGTTCCACTTTTGAAGGAACCAAAATTGATTCTAGACCTAGAGGTGTAAAATTGATATTTACATGTTTGGATGTTATCAAGTATAATTGATTTTGCCTCCATAATTAATTTTAACTTGTAGTTAGGAATTGTAGCTTTTGACTCCAAATGTGCAAATTTATTGTTCAACTCACTTATATGTGAAAAATGCATCTAAACACAAACCACTTTACATTCAACTCGCTTTTAACCAAAATCAATTGATTCAAAATTAATTTTTTGTCACCGCAAAACCAAACACACTTCAGCCATGTGTATCTGATAATTTTTAAAATAATAATAGAATGGTGAATCAGTGTATATCAGTAATATACACGTGTAGAGCAATAAATGTGTTGAATTGATTTTGAAATAATAGAAATTCTATAACACATAGTAAGTTTTACCTCATCATTTTATTGTTAGCTTCCTTTTTTATTTGATCCTGATCCTAATGTATCCTTATCTGATCTGCTGAGTGAGAATTTTGTAGCTTGAACTATTGCCAAATACCTTGATGGGGGGTGGGGGTAGTGGCAGTGCCTTGGCCTTGTGTCAATTTTATATTTGATCTACCTACACCGATTTTTGAGATTCAGCGAAAATAAATAACTTTTAATTTTGTTATTTGAATTGTTGATCCAGATTCCTTTTGAGGACAATACAGGAGAATTTCCTAAATGGAGTTTTACTCAATCATCGAATTTGGAATTTGGATCTGATTATACCACTGGATTACTGGGAAAAGAAAATTATAATGAAAGTCCAGAAACTGATCCTGGCCTATTTTCTTTTAATTATGAGCCAGAAGAGCAGTCTGTGCAGCAAAACTTGTCAATGCAGCATGCACATGGACAATCTCAGGATGCACTGACCACTGAGTGTGAAGTTCATGGTGAACAGAGTGTCAACTATGCATTGACCATGAAGCGTGTTTTTATGGATGCAGAAGAAAGCCTAAAGAAGGTTGATAGCTTTTCTAGGTGGATTTCTAAAGAACTTGCAGCGGTGGATGATCTACACATGCAGTCTTCCCCTGGTGTTTCCTGGGGAACGGATGAATGTGGGAATGTGATAGATGAAACCTCATTGAACCTGTCTCTATCTCAAGACCAGTTGTTCAGCATAAATGATTTTTCACCTAAATGGGCTTATGCTGGATCAGAAATTGAGGTACTTATCTTCTGTGACAAATTGAACGCAAAAGATATAAACAGAAATATCTAAAGAAACTTGATGTATCATATATAGCTAATTACTTATTCCCTGCATATCCAAGAAAAGAACAAACCACAAAACAAAAAATGGATGCCTGAAAAATGATATAATTGTATGAATCTCACATATAAGTTGATACTTGTTCATTTATCGACTCTTGTTCAGGTCAGATGCATATAGTTTTTGTTCTTTGATTCTTTCATATTTGGACTTTTTCCGTCTTATATGTTTATTTTTTGTATTTCATGATGTGTCCTGATGATTTCACTGTCTGCTGTAGATTTTAATTCACAGTCAATGGTTTTACTCTTTTTACTATTGGTTTCTGCAACAACATGAATTGTAGTTCTAATGACATACTTTTCCTATTCAAAACCATACAGGTGTTGATTATTGGAACATTTTTGAAGAGTCAACCAGAGATGGCAACATGTAACTGGTCCTGTATGTTTGGGGAAGTGGAAGTTCCAGCTACGGTTTTAGCTAATGGAATTCTGTGCTGTCAAGCTCCACCTCATGAGATTGGACGGGTCCCTTTCTATGTAACCTTTTCTAATAGATTTGCTTGTAGTGAAGTTCGGGAATTTGAGTACAAAGAGGGCTATACTAGAAATGTAGATTTGGCAGATTTTTTTAACAGCTCAACTGAAATGCTGCTTCATTTGCAACTGGAGGAGTTATTTTCTTTGAATTCAGTGCACCCTTCAAATCAAGTTTTTGAGGATGACATGGAGAAAAGGAACTTGATTCTTAAGCTTATTTCACTGAAAGAGGAAGAGGAATATTCAAGTAATGAAGAGCCAACTGTAGAGATGAATATATCAGAATACAGGGTGAACGCACATAAGTTTCACAGGCAGGTTAAGGAGAAGCTGTACTCATGGCTTCTTCACAAAGTAACTGAAACTGGTAAAGGGCCTCATGTGTTTGGTAAAGATGGGCAAGGTGTGTTACATTTGGTTGCTGCTCTTGGTTATGATTGGGCCATAGCACCAATTGTAACTGCTGGAGTTATTATAAACTTCCGTGATGTGAATGGATGGACGGCTCTACACTGGGCTGCATCCTGTGGCAGGTAAGGACCCAATGTTTTTCTGTGTGTTTTGAGTAGATTTTGCATGTTGCGACTATTTTCTGGTTGAAACTTCCTTTGTTGCACTATCCCCATATTTTAGGAGTTTTGGAATTTTAAATTTAATTGCATATGAAGCCATTATGGGATATGAAAGTTCCATCCATTGCCTATTTGTAAATCACACACACACAGAAATGTACATACATACATACATACATGCCGTTTTGATGCCTAGTTCACAGTGGTTTTTCAATGCATGTGAATGTAAATTTGTTCAAAATTATTTTTGAAGAAATTGCATTGGTCCTCGTTAATCTCTCTATATTCTATGAAGCCTTCAGCATTATTAAGAGTATTGCTTTTCGAAGCTGTCCTATAATGTCCATTTAGTATAACATGAATTTGTTCTTTATGCTAATTATTTTTATATGCTCAGAGAGCGAACAGTTGCTCTCCTTGTCTCCATGGGTGCAGCTGCCGGAGCATTGACAGATCCATGTCCAGCATTCCCTTCGGGAAGAACACCTGCAGATCTTGCTTCCAACAATGGCCACAAAGGAATTTCGGGTTTTCTTGCTGAGTCATTATTAACTAGCCACCTTGAATCACTCACAGTGGATGATGTGAATAAAGATGGTACGAAAGAAAATTTGGGAATGAAAGTAGTGCAGACATTTTCAGAACGAATTGCAACACCTGTGTTTTGTGGGGATGTACCAGATGCTATCTGCCTTAAGGATTCTCTTGATGCTGTTCGTAATGCTACCCAAGCTGCTGATAGAATACATCAAGTATATAGAATGCAGTCATTTCAAAGGAAACAGTTAGCTCAGTATGAAGACGATGACGAGCTTGGATTGTTAGATCAGCAAGCTCTTTCGCTTCTAGCTTCTAAGGGAAGCAAATCTGGACATGGGGAGGGTTCAGCCAATGCTGCTGCAATACAAATACAGAAAAAATTTCGTGGTTGGACAAAGAGAAAAGAATTCTTGTTCATTCGTCAAAGAGTTGTTAAAATCCAGGTTAATCCAGCTGCTCTCTTTCTTTTAGATTATCTGTTTTTTTATGAATGTTTGTGCTTTTCAGTCCGGTTGCTATAGAAGGCTGGGGACTGAGTACCCATAGATAGAACTCTTATATTTTTCTTCTTTCTTTTCTTATTATTTGTGTCCTCACTCCTCACACATTTGATATGTCCTTCTACTGAACTGACTTGAAATCGATGGTGTTAAAGGCCCTTGTAAGAGGTCACCAGGTAAGAAAGAAGTACAAGCCAATCATTTGGTCCGTGGGAATCCTGGAGAAGGTTGTATTACGGTGGAGACGTAAGGGCAGTGGTTTACGTGGATTTCGACCAGATGCCCTTAATAAGGTCCCCAACCAACCAAGCAATGATCCTGCGAAGGAGGATGATTATGATTTTCTCAAGGAAGGTAGGAAACAGAGTGAAGAAAGGTTCAAAAAGGCCCTGACAAGGGTTAAGTCTATGGCTCAGTATCCAGAGGCTCGGGCTCAGTACAGGCGGCTGCTAAATGTAGTAGACGACTTCCGTCATACTAAGGTATTTTCTTACAGTATTATGTTATTCCTAAACTTTTTGACAGAATGTGATGCCTGAACTTTATGAATATTTTTTGTTTAACGACATTTCTTTTGTTATCTTATTTAGCAGGCATGTAATTTGAGTTTGATAAATTCGGAAGAGGCAGTTGATGGTGTGGAGGATTTGATTGATATTGACATGCTTTTAGATGATAATTTCTTACCTTATAGCATTTGATTGATCCTTTGAGGTTGCTATTCCTCTCCTCTCTTCTGTAAATAGATGGCCCGTCGGTTTTATTTGGCATGGGAAACATCTTAACATCGTGTATAGAATATAATAATCACAACTGCTTGGATCTTAGGTTGTCATGTTTTGTACCAAAAACTAGTTGGATCCAAGGCTGGATATAAATAGATTGTGATTGCTAGAATCTGCATTCATGTTTGATGGTTCAAATACTGAAATCTAGACATGGTTTGATTTTATATATATTCGTTTATATAACATAGGGCTGAATATATTTTTGGGTATTAATATAATATTTATGTATTCTTGGTCTGTTTTTAATTTCAGTTTTGCTTTTGGTCCAACTTTTTAGATCATGTTAAGATGTATCGTCAAAATAGCTTATGTTATCGTCCTGGTGTGGCATTATTGATTGGTAGTGGTGTGGCATTGTTGATTGGTAAATATAATCGAGTCTTTTAACTTTATGTATGTGATGTTAAATTTATGATTGCTGAATACGTAAGAGTAAGAATATACTAGATGCTAACTCGTTAATTTTGCGGTAAAATTCAATAGATTAGTGAGTATAAAATAATAATAATAATAATAATAATAATAATAATATATCATTATATATTTTTGTATAATTATATATAAGTTAGGTTTATTTTAGTAAACTAATACAATCCATGAAGTATATTGAAATATGAAACTATTTATAAAGTTTTGTAATTTTAAAGATGCAATTCTTGTCTTTAATATTTTTTAAATGTGAAATTGGTTTATTTAAATTTTTTCGTTTAATTGAAATGTTACTTTTAATAATATATTTGTTAAATATTTATACAATTTTTTATTGTTAAAGTTGTAATGTTATTCATTTTATATGATTTATATTAATTTTAAAACATTATATTTTATAAATTTATGTATTTATTGACATTTTTAATTTTATATGCTCATTGTAATATTTTCACCGTCAATCTAAGCATGTGCATTGTGTGTCTTGCAGTTTATTATAACATTAAACAATATTCATAATAACATTCAAAATATTAAAACAATTTTTCATGTGTGCAAATATAGGTGATATATATGGAAGGAACGTTATGAAGCAAAATATAAATTTCTTGAGGTTTAAAAACCTTAAATAATAATAATGTTTTTTATATAATAAAAATGTTAGTTATACAAAATTGTCAGGCTAAATAAATATTCAATACCGAATATAATCAAATTCTCTAGTTATGGTATTTTGGATAGAAAACTGTTTCAATTACTTTAACTATTATTTCGTCAAAACAATTAGAATGTGAAATGAAATTTTCAAATAATGATTTAAAACGGTCTAGAAAGTTCAAGAGTGAGTTGCAAAAAATTATAAGCAAGAAAAGCTTGTGGATGGTTAAGACATTTTAAGTGAATAGTGAAATGGTTAAAAGTTAGTAAAAAAGTTAGAAGTTATTCGTTTATAAATATTTAATATTATTCATCTTTTAGTTGTTTCGATTTTGATTTGTGTTTTTTTAATTATAAAATGAAAAAAAAAATGTCTTGAGAGACGCATTCAAGAGAAACGATATTATTGAAGTATCTGTGAATTGAGAATGTATCACACAAATGGGTGTAGTTTGGTTGTATAATGTCTCAATGCTTGAACCAAATGTAAGAGCGTGTTTGAAAAAAGAAATGGATTTTTATGTGCACAAATAGTCGAACTTGCATTGTGATGCTTTGAAGATATTGAATGGTTAGAGCCTTTAAGTGTATTAATGAGTCATTGATAAATTAAAGCTGAAATTGTATAACGTAATATGTGGAATAATTATGGGCAAACGAAATTGTTTGCGTTACAAATTGGTCAAACAAAATAGAATAAAAGTAGAAGATAAAAATAAATTGTGATACTAGAGTATGTTGTATAAATAAAGATAACTTGTGACAAATATAATTTGAGGTTATATTTTAATATATTATAATAGATACGTCAAGTAAACAATCTTTAAATGTATTGTATTTTAGTATCTAAGGGATTATTCCTTAAATTTTAGTCGGCTGAATTCACCCCAAAAAAAGTGGCTGATGTTGATTAAAATTAGTTTGGTGCTTTCATTTTGTTTTGTTAATTGTTGGGGGTGAACAAGTCAATTCCATGATGAGCAAACTTGATCGATAAATTTGATAATGTTTAATCTTTTCAACAAATTAGTTTTAGAAGGTATCTAACTCTTTACATTTGTATTGTAAATATGAGAATGTTTCATCGTTGAAATAAGATTAATTTTGAAAAAGTCAAATTTTAAAATGATTTAATTCGTCACACCAGTAATTACTTTTAAAATTATAATATAATAGTTACTTGTGATGGATAGACATCGTAACTTTTTTACCATATAATGCATCACAATTTAGCTTTCTAAAATATCATTAAAAATTAATTTCGTCATAATTTAAAATTTTAACTAGTAATACGGTTTTGTGGTTGTGATTTTCCTCCCTGTCCACCTAGTTTAGTGGTTCTTCCCCACCTAAACTCCATGAATAGTTTATAATCTTCATTATTTATATTTACATTTCAATTATTTGTCCATTCTCTGACAAAGTTGCAATTACCATGTCCAACTTTAGTCTAAACCAAAAGTTTGTAGGAGTTTGATAATAGAAGCAAGCAGTATTTACTAACTGTGGGAAATTTTATCATTTACATTAGTGGTTTTTCATCCACTAAAATATTTATCAAATTAGAACTTCCTATAATATCATCAATCCCATTTTTTACTTCCAGATTTTGGTGATTTAATCTAACATTTAATAAACAAATTAACTCATTGCGTTAGAAATAAAGGAAGTTAAGCCCCAAACAAATCAAAAACTAAAAGCTATAATGGAATCCATTGCCATATTTTATTCTCATTTCTATCCAAATCTGTTCTATTCCATTATAAAATACTCTTCTCCATTATCTATGTTTTATTCTGCTCCACTTCATTTCATACATATACCATCAAAAAATAAAATTATGAATATACAGAACAGTAATGGAACGATTTGTGGAGCAGCTCAAACAGATCAAAAGATGTATTAAAGAGGAGTGTAATAAAAAGGAACAGATTGTTGAATGCCAAGAGAGTTTGGAATACACAACTATCTAATGGGGTGATACTGATCAGAAACTCGCTTTGGGGGAAGCTTTCGCAGAATGAAGAGCACCAATGCTGATGGAAGAATCTCCACCAACTGCATCACAAAATTATAAACAAGGACACAACCAACAAATGTTTTATGTTGATCTTTCTATTAATTAAGCAATGTTTAAATAGAGACAATGTCTCTTCGCCATGATCATGCAGGTTTGGATCCTTTACGGCTGTTGTATAGTGCAGTAGTCGTAAGGATCATTAGGTTTAGAGAGAGAGATAATTTGTAAGAAAATTTTCTCTCTAAATCTAATGGTTTTTAACACTACTGCACCATATAGTAGTTGTGGAGGGTATGACTAGAAGCCCCTCACTCTAAATAAATAATAATTGTCCATTCTCAATTAAAAAAATCAAGAATCTCTCCTATTCTCATATTAAATTTAAACCTAGGGCGTTAGAGGATGCATTATGCACAAGTTTAATTTAAAATGATCCCCTATTTCTCTATAGGCTAATTAAGAAATGTAAGACGTTGAAAATTACCAAATAATACACTAGGTTAAGAATGGGATGATCCAAAACATCAAGATCTGCTTTCTCATTAAATGCAGAAACAGCAAGCTACATTAAAGATAAAAACAAAGATCTTGTCAAAAAACATTAACTTCACATATATAAATAATATATAGTTTCAAATTGGAAGAAACTCACCAAAGCACATCTTATCAAGAAGCAAGTGCAGCAAATACTTGTAACTGATCCAACCTGCCAATATGAAAGAAAAAAAATTAGGCACCAACAACCTTTAGCAGAGTTTTTCCATCAATTAAGTACATCTACAATGTTTCCTTGAACGACGCTTGGAACATAGTCCGAAATTTTTATTTAAGGACATACTTCTTTTCAAGGTTGAAAAACATAAATAATACTCTCTCATTCCTCGAATTTGATAGTCTCAAATATAAACAAATTTAACTACTTTAGTTCTGTTTAATAATGTCATATAACATGTTATCATATGAAAGAGACTTTTGATAATGCACATTTTTTAAGATTAATTGTACTTAACTAAATTCTTTAATGAAGATGAAGTTATTTACTGACCTCATAAAGCTTCTTTTGACGACCTCTCGATTCAATGGGGAAGCGTCTCAACAGGAAAAACAACCTACATCATCATAAACAGGTTAGTGTTAACTGACATAACAAGAATGGTGTCATTTGAAAGATGACATTATACCTTCCACCATACAACAAAAATCCAAGAGCAGCGCAGAATGATATAACTGCAAAACAACATTAAAACAAAGTTCACCACTACTACTATACATGAAACAAAAAAAGTTTTATAATTAAGATCATTATAGAGGCCTTTGATCTTCTAAACAGTGCCAAGTCCACATGAAACCAATTTTTGATGTAAAACGATCACTAACTAAAATAATATACTGTAGATAGAAATAACCTGCAAGGAAGAGCTTAGCAGCTTCAATGCCAGTGGCAGTTTTACTTGCAGTCATGTAAATCCAGAGGCAAATCTATAAATGTCATGATTAGAAGAATAAGAAAAAGAGACATTTTATTTAAATTAACTTGTGAAGGAAACTTGTTATTTTAAAGGACTAGAATGGTAAGCAATGAAATCAAATTTGCTTACTTACCTGTATGAGGTAAACAAATCCATTTAGAGCAAAATAAGCAGGTCTAAGTTTTTGTGCAGGTTCACTTCTAGCCTGAAATACATTTGAGGCAAATAAACTAAAATAATTTGCAGCTAAATTAAACAAAATTAGTGTTATTTTAATTGTCTTAAAAGAAAGTTAATATACCTGGTGATATATCTCAGCCCAAAATAAAACAAGCAATGTGTATGTAGAGAAAAACAGAAGACCAGGAATTTCCATTAGCACCAGCTCAAATGCCTATAGCATAATAACATAATATGATAACAGGTCAGAACATGATTGGAAGATAAGGTAAAGTTCAATAGAAAAAGGGAAAACAGTTGAAAAAATGTCTGTTACTATCAGATTTTTATATTGCAATAATTCATCAACTTGTAAGATTATTGGTGTCACTCTTATAAGCTCAGTTTTATCTTTTTTCAAAATGAACTTAAATTTTTTCCAATGCACCCTTCATGCTCAGCACTATTAAATTTGGGGTGTGAATAATTGGTAGGTAGCCCGCGGAATCAATAGACTCGGTCCCACAATAATTGATTCATTTACACATAAAAAATGTTCTAAAATAAATTACTTTTTCGATTTTCAAAATGTTACTTTTTAATTGTATCATCTAATTAATACTTCTTGCATAATTTCTAATGCAATATCTTTCACTATACATTTATGACATTGATATACACCATACTTAATGGATAATTTGGTAATGATAATATTGTCTTTCATTTATACATTTTAATATATGTTTTAATATATGTGAAATGATTAAATGACTTTGGAACTTTGGAGATTTGAAAAGAGGAAAATACCTTTGGTCTAATTGTGAAAACACTATTGTACAAACCGAAAAGAACGGCCCTCACTGCAAATATAAGAAATAAATATAAATATAAATGAAGCTAAGAGAGCTATTTTTGTAATAATAGATGATTGATAAGTCTTTACCTCCATTAACAACAAAATTCATCAAGTGAAAAACCTTCTGCGTTGTCCATCCATATTCAGGTACCCTCATTTGAATCCGAACCAATTGTATCTATAAAATTTTGTTTGAGAAAATATAACTCATATTAACACATTAAACTAAGAAAAACAGTTTTAGAGGAGTCTCAAAAGGGATGTGAAAAAAAGATTGAAAAGCAAAAGTAAAAAGAAAGAGTGGTTATTGATCTAAGATTTAAGAAGAAGAAAAACGTACAAGAGCAACAAAAGAAACGGTTGCATAAGCGGCACACAAGGTATAATAAATGCCTCTCTGCCATTGATCTGAATCATGAGTCTGGTTCCACGATTGAAGTGGAGATTCACCTTCTATAAACGTAAATGTCTTCGTCCTAAGTGAAAATGCCATTGAAAAAAAGTACTTGAGTTGCAAACAAAGAATATGAAGAAGAAGAGGAAGAAGAAGAGCAAAAACAGAGAGAAGAGAAACTTGGAAAGACACGTGGCGATAAACCAATTTGTACACATAGGTGTGTTGTTATACACGTGTGACATCGTGGCAAATTCGTTTATTATGCAGTGGACAGATGATATACTTTGGGGATTGATGCATGCATTTTGTTTGGTATGATCGGTTGTATTTTGACTTGACTTTATCATAATATTCCTTCGATCAATAAGTGACCGTGTAAATCTTTACTACTTGACTCTTTCTTCCTCGTAATTCATAATAATCTGGCTACCTTATAATTTCATTTCTATACTCTTTTTTCATCACTATTAAATAAATAATCATTACTTTCATCTTTTAAATTTTATGTTAAATATAATCTAAATTTATTAAAAAAAATTTAAATATTAAATATTTAATTATTGATATTAATTTTTTTTATTAAAATAGGAGGTCTAAAACTATAATTTAATTGGTCGGATAATAGAATCGACCATATACTTATTTTGTTAGATTATTATTTGAGGAATTAGTTTTTTTTAATGTGAGGAAAGAGGTTAAATTGTTGCAAATGAGTATTATTTAAAATAAATTATTTTTATCATTATACAAACTAATGTGACCGAAAATTCAAAATATACTAGTTCATTTGTTATAAAGTTTATCAAACTAATGATCAATTGCTGTTATTTTGAATTTTGAAAAAGTTTAAAAAAACAATTTATGTCACCGAAAATATTACTGGGTTGAGTCGCGGACTAGGTCGCTCTCTTTAAGACGTTTTGAGGCACTGTCCAGAAGGTGTAAGGCAGACTATCAACCACGAAGTCCCCAGGATAAAACAGCCCAGATCACTGTATCGGAGTTCTACTGCACCGTAGAAAACCGTTTGAATTACACTCTCAATATGGTAGTCTAACGACTACCACTCGTAATATGGCACGAAGGCCACTCAAGAAAAAGAAGAAGAAGAAGTAAGAATGGGGGGAAAAGAGAGAAAAGCCTCAGAAGCGGAGTACTTTTGGTGTGTTTTTTCAACTGAGGGGAGCCCTCTATTTATAGAGAAATTCCGCAACTGGATCAGAGAAATTGGTGGATCCATCAGTGCGCTCCTGTTGACCGTTCCAAACCTTGACCTCAGGAAACGTGTGCTCCAAAATCGCTGCCCACCCAAAACGTGCGCCTTTGACTACCTGAACATGCGCTAGGGTTTTGACTTTGAATAATGACCGGGTAACAGCAGTTACGTGGCACCTAGGGTTAGGGTTTTGACTGGGCAAAAGGGGAAGACTGGATCAAATCATTAGGTAGACTCGGTGGAGGGCAGTTACGTAATTAACGCAACAATCAGAGATAAAACGCAAGCAAGCATTTAATTTTAAAAATTAATTAAATAATTTTTTATTTTTCATTTATAAAAATAATAATAATACACCACAAGACCAAGACCAAAGCCAAAGCCCAGGCCCAGGCCCGGCCGGACTGGGCCGAGCCGGACGGACGGCGGCGGCGGCGCGCGCGCGCGTGTGTGGTGGCCAACTTTGCTTGCGTTCTCCCTCCTTCACAAAATTTGGGTACCCCTTGGGGCATACCCCAAGGTACATACCTCCACCTTATATACCCTTCTAAAGTGTGGTATCCCTCCTATGTGGGACTTCTCATTTTTTCAATTCACAACCACACTAGCTCATTAATGTCACCATTATTACCAACAATTCTTCCATTAATTTTTCATCATTTCCAACAATCCCCCACTTGAATTTAAAAAAGAGGTTTTAGAAATAGCGTCAAACGCTTCTATAAGATTGTGCATAAACAAAGGTGTCGCTTGACTTGAACCTTTGCATAGTAAGTAAGATTCAGATTCAACAAGAGTGACTTGTAGTCTTGAACTCTATCTCTGACATCAAACCCACACACAACCTTTTCATCGGGTGTATTCTCAAAGCTCGTGCATTTAAGGTCATGCACGTATATCCCAGTATAGTGAACGCTCTAGGAATTCTGCCTCGAAATTCCATAGGAAGCGGCCCCCACTTCCACATCCACATAGGTGAGTCTATCAAGAGTACTCTTGTAGCTAGGTACTCCACTCCACATAGAGTATAGATCTCATTAAGAGTTTCAATTATCTCATCCTAATATTGCTTCAGGAATCATGCTTCTCTCATATAAAAAATAGCATGTTCATCTCATATCACTATGACTTGTTATTATCCATTGAACCTAATTCTTGGGATCTCCAGTCTTTTAGGTCGGGTTACCATCATAAGTGACTCATTGATCTATAGGCATTAGTTCCATCCTTTTGGATGTATTTAGGACTTTCTCTCTAGCTAATCCTTTCGTCAAAGGATCTGCTAAATTATCATCAATGCGTACATGATCCACTATAACAGCTCCCTTAGAAAGTAATTCTCTGACTGTGTTGTGCTTACGACGTATTTGTCGTCTCTTACTGTTGTAATAACGGTTCTCAATTTTTGCAATAGCCGCGGTACTATCGCAGTGGATCAACACAGCTAGTAAAGGTTTTTCCCATAAGGGGACCTCAGCTAGCAAGCATCTCAACCAGCTTGCTTCTTCACTAACAGTAGCTAGTGCTATCATTTCAGACTCCATAGTGGACTGAGCCAGTATCGTCTGTTTCTTCGATTTCCAAGATACCGCACCACCGGCTATACAGAAAATATAGCCACTGGTTGCTTTGGAATCATTTGATAAGGTATTCCAATCAGCATCATTGTATCCTTCAAGAACAGCAGGAAATCTTTGATAATGTAATCCGAGACTCATGGTCCTTTTAAGGTATCTCATGACTCTTTCGAAAGCGTGCCAATGCTCCATACTAGGTCTACTAGTAAACCTGCACAACAATCCCACGACATAGGCAATGTCGGGTCTAGTACAATCAATGGCATACCTGAGGTTGCCAATGATGTTCGCATATTCAGTTTGTCTAACACTTTCACCAGTGTTCTTGAAAAGTTTCACACTTGGATCATATAGTGTGCAAGCAGGTTTACAGTCAAAGTAATTATATTTCTTTAGGATCTTTTCAACATAGTGAGATTGATCCAAAGAAATTCCCTTTTCTGACCTAGTAATCTTTATTCCAAGGATTACACTCGCTTCTCCAAGGTCTTTCATATCAAAGTTGTTACTCAACAGTGATTTCACATTGTTGACAGCATGAATGTTTGAACCAAATATGAGTAAGTCGTCTACATAGAGACATATGATAGTGCAAATGCCATTTTCAATCTTGTAATAAATACATTTGTCACTTTCATTCACTTTAAACTCATTCGACAAAATCAAGTTGTCAAATTTTTCATGCCATTTCTTAGGAGCTTGTTTAAGACCATAGAGAGACTTATCTAACTTACAGACCTTGTCTTCTTGCCCATGTATTACAAAACCTTCAGGTTGTTCCATATAGATTTCTTCTTCCAGGTCACCATTTAAAAAAGCTGTTTTTACATCCATCTGGTGTATCACCAGGTTATGAATAGCCGCAAGTGATATGAGCACCCTGATGGATGTTATTCTAGTGACAGGTGAAAAAGTGTCGAAGAAATCTATATTTTCTCTTTGTCTAAAACCTTTGGCTACAAGGCGTGCCTTGTACTTGTCAATAGATCCATCGGGTTTTAGTTTCTTTTTCAAAATCCATTTACAACCTATAGGTTTGTAACCAGGAGGCAAGTCCACTAAGTGCCAGGTCTTGTTAGACTCTAGAGAATCCATTTCATCGTTTATAGCTTCTTGCCATAAATCTGCATCCAAAGATGACAAGGCTTCCTTGAGATTTGCAGGATCCTCTTCTAAATTATAGGCCATATATTCAGGTCCATAATCTTTAGCAACTCTCACTCTCTTACTCCTTCGAGTTTCTGTTTCGTCTTGTTTGTTGCTTTCAGTGCTTCTTATCACAGGAGCTTGACTAGGTTCGCCGCCCCCACTATTTCTCGATTTGAAAGGGAATTTATTTTCATAGAAGTCAACATCATTTGATTCTATGATCACTTTAGCATTTAGGTCGTAAAACCTATACGCTTTACTGTTTACCGCATACCCAATGAATACACATTTATAGGCTCTACTAGCGAGTTTAATTCGCTTGGGATCGGGGATTCTAACATAAGCCAGACAGCCCCAAGTTCGAAGATAAGACAAGTTGGGTTGTCTTTTCTTCATTATCTCATAGGGAGATGTTTTGTTCTTAGATTTAGGGACTCTATTCAAAACATAGCAAACAGTCAAAATAATTTCCCCCCACCAGTGAGAGGCTGCACCAGAATTAAGCATTATAGCAACAACAAGTTCAGTAAGAGTTCTATTCTTTCTTTCAGCTTTACCATTCATTTCAGGTGAATATGGTGCAGTAGTTTCATGTATAATTCCTTGGGTTTTATAAAACTCATTAAATAAACTAGAATCATACTCTATTCCTCTATCACTACGAAATCTCTTAATCTTCTTACTAAATTGATTTTCAATTTCAGTTACAAAGATTTTAAACATGTCAAGCGCTTCACTTTTATTTTTCATAAGATATACAAATGTATAGTCGGAAAAGTTCCTAATAAAAGTAATAAAATAACGCTTTCCATTTCTGGTTAAAGTCCCATCAAGTTCGCATATATCAGAATGTATTAAGTCTAAAGGTTCAGATTCTCTAACTACTGATTTATGTAAACTCTTAGTTATTTTAGTTTGGCTGCAAAAATCACATTTTTCAAAATATTTTAAGGATAACTTTGGAATTAAGCCTAAGTTACTTAAATTCGAAATTACACGTTTATTCATATGACAGAGTCTAGCATGCCAAATATTAAAATCACACAACATGTAAGCAGAAGGAAGCATTTTATTGATTTCAACATTCAATTTAAACATGCCATCAGTGGCGTACCCTTTCCCAACAAAAATACTATTTTTAGAAATAGTGTACAAATCTGCCCCTATAGTCTGAGTAAACCCTGCCTTATTGAGAAGAAACCCAGAAACCAGATTCTTCCTTATTTCTGGAGTATGCATGACATCCTTCAGAATTAAGGTCTTTCCAGATGTGAATGTTAGTTCCACATCTCCAATACCAGCAACATTAGTGGTGTGGGAATCTCCCAACAACACTTTCTTATCTTCAGTAGCAGTGTATGTTTTAAACATAGCACGATCATAACAGACATGGCGGGAGGCACCAGTGTCTATCCACCATCCTTCCGATCCACCAATAAGGTTGATCTCAGTTATCATAGCAACGAATTGCTCTTCTGTCAAGTTAGCCTGATTAGCAGGGCCTGGCTTGTTCCTGCACTTGCGTGCTACATGGCCCTCTTTTCCACAGCGAAAACAGAGAAAAGGGGAAGGGCCATTTCTAGGAGGTGGTTGCTGCTTTGCAATAAGGGCCTTTGGAGGGTTCCCATTATTGTTGTTGTTCTTTGAAGAGCGATTATGAATCTTTAGTGGTTTGCTGTTTGGCTTTAGAACTGCTCCGATGAATTTCTTTTTCTTGTTATTTGCCACAAGAAGAACTTCATCTTTCTAGTCTTGGTTACGGGATTCTTCCTCAATTCTAAGGCGAGTTATCAGACTTTCTAGGGAGAATTCTTTTGTTTTATGCCTAAGAGAATTTTTAAAATCTTTCCAAGCAGGGGGCAGTTTGTCAATAATAATAGCAATTTGAAACTGTTCATCGAGGGACATACCTTCAGTGATGATTTCGTGAGCAATTTTCTGGATTTCATGAGACTGAGCTTCCACGGATCTGTCATCTGTCATCTGATATTTGAGGTAGCGGCTGACAGCATACTTTTTGGCTCCAGCTTCCTCAGTATCATATTTCTTCTTCAGAGCATCCCAAACCTGTCTAGCAGTATTGCTGTCGGAACTGTAGTAATCATACAGATCATCAGCAAGTCCATTCAGAATATAATTCTTACATAAGTAATCATTATGTTCCAATTGGGTTAATTCAGCAGCTTTCTTATCCTTTTCTGTTTGTTCAACATTTTCTGGAACAACAGGGATGTCATCCTTCAGAACGTTAGCAAACTTTTTCGTGGTTAGGAAAAATAGCATCTTTTGTTGCCATCGTTTGAAGTGACTTCCTTCAAACCGAAACGGTTTGTTGTATTCAGAAGCAGAAGAACCTGTCCCAGTAATTTCGTCGGTAGACATGGCAGTTCGAAAAACGTCTTAAAATTGTTATTTTGAATTTTAAAAAAGTTTAAAAAAACAATTTATGCCACCGAAAATATTACTGGGTTGAGTCGCTGACTAGGTCGCTCTCTTTAAGACGTTTTGAGGCACTGCCCAAAAGGTGCAAGGCAGACTATCAACCACGAAGTCCCCAGGATAAAACAGCCCAGATCACTGTATCGGAGTTCTACTGCAAAACCGCTGCCCACCCAAAACGTGCGCCTTTGACTACCTGAACATGCGCTAGGGTTTTGACTTTGAATAATGACCGGGCAACAGCAGTTACGTGGCACCTAGGGTTAGGGTTTTGACCGGGCAAAAGGGGAAGACTGGATCAGATCATTAGGTAGACTCGGTGGAGGGCAGTTACGTAATTAACACAACAATCAGAGATAAAACGCAAGGAAGCATTTAATTTTAAAAATTAATTAAATAATTTTTTTATTTTTCATTTATAAAAATAATAATAATAATAATACAAAGCCAAAGCCAAGGCCCAGGCCCGAGCCCGACGGACGGCGACGCGCGTGTGTGGTGGCCAACTTTGCTTGCGTTCTCCCTCCTTCACAAAATTGGGGTACCCCTTGGGGTACACCCCAAGGTACATACCTCCACCTTATATACCCTTCTAAAGTGTGGTATCCCTCCTATGTGGAACTTCTCATTTTTTAAATTCACAACCACACTAGCTCATTAATGTCACCATTATTAGCAACAATTCTTCCATTAATTTTTCATCATTTCCAACAGTTGCTAATTCAATAAATATTGTTGTTCTCGTTGGATAATATATTACTAAAGATGAATGTCAACTACACATGGAGTAGATTTTTTTTGTTTCACAAGATAGAAATATAGGAACAAGAAAATAAGTTAAAAAGCAAGACGACTCAAGTGAAAATATAAACATTCTAAAAAATCACATATATAATTAAATTTTTCAGTTTTAGAACAAATTAAACAAATATGTGGAATTTGTAAAAATAAATAGATATTAATAAATTATGTTATTAATTAAATATTATAAAGTCAAAATAAGGTTAACATTGACGATATTTATTTATAGATAATATAGAGATAAATAATAATCAAGATTATAAATCAAATATATTACTGAATATATACAATGATATTTGACCTACGAAAAGGCACAATTGATGTGGAATTAAATTTACTTTGAAAAGGAAAAAGTTTTTGTACATGTAGTCCACACACCTCACAATGCAAAGCTAATCGGATATAGACGAGTTTTCGTGTGAAAATAAATTGAGAATAATAAATTAATGATAAATAATGTTTGGTTTACTTTTCAAGAGTATTGATACAAACTTTCTATTAACTTTGAACATACCTATTGATGTGCAGGGGATTCAAGTACTTTTCAATACTTAATTGGTCTAGTACTATTTGAATAAATAATTTTGTATATGGTGGATATTAGTATTGGAAAAATGTAAGAAAATTAAGGAATATAATCAAATAAAAAAATATAACATAAAAACTTTAATATGAGATAAAAGTTTAGATTGTTGCTTAATAACAATAAAAGAATAATACTACATCAATTTATATCAATTTATATATGACACAAATTTATCTTAAATACCATACGATTGATGGTACATTGTTATTCTCTAAAAAAATATATGAATTATATCTCACAACATTATAAACCAAAAATATAAGAGAAAAGAAGAATATTATATAAATTTAAAGTATTTATGATTAATAAACCTTATAACAAATGATTATAATCAAGATGTTTAACAACTATGATAATAAAAAATAAGAAAAGGTCTAGTGTGAACTATTAATTGTAGAAACAAATGTGTTATATTTAAAAATGGATGTAGTATACATCAACTTTTAAAAAGAATACAGCTATAAAGATTTGATTTAGTAGCAAAAAGAATACCTCCTACTAATTATGGGTTCGATTCCTGCTAGTGTCTTTTAAGGAGATAAATGTAAATTTATTTTTACGTGTTCAATGGACCATAAGATATTATCTATTTGGGACTGAGACATAATTTTTTCCATAACAAAAAAAACTTTTATACTGAATACGTGTTCCTAAAATTTAAACTTGTTGATTCGATATTAATCAAACTATCATCTAAACCGTAAATACGAGTTAAGTCGTAAATTTTGAATTATTATTTTACGATAAACAATATATTTTTTTAGTGCACGTATGGGTCACTACAAATTCTTTTCATTTCTTTAAACATTGTTTTTTCTCAACGATTTTTTATGAGCTCTAAACATATTTGTTTATCTCTTTTAAAAAATGATTTGAAACAAAATCCTTTATAAATGAACTTATTTAATGTCAAAAGAAATGAAGATGAGGGCCAACTTAAAAATGGAGTACTGATATCATTTACTCCAGTTATTGTTGAATAGTCACAAGATCAATAAAACCAAATATATACATATAGTGTTTTGTCACACACAAAGGGACACATTTTTTTTTTAATAAAAAGATACACTTTCTTAAATATCATTTTTTTTATTATTATTAGAAAAATGTCTCTTTTATATATACTTCCTTCATTCATTAATACATGTCATTCTTGGAAAAAATTTGTTGTTTTAATAGTTTAAAGTTATATTTTGTCCATTCTACTTTTATATTCATTAATTATAATTGTTGTTTTAATAGTTTACACGTTGTTTGTTATAATAGATTTACAAGAGACACAAGTGAGAGATATATAATAGAAATAAGTTATTTTTTATTTGGAAGAAGGAAGAAATAAAGAAAGAGAAATGTTTTATAGGACGAGATCCAAAAAAAAGTGAAGAGAGAGTTGTGCATAGAAAGAGTGGAGAGAGTCACTTTGCCCATTATACCCTCCAAATCTTTTTTCCTTTACCCGACGGCAACAAATTCATGAATCCCTCTTATTTTTCTTCGTATATTCATTTAATTTTATATTTTTTTTATAGAATAAAGACAAAAATATACATTTAATTTTGTAAGTTTAACTTAATTTTTATTTAAATTTTTTGAGTCTTTTTTAATTTGATCATTTAATTTACCTTCGTTTATACAATTAATTTGTAAGATATATTAATTATTTGAGTTTAATTTTTTTTTGAAATGTTAACATATAATTCAAACAAGTTGATTGTTTAAGATACTTCATGTGAAAAAAGTTTAAAACATTGATTATGTAGATATATTTTTATTACTTTTTTTAAGACTGTACATGAGTTTAAATTGTTATAAAGAAAATAAAAAAATATGTATCATTTATAAAATTTAATGAATATTTTTAGAATGACGTATTGGTGCAGCATTTGACAAAGTTTCAAATTATCATAAACTTTCAATCGAATTCATTGTTATTAAAATTGAAATAAATGATTAATAATGTAAATAAAATGTAACTTTAATAACCAAATTAAAATAAAACCTAAACAAAAACTAAATTAAATTTAAAAGACTATGTTATATTTTTTTTCTTTCTAAAATGAAGTATTTAACATAAAGTACACAACCTTTTTTCTTCTTCAAATTTTAATTTTTTTCCACCATGGTCCTATTTACGCCCTTACAAGATGACATGTAATTAATTATTTTTAAATTTTAATTACAAATGATAGGATTGGCTGTTACTATTTTTTTAAATCAAATTATCGGTGCTCATTTTTCTATTCATCCAAATAAGGGGAAATAAATTCTATTATTTTTCTTTCTCTATTCCTATTCATAAAAAAGTATAAATTTTTTACCCAACTTCTATCATAGTATTTCTCTTCTCACTTATTTTTTCTCTTTCTTATTTCTTTGAACATCCAAATTAATATTGAAGATTATATTTTACATAAAATAATTATTTTTCAAAGTTCAAAGTAATAAACAATTGAATTTTTGTATCGAGATTCATGCACCACAAAGAAAATTATATTGAAAATGTTCTCTAAAGCAATTGTTTGTGTTGAAAATGCTTATTTTTTTTTAGAAATTTCTTGAATGTAACCGTGAAAGAGGTTCAATAAATAAAGTGGAGAAAAAAAAATTATAAAAATGTTCTCTAAAGCAATTGTTTGTATTGAAAATGCTTATTTTTTTTTAGAAATTTCTTGAATATAACCGTGAAAGAGGTTCAATAAATAAAGTGGAG
>JBBPBQ010020323.1:11580145-11600510 GCA_037974755.1 Cicer yamashitae
ATATTAGTTATGTGACTACACAAGATTTTATATAAAAAAAAATTAAATAAATTTTTATTCCATAAAATATTACTATTTTGTTTTTAAATTTTATAAAACTTTTTTGTCAATTTTTAATTTAAATTTTTTCATTTTCCTTCTTGCTCTTTGAATAAGCAAACATCATTATATTCTTTAAATTTTTGAATGATTTTTTTACAATAATATTCAGAATATTATAAGAATTTTTCTTACTAAAATTTAAAATTTTGTAGTCAACAATAAATTAAAAATAAATTTTTAAACGTAAAAATTTAAAAAGTTAAATTTAATTATTTAATTTAAAATTTTATATTTATTTTATTACTTACTAAATATATTCTACTCATTATTGCTAAAAATTCAAAGAATAAATAATAATTAACTTATAATTAAAAATAACAAGGAAAATTTTTAAAAGATTAAAAATTAATAAAATAAATTTTTTTTTATAGAGATTAAAGCATTAGTATGATTTATTGGGCGTAACTTTAAAATTGTTACTGCACTAGAAGCCGCCAGATTTGTGACCTTTCATTGATTTGTCGTAAATTGCAGATTTGTACGTTTAGACTTTAGGAAATGGCAGTGTAGGAGAGTTAATGATCTAACCTGTAGCTTTGACTTCTTTTAATAATGCAGATCCACTATTTAATGCTCCTTTCATTATTTTTAACTTTATACTACTAGTTTAGTAAAACAAATTAAAAAAAAGTTATACTAATAGTAGTGACCAATAAAAATGACCACTATCGTGAAAATTTGATAGAAATGTGTCCGTGTTGAACTTGCGAAGAAGTCATTAATTTCCCAAAATACTCACTAGTTAGATACAATTAATATATTCAATTTTAATTTTAAATTAAATATATTAATTTTTTGTGAATCTATTTTTTTAGTTTTATCGAAAAATATTTTAAAGATACTTATTAAATAATAAAAAAATATAAATTTTATATTAAAAATAATAAAAATTATATTTTTAATAAATTGAAAATACAATTTTCAATATATTTATAATTAAAAGTTTTTATATTTAATTTGTAAACAAGTGCAATAAGAGCAATAAGAGCATTTGTTAATATTTTTATATTTAAGATGAAAAGAAGTATTTTAAAAGTGTTTTTCATTGTGATAAACAAATACAAATTTAACTTTATTTTTTAAATTAAATAGACCAATTTTTTTAATTAATTTAATTTATACTACCTTTGTCTTTGAATATAAGACGTTATTAATAATTTTTTTATGTCTTTTTATAAGATCCTTTCTTGAAATTTTAATTGTATTAATTATTTTTTACTGACATATTCTTAAATATACGATCATTTTGAGATTTTTTATGCCCATTTTTATAAGATAATTTTCAATTACAATAATTATTTTCTTACTAATTTACTCTTATTTATGAGACATTTTTTTTTCTGCATTATAAATATTACAATAAAATCAAATATCTCTCTTCAAGAATAAATTAATAAAATAATTTAAAGTATCAATAAGTTTAACACTACAATCAATTTTTTGAATGCTCGTGATTTAATAAATAAGTCTTATATATAAAAATATTAACTAATTTTATTCTTTGAATGATAAAATTAAAAAAATAATATAACTTGTGCAACAAATTCAATAATACTATCATTTATTTTAGTGACCAATATAGTATACAATAAATTTTTTAATCAATTTTTAATTATATTTTTTTTATGAAAACTATAAATCAAATCAATTAATTGTTTCATATTTTATTTATGAAAAAGTTTTTCAGTCAAAATAAATTATTTAATTGACTATAAATATAAAAAATATTCACACAATTAGCATATACTACATAGGAGGTAGTATTAATTATTAAATCTAAAATATTTTACCTTGTTGAGAAACAAGAAAAAATTGCCGACCCTTACGAGTGGAGCCCACAGTCCGTCTCTCCACTCCAGAGGGGCAGGAAAGGTGAGAAAAACAAGTCAATAGGAAGGAATGAAACCTTAGAAACAAAAACAGCTGTAATAAATAAATAAATAACAAACAGTGTCTGTCAGTCAGCAATAACAATAAAACAAGAACAACACACGGGAAGCTGCAAAAGTCAATAAGAGCGAGCAACCTTTGCCTTTTAGTTTCGTTTAGTTTTTTCTTTGCTTTGCTTTGCTTTGCCCCTTTTTCCATTCCATTTCTTTACAAACAAAACAAAACAAAACGGCTTCAAGAGAAAAACACAAGAGAAGACTTTCTCTTCATAAAACCACATCTTATTATTTTTATTATTAAAAAATTAAACACTCTTCCTTATTTCTCTCTCTGTTCTTCTTCTTTCTCTTCTCTATCTGCCAATTCCCTCTCTCAACAATCACCCACTTCCTTTCCAGATCTTCCCTCTCGGAAAAGTTTCGGTTTTTTATCGGTAAGGAAATTTTGGGATTGACAGTTTTGTTTTATTTTCGTGGGTGTTGTAAATCAATCCTTTTTTTTTTTTGGTTTCTGTGGTGTTGTTCTGGATGATAAAAATTGTTGTTTTTCTGCTGTTAATTTATAGTTATTGAGATTTTTGTTGTAAAGTTGTGGACTTTCTTTAACGTGGAGTTTTTTTTGTGTGTTGAAGGTTAGAAGAAGAGTTAGATGCTTAGTTATATACAGAAAAATTGAGGTGGGGGATTGGAGTATATGGATAGTTTCTGTTGCTTCAGTTCTGTCAGTCAGGTGAGGAATTTTTCTACCCCTTTTTTCTTCTAATATTTTCTTTTTCCCCTCTCCTTTTTTGAATGATCAATCTCCATGCATATGATATACTATTGATTAACGTTTTATTTCCTTTGTATGGATTTTACAAGGGCCTAAAGGAGTTACATATAGAGTATGTCCATTTTTTTTTAATCTTAACCCTCAGGTTCATGGGGGAAAGACCCTGGTAATACAGAGTTCGGTATCCGATAAGTAAAGTCTGATCGTTTCCAATCAGGGTTCGAACTCGTGTTCTCCTGAATAATTCGCCTTTCACTGAAATTCATTAAACATTCGAGTCCAACTACTTGGTTATAGACTATAGAGATACCCACTTGATGCTTCAGAAGAATAGTTTCTTGTTGGACTCCAGAGTTTCTCAATTAGTTGTTAGTTGCTAGGGTTTTCTTTTAACGTTCCTCATCTCATCAACTGAGTTGTCTCCTTTGATGAAAATTAAAATTGGAAGCATAGATTGTTTTTGTTTGTATTTGTGGCTATTAGAACCATTGTGGCCTTACAATGGTTTTATATCTCTAACATGTCCCCTTATGCGTAGAGTTCTTTGAGCTTGCGGACAGTTCACGAGCATGCTTTATCTTGTACGGATGTTTAGTTTTAGAGAATGGTGTCGCCATGAAGGATTTTCCTATTACTATAGGATTGCACCAAAGGTTTATTTATCTTCTGAATCTTACCTTGGTTTTGGATGTGATTCTTTTGTATCAGAAGCACTTGCTCAATGCATGCCTTTTGAATATGATATAGTCCTAGTCGAAGGGTCAAGAGAGGGAATAAGTGTTGTGAATAGAAGATATGGAATCACATAATTTCCAATTAAGTGGAATGATTACAGAGCATATCAAATTCCAGTTCAGCAGCACTAACTTGGATGTGAAAATTGGGAATCATATCGTACTAAAAATCATATGGTTTAGGTTTATTGTATTTATCATACCATACGGAGAAGCAATTGAGGGGAGACACAAAGCCAAAAATATAGTAAACCAAATTAGGACTATCAACCAAATTAGGCACAACGCTTAGCCAAAAAAGAAATGAACCAAACAGGCAGGAGCAGATGAAGCCACATAGGAATGAGATAATTCAGGGAAAACAAGAAGAAATAAAGACACAGGCAAGAATACAACACCAAATGCTGGAATAAGTGTAACACCCCGACCCTCCAGCGATAGCTCAATTGGTAGTGGGAATGTGATGAGGCGGTACTTATCCCCTAGGTACCGGGCTCGATTCCCACGGAAGGCAAAAACTCGCTAGATTTCCAAGAGGGAAAGGGGGAGCGAGAAGATCGTGAGGTAGCACCGCCGATATCGCTGGAGGGTCGGGGTGTTACAATAAGAACCAAACAAACGGGAAAAGAACTAATGGATACAAACATTGCCAAATAATAGGAGTTTTGGATGCTTTGGAACTTCAGAATCAGCTATTGGTTGGGTGTTTCAAGGCAGGAATGGCTATTTCTAGTTTTTTCTTTTGGTACGAAAAAGTCTAGGCGGAGAGCAGGTTGCTCCATTCCAAGGTTCAGGCATGCCTCAAGCCTCAAAGAGGGTTATTCATTTCTTGGTTTCTTTACTTCATTTGCTGCCTTGAAATATTGATCCTAAACTGGGTTGAAGTGTTACTTGCATCATGAGAGAAAGAATACAGTTGGTTTCTTGAGATGAATGATTCATGGTTCTTTATCATTCTTTTACTGTTTCGAAAATGTTGATATCGAAACAGTTAGGAGAGAAACAAGTTCTTCTGGTATGTTGTAAAAATGGAGTTGGCATTTGTAAGAGGTGTTTCATTTCAAGTGGCTACATTAATGATATGTAACAATGAAAATGGTCAAACTGTTTCTGCTGATTAGTGGGGTTTGGTCCACATTCCTCTAATTTCTTTTTTATCTCTATTATTTCACCTCCATTAGTCCACGCTTCAGATGTTCAGTCCTGAGCGTGAGGTATAGGGAGTGTTTAGAATCCCATATCAGTTAGAGTTGTGGCCTTGGTAGTTCTTGTAAGTTGAGTAGTCTTCACCTTAACAAGCCAATTTTGTGAGATTTAGACCCTAAACCCAAATTTTAAGATGATATTAGAGTCTAACTTATATCTATTATTGTGACATGATCTTTGTTACTTCATCCACATTTGTCCATGCCCCATATGTCTCGTCCTAGAGGGGAGGAAGGTGAAGATATCCTTGTTATTCCACCCTATTATTCCAGTTTTAAGCGTGAAGGGGTGTGTTGGGATTCTTGCATCAATTATTGATATGGCTTAGGCAGTGCTCATAACGCTCGGATAGTCCTCCACTTAAAGACAATTTTGTGGGGATGAGTTAGGTTCTAGATCCTTAGCCAAAATTTTACGAATCTCCATTTGGTTTCTTTTATTGTAGTTGTTTGTGATGATAGGCATATATTGGTGGTGGTATGACAACAATGGGATTATTTCTATTTCTCTGGCCTTGTTAAATTTGAGACTTAATGAGATGGAAATATGGAGTTTTTGAGTAGGAAGTGTGTGTCTCCATTTCATTTCCCATTGGTTTCCTACGTATACAGATGTAAATTTTTTCTTTAGTATATATTGTTGAAATGTGTTTAACAAACCTTATATAACTCTTCTATTATTGTACTTCAATTTTTTTTATGTTTAGGTGGTTGGAGGGCGTTCTTCATGCAACTCTGGCAAAGGCAGGAGCAGTCAATCATCGGTCAAATATGGCTTTAGCCTTGTTAAAGGGAAAGCCAACCATCCAATGGAGGATTTTCATGTAGCAAAATTTGTTGCTTTCAAAGGACAAGAATTAGGTCTTTTCGCTATATACGATGGACACCTAGGAGACAGCGTACCATCATATTTGCAAAAGAATCTCTTTTCTAATATCTTGAAGGAAGTGAGTTGATGAATAGACTAAAGATATTGTGTAAAATTGACTTAGCTTACTTCTTGAATCTTTGTATTTCGTTTTGTTAATTATACTTATGGTTGTGAACTTGTGATTGATTATCCAGGAGGACTTCTGCGACGATCCATTCATGTCCATTTCTAGAGCTTATGTGTCGACAGATCAGGCAATTCTTACTCACAGTCCTGATTTGGGGCGAGGAGGATCGACGGCTGTAACTGCAATTCTCATAAATAATCAGAAATTATGGGTTGCTAATGTTGGAGATTCACGAGCAGTTCTGTCAAGGGGAGGGGAAGCTTTACAGATGACTACTGATCACGAACCTAATACGGAACGGGGCAGCATTGAGAATAAAGGCGGCTTTGTCTCAAACATGCCAGGTTCTTCAATTGTCCCCAATATCTATGAGTTGTTGCCTTTAGATGTTCAATGCTGATTTATCTTATTTCTCTATTTCGTTTCATTCATTTATCTTAAACTAGATTGTTTGTAAGGTGGTTATGGCCTTACGGGTTATGCATGTTAACCTCACTATATTGATAATGGACTCCAATACTGATATTTAGATACATAGAATGCTGAATACAACTTTATTTTACTAGAATATAATGAATAATTGGACATTTTTAATGAATCTAATGTTTTCAGTGCTTTGTTAATTTATTGTTTCCAATGCTATAATAAGTTAATAACCACTACCATCATTTCCAACACTCCCTCTCAGCTAGAGGAGATAATCAAATGTACCAAGCTTGCTGCAAATATAGTGCATCTGAGGACCCATAAAAGACTTTATCAAGATATTTGCAAGTTGATTATTGTAGCCTAACAAAATTGACGATAATTTGTTTGAAGATAGCGTTTTCTTGGACAAAATGTCAACTTCTTTCTATATGCTTACTCTGTTTATATAGAAGACTGGAGTGGAGGCTATGTACAAAGCTTATTGGTCATCACAACATAATATTTGTATCACACTGCGATTCATTTTTGTATCAGTATTTTTTATTTTGTAAGGATTTTCATGGATTCATTTGATCCATGTAGTCGACCGCATCTAGTGGGAGATAAAACTTGATTATTGTTGTTTTTGATTTTGTAATAATTTCTTTGTTTGTGGGTTATATCAGGAGATGTTGCAAGAGTGAATGGTCAGCTTGCGGTTTCTCGAGCATTTGGAGACAAGAACCTGAAAACACACTTGCGATCTGATCCTGATATTCAGTATGCTGATGTTGACTCAGATGTTGAGCTTTTGATACTTGCTAGTGATGGTCTATGGAAGGTTTTTGACTGATCTCTCTTTTTGTTTATTGTTTATTTCATAAAGCTAAAAATGTACTTCTCATTCCCTTAAGTAGGTTTCGTTTTTGTCTCAACCAATTTTATTTCTTTTTATTCCCATTTTTTTCTACATTTCAACAACCACCCTAACTAACTTCACTCCAAAATTCAAATTCTAACAACGGCATTGTATGTCTTGACATGTGTGCTATTGGCATTGCATAGTGTAGGAGTTTGTTTCATTTTCGTCCCTAATATTTCCTCCAAATATAGAATCACCAGTGTTGTCAAATATTGGTTATAACGGTGCTATAGCGCAACATAATTTGAATAATTCACCATTGTTTAGAGATACAGTACTTAATGTAAAATGTTGTTCAGTAGTGGCTGTAACGGCGCTGTAGCATTGTAGCGTAGCAGAATTTGAACAAACTCTTATTTTTTACTTTTCTGTGATTGACAACACTGGAATCACATTAATGTTCCACTTCCATGTAGTCTAGATTCTCTATAGTTGCACATCATGTAGAATAGGTTCAACGCATCTTAAGAAATAGTTATAGCTTAATTACTCTTAGTAAATTGCACTTGGCATTTTATTAAATTTGTAACCTTGGTGTCTATGAATTAAAACATTCTGCGAGATGTTTAACCACGTAAAACACATTTAGAAATTTCAATCTTCACACATCTCATTAATAACAATCTTGTATACGAATATTTAATTTATTCCAGGTAATGGCGAATCAAGAAGCTGTTGATATTGCAAAAAGGATAAAGGATCCGCAAAAGGCGGCTAAACAACTAGCTACCGAGGCATTGAACAGAGACAGTAAGGATGATATTTCTTGCATTGTAGTTCGTTTCAAGTGATGAAAAAGGGAACATACATACATACATACTCTAAATTTTCAGGGTATATATATAGGATTTCCCATAAGGATGCAATCTCATAATCTACTCGTTTATCAATTTGGAATTTTCTGCAAAATAGGTTTTGCTTCCTTCACTTCATATGTAAAAAATTATAAAATTGAGGTTGTTGAGTTTAGGTGGTGTCATTTTAGTATTTCTTGATTTCTTGGTTGTGAGATAGATTCATACAGCATAATTTTTCTTTGTAATATGCTTTTTATGTCAGTGTGATGATGGATGGCAACAGTTCATACATTATTGAACATGGGATTTGTGCTTTTATTTTATAACCAAACGAGTGTATGATTATATACTATACTTGTTTGATTGATTACATGAAATCATTCGTTCTTATTTTGTTGACCTCACACCCCTTTGTTGGGAATGTTTTTTAAACCTCCTCCTATCCTATCTTTTAGTAGGTTAAAAGAGTCATAGGTTAATGATAATTTTTATTTTGTTCTTAAGAGCCTAACGGCGAAGCTGGCACACCATAATGTGGATAAATAAGATGTCACACCATAATGTGGATAAATAAGATGTCCCTGCTACCATAAATGTACTTACAAGATTAATGATGTCATTTTTTATGCACGATAAATTTGAGATTATGAACAAAATTAAACCAATACCAATCGATGCTATAATAAATAAGAGTCAAAATAAATTAGGTAAAGCTGAACTTTCTAAAACTAATACTGTCTCATATTTTATACAAGTCTTTTTTAAACCACACCAACACTACTTTGACCCATGACCATCTACACCAAACCTATAGTTGTCAAATGAGTTTTATCAATGGTTGGCCGGAATGAAGATTGATATATATATATATATCTCAATAATAGTTTTATTTAATTTTTTTGGATACAAACATTAGTTTTATTTATTTATATTTTATAGCAAACTTAGAAATATTTTGATTCTATATTAAAAATATCTTAATGTGATAACCAACTAAAGAGGTCAGAGATTGATTTAAGGTGCATAAATTTAACGTTACTAATATAACATTGATTGTTTCAAATAAAATTGTCATAAGGATTATCTCATTTCAAACAAAGCAAATCACATGTGATATGCGACTAATATTTTATTTTTTCTTTCTGTGTGTAAGTTGTATTTTTCATATACAATTTATAAAATTTAATTGTCAAATTTTAATTAATATAAATCATTCTTTATATGCACAATTCATACCATTTTAATGAATGTAATTTTCTACATGCAGCAATGGCAATACAGGGCCTTTTGCAATTGGACCTAATTGGCAAAATAAACAAATACACATAAGTGTCAATCGTGCACAAGTATTGTAGTGGACACGATGCAAAAAGTTATTGATTAATTTTTTTATTAATTTTTTTTAAATTGGAAAAAAAAGAAAGACAAAAACAAGATTATTAAATTGGAAAAGAAATACTCTTTAAGCATTAAATTGGAAAAAAAATTATTAAATTAATTAAAAAAAATATAAATATAATAATGCAGTAGAAGAAGTGGCGTGAGAAAAACAAATTACGACGTTAAAAGAAAAGAAAATCCCAAAGAAAGACACAATTAAGGCTTTTCTCTGGAAATTCCCTTCCCATTGTCTCACAAAAAAACCTTTTTTTTTTCTTTCTCAACTCTTCTAAAACCCTTCCAAAACCCATTCTTTCTTCTATAAACCCCTATTTTTTTTTCTTTCATATTCTCTCATCAATCGATCATGTCTCAATCATTGAAACTCATCAAAGAGCACGCCTCAAATCCAAAACTCTGGTTGGTCGTCGGAATAGGACTTGCCGGCGGAATCATCGTTCTATCGGAGACACAACGTAGAAGACGCCGTCGAAATACACCAAAACAAGACTTTGGTGCTTTCATTGACCGCTTCGAGATACTTCCCTTTCCTCAGCCTCCTCCTCCTGCTGCCAAACATACTCTCTCTTCTCTCACCTTTGCCATAAGCGACATGTTCGTTCCTCAATCAATTAACTGAAGATAACTTGCTTTAAGCTTTGCTTCTTTTTTAGTTTAACAAGATTACTTTTTTATACTTTTTTCTTTCATGGGATTATTACATGTATGGAAAATTTGCTGATATTCTGTGATGCCTTTTTATATATTATAACCACATTTGATTTGCCATAAATGAAGTGTTACTTTTTAGACATCACAATCATCATTGTTGTTGTTGTTAATGTGTTAATGTTTTTTTTAAGCATTGGTTCATTTTAAGTATTTGTTGATTCAAAAAGTTCATTTTTTTTATGTTTCTTGGGGTTAAAAAGAAAATTTGCTGAGAGCTTTAGAATGTGATATTTTTATCTGGGTATGTTGACTGTTGAGGTTTCTATTGTTGGGGTTGTCAGATTTGATGTGAAGGGCTATGTGACGGGGTTTGGAAATCCAGAGTGGAAGAGAACGCATGGGGAGGCGGAGAAGACTGCACTTGTTGTGACTGCTCTTCTATGGAATGGGGCTACTTGTGTTGGAAAGACTGTTATGGATGAATTCTCGTTTGGGTGAGGAGTCCTTTTGAAATTCCTTAGCTATGTGTAGTTATCTGAAACAATTGTCACATATGATTTACTTAAGGAATTTTTATCTCAGGATTTATGGTGAGAATAAGTATTATGGAACTCCAACTAATCCTCAGATGCCATCGTGTATCCCGGGAGGGTCTTCTAGTGGTTCAGCAGTAGCAGTTGCTGCGGGACTTGTTGACTTCGCCATTGGTGGGTTTATGTGGTACCTGTAGTTTCTACCTCTAATTGCTTGAAATGCAAATTATAAGGTTTACTGGTTTGGTTATTTCCTTCTGAATATTTTGGTCATTTATGACTCTATTAAAATTTTAGCAATTGAGCCCTCTATCATAGTTTGGTCATTTGCGGGTTTATTTAGTACCTATATTTGTTTTGGCGATTATGATATGATTGTGTTTTATCATTTATGACTGATATTGTACTAAACTATATTCCTGGAAAAGCTTTTTTGGCTGTATTTCTTTGAATTAAAAGTTGTTCTGTTAGCTTGTTCTATTGAATAAAAGTAGTTATGTCTAGTTATAATGTAATATCATCTGGATTAAATGCCAAATTGCCAAAAAATAGTTATGTCTAACAATATATCAAATGTACGAAGCTCGTACATTTAAAGTATGAATTTAGTTTGTAATATTACACCTTGTTGTGATCTATTCAATATAATGCCTGTAAAAGTTTCACGATTCCAAGTCTTAGTCTGTTATTGTGAATCGTGATCTCTTTGATATATTATTGCAGCATAGCTTACCATGCTTAATCCTGTTTCTTTTATAATCCAGGATAGACTTGATTGGCACTTGCAATTATATTGTGGCCTTGATTACTATTTGTTTGATTGTACTTCTTAACTGTACATGTGAACATGAAACATTATTATGTCTTTGTAGGTACTGATACTACAGGAAGTGTGAGAATTCCAGCATCACTCTGTGGTATTTTTAGTTTTAGACCATCCCACGGAGCTGTATCTGCCATTGGAGTTCTTCCAAATGCACAAAGCTTAGACACCATTGGTAAGATGCATAGATTTGTGTTGTTTTTGCTATGGTTATAATTGGTCATAAGTTATATGTTTCAAATCTTAATATTCTGGTCATTTTTCTGCGTGGCTTGCTTTAAGAAAGGCGCAATTAGATACATGTGTTAAAAAATTGACTAGTTCTATATCACAATATATGGTTTGGTATTGCTTTCTACAGTTGAACATTTTTTTTGCACATATATGCTCCAGGTCATGATCTGCCATCCCAGTTGAAAAACTGATTAAGTTAATAAGAAATTACGCATAGTGAGGTGAATGGGACTCAATTGTTTTAACATTTTTTGGATAAATGTTTTAATATATGTTCTTTATATTGCCAAGTACTTCATTGCATAGTTTCATTGTAGGATGGTTTGCCCGTGATCCTTCTGTCCTACATCGTGTTGGACATGTTTTACTTCAATTGAATTCAGTGGATACAAGAAGGTCAAGGTGTATCACATTTGCTGATGATCTCTTTCAATTATCCAAAGATGCTACACAGAAGACAATATATGTCATCAGTAAAACTATCGAGAATATGTCTGGATGTAAGTCTTTAGATATCTGAAATCCAATTTTGTTGTCTTGGATTTAGTAAAGTTGACTGTTATAAAGCAAGTTTTCTGTAAGAAAAAAGTTGGTTTCTGAAACAGGTTACCAAACAAAAGGAATTTTGCATAATTAGCAAGTATTTTGGTCATTTTGGTTTTGCAGATCAGGCTCCAAAGCATATGAATCTTTGTGAGTATATTGTTTCAAAAGTGCCCAGTCTAAGGCTTCATGAGCAATCAGCACCCCAACAAAATGGAACATCTATATTGAAAACCCTGTCTTCAGTTATGCTTTCATTACAAAGGTATTCTATTTAATGTTATAAAGTTTTATTATTTGATTTATCACAATAGATCATGTTGTATTGTATGTTGATATAATTTTCATTTTGATAGTAGAAAAAAATTATAATGTAGTAAGGGTAAATGAAGTTGCATGATACAGTTCTGAAAAAAGAAGAAAAAGGGTGCAACCTGATGCCATTAACTTCTGCCATAGCTGGGTCTAGGAAGGGTTTAACCCATTTAAAGAAGACAAAATTAATATAATGAAGCTCGGTATTCGAAACACTCCGGAAATAGTCATAAGCTGAACACAAAAGGCAATTTATACTGGATAAGCATAAATCAACTGTATTATGTCAGTTTAATTCAGTGATCACTAGCTGTGAAAAGTATGCAACTGATGGTAGTTACAAAACAAAAGCTAAATTCATTTCTTTAGTAATGTTCAGAGTTTCACACCATTATTACTGGATAACTGAAGCTCACAAATGCTTACAGTCTGTGATCTAATAATGAGAAAGTAATTGTTTGGGTAATTAAGTTGGTATTGCATGTATATTGTTTTCAACTAATCATTCATATTCTTGTATTTTTTTTAAAGAAATACCTCCCCCTACTTACTGAGTGAAGTACTTATTAATCATTGTAGCATGATCAGTAAGACAGTAATCGTATACCTTCAATTTTTTATTTAGTTTATAAATTATTAGAAAGTTTACTTAAACTATTCGTTCTTATTCAATCATGGGTGTGAAGGGGTGTGTTGCGATTCTACATTGTTGAAATATCTGGAGCTTGGCGAATGCAGGTGGCCCAATAACAAATCTAGAATAGACTCTGATACCGTCTTAGAATGTAGACTAGCCTAACTCAACCCCAAAGGTTAGCTTAAGGGGATATGGTTTTTCCTAAAGTCTTGTAAGGGCTATTTTAGCTATATCAATAATCAATGTGGGATCTCAACTAAAATTTGTCAGAAGAACACCTAACCTTTGGGAAAAGATTTCATTTCAATCACTACTTTGTTTCCAGTGACCTAAATTTTCTTTTCTTTATTTGATTGTTATTTGGTACTTTTAAAATCATATCTGGGCATGCATGTGCCCTGATATATTTTTCTTAAATTTTTTAAAGGTTTTTACCATAGGAAATGTCCTTTGCAATTAACAGGTCTTTCTCTCTACTTTACAACATGTTATGCAGTATGTAATCATTTCTTGTTTATATAGTTGTTTATTTGTTTAGTTTTGATAGAATATATTGCATCATTGTTTTATATTGTGTGCCTTATATCTATGTGACAAATGTATTTTCATCTGTTCAGATATGAATTTAAAGCCAATTATGAAGAATGGGTTAAATCAGTCAAACGCAGGTTACGCCGAGGTGTGCCAAGTCATGTTATTGCAGCCATTAATTCAACACAAGATAATATAAAAGCCTTGTATAAAGTCAGGACTGAGATGCGTGGTGCACTTCAGAGTCTGTTGAAGGTACTTGTCTGTTCATACCATCCTTTCTTGGACAATCTCTTTTATGGTAAGGAACCCTTTTTAAGTTGTTATAAATTAGATTAGAAGAACGTTGGAAAAGACAAGCAAGTAACAGTGTTGGCACTATAGTGCTATAGTATAGCTGAATTTGAACAAATTGCTATTGTCCTTCAGTACCATGTTAGTACAAAGTGTTATGTTGTCAGTCTCAGATCGGCGTAGAGCGCTGAACCCTAAAAATGGGATAGTGGGATGACCGCTATTGCGAAGGCAAAAAAACAGTATATAAACTAAACATAAAATACAAACAGTATACAAAAATACTAAAAATAATAGCAAAATTCATAAAATTAAAGGGGTAATCATACTTAATTACCAAGATCCAACATCATAATCAAGTTCTAATAGTAATCATAATCAACAAAGCAGAGAATAGAGCAGACAAAACAAAGTCACAAAAAGAACGAAAACAACATAACGATATTGAACAGAGCAAGAACGATGCTGAACGGAGCAAAAAAATAACGAAAATGACGGAGCAAGAAAAGAACAAAAATGACAGAGCAAGAATGAAAACGGTTTCTTTTTCATGATGTGAACAAACCCCTTCGTGTGTTTATAATAATAAAAAACTAGAATATAACTCTCGCATTGCGCGGGTATAATTTTTTTAAAAAAATTTTCAATGTGAATTTTTAAAAACTTTGAAAATGATATTTATGGTGTATAAATGTATCAATTTGACTTGAAAAAAGTTTTAATATTTGTAAATTTTGAAGTTTATAAGAATAATTGACTATTCGTTAAAAAAAAAAGAATAATTGACGATGAAAAAAGGGAAAAATGGAATGAAATCAATTGTAAAGTTTGTAATAAAATGAGTGATTTTCACTCTAAAAAATATAATTTAAAAAAGACGAGTGATTGTTTATATGCATTATGTTTTGTTTTAAACATTCAATGACTATATATTTTTTTCCTGTAAAAAATAGAATATATTGTAAGCATTGATTTTTTATTTTTATATGATCATTATTTTTATTGGAGAAATAGAATATGTACCTCACCACTTATAAGAGAAAAATATACGCAAATTGTATATTACTTTGAAAATATTCAATGTATAATTTAACATTTTTATTTTTACAAAATATCTTTTGCTCTTTTCTTTTAAAATGTTTAATATTTTTAATTTGTTTGTTGATTTTAATATTTTTTTATTTATTTTAATTTAAATTGACTTCAAGTTCTATTGAATGACACATCACACACTTATGTACCAAATCATAACATTTGTGTCACATCGCTTATTTTCTTATGTGGCATCCTTCATATGCCTCTACAATTCATCTCACTTTCTATTGCTAAATTTAGATATTCCTTCTTACACACATCGTACATATGTTGGAAACCAACACATAAAAACTTCTCATGAATATAATTAAATTTTATTGGATTGTTTGTGCATAAGTTTGATTATTGATTTTTAAGATACAATGATTATATTTTTATATATTTTGTGGTAACTTCATTGTTTTAACATTTTAATTAATAAAATGTAATTAAAATATTGTGATGTTTTTATATATAATGAATAAAAAAAGTAACTGACAATAAATTAAGTTTTAATGGGAGTTATATTTTGTTTGTTGGTTTTTAAATCATAGAGATATATAGCGATATAAACATAGTAGTAGAATGAAGAATACATGAATTCTAGAGGTGCCACATCATATTATTGAATGATGTGGCATAATCAGTGTTATATGACATATAAGAATGTGATGTGTATAATATATTGATTAGGGCTTAAGTGGGTATGAAATGACCTAGATACCCTTTATGAAGAATAAAAAAAACTATGTTTTTTGAAAAAGCCTTGGAGCGGGTCGGACTGGGACAGTGGGTTGCGATGGTAGCGAAATTCATGGCTGGGAGCGCTGCTACCGTCAAACGCGTTTTTGCAGTCGGTGGCATCTTGGCCATCCCCTCCACCGCACTAGGATAGTGGGATTGCGCCGGGATTGACAAAAGAGTCAAATAGTAGTTATTGTGACACTATAGCTCTATATCAAAGCGGAATTTCAACACACTGCTATTTTCCACGATATGCGATTGAAAAGTAGTCCCGATAACAATATATATATATATATATTGCAAGATAACCAAGATCTTTGATTCCCATACTGAAGTGGCCAAAATAATTTAGCCAAGTCTACTCAATATATCATGCTAACCAAATTTGGCTCCTCTAAAGCGAGTAGTTGGTAACGTGAACAAATCAATAGTTGATATTATAACCATCCATGATTGACCATACATGTATATATAATATCAATCATTGATTTGTTTATCAATGGTCATTGTTACTTACTTTTTTTTTCTAAAGTGAGTTGCTCACTTAGAGGAAAGTCTAATTCCCTGCTAACCTTTTTATCTTCTGGTTTTGATTGTCCAACAGGATGGTGGAATACTAGTTATTCCCTCTGTAGCAGACGGTCCGATAAAGCTTAATGCAAAGAAAGGTTTTTGTTCTGAGTTCCATGATAGAACTTTAGCATTATCCAGCATTGCTAGTATGTCTGGATGTTGTCAGGTAATTTGATATCCTTCATGTCTTGTGTAAGTATTATTTTTTCTTTTCTCAATTTTTATTTAGTGCTCTAAAACTTTGTTGGACTGATGTATTGCTCTTACATTATTTCCAGGTTACGATTCCATTAGGATATCATGATGATTGTTGTATATCTGTTTCATTCATCTCAATCCATGGAGCTGACAAATTTCTTCTAGATACGATCTTGGATATGTATACAGCTCTTAAAGAGCAAGCTGGCTCCGGCTTCATTTCCATGCCATTACCAAATATCAATGGAAACACGGAACCTTCTGAACTTTTAAAGGAGAGGGTTAGTTTTCTCTAAGCATTTCCCCTTCCCTCCTTTCCCCACAAAGCCCTTTCCTTCTTTTCCCTCCTAACTTCCAAACAATGCCCAAAAATTTCAGATGTAAATGTCTTGCCCTCATGATGAGATGCAAATATAATTAACCTGAAGTAGTTATTAAATGAGGACTTAATGGGTCTAGTATCAACTTAAATATTTTAAAGCTGAAGTATGTACTGAACCTTTTACATAATCTGTAAGCTTGCCTTAGTAAAAGCTCACTATGATTGGCGGGCGTATTTAATTTGAACTCGGAATGTCAGGCTATTTTACTAGCAAATGTGAACTTGAGCAAACTGATGCTCTGTTCACGGGCTCTTGAAATGGCTCTATGTTATATTTCTTTAAAAGTAATTAAGCACTTTTTGTTTCAGTAAATAGGAATCAATGTACTTACTAATAAGGGACATTTTGGGTACATAATTGTTTCTCATGTTGTATATGTTATATATCTTGTAGAGATCAGATGTCATGGGAAAAATCAAGTATTATTAATGGATATATAAAACGAAAAAAAAAGATGATTAGAGAAGGTGTTAGAGTTTACATTCTGATATGCTGCTATCGTTCTCTGTTCGCATGATCCTCTGTTTGGCTTCTGAGTTGTGTTGCTGCATAGGTCATACTATGCAGTCTGTTGCACAGAATACCTACTCTAAGCCTTTCTGACATAGTTGTTAGTTGCATTTTTTTGTAATAGTTAGTTGTAACTTATAACAAAATGCCAACCTCTATTGTAACTGCAATTTTATATAAATATTGTGGCACAGCTTCATTCTTGTCGATGTTCAGAAAGGTAGTTCAGATGAAAGACTAAGTTTCTCTCAAAGTATCGAGTTGGATAATTTGATTTAAGCTACTAAAAGAAATGCTTTGCAGGGAAATGCAGCATTTAAAGAAAAGCAATGGGAAAATGCAGTCACTCACTATACTGAGGCTATCAAATTGAATGCGACAAATGCAACTTACTATTGCAACCGAGCAGCTGCTTACTTAAAGTTAGGACGGTATGAGGTTTTTCCTGTCTGTCAATATGTATCTTGACACTTTAATCATTTCCCTGTGATTGGTATTCTCACTTTGTTAACTTATGCAGCTTTCAGCAAGCGGAAGAAGACTGCAGTAAGGCAATATTGCATGATAAAAAGGTGAGAAGATGGGCACATGACACTGGCTTTGGAACATTTATTTTCTATTCTAATAATATCTTATATCTATTTTTTTTACACTAATAACCAATGGTTCTAGGAGCTGATTATTGTTTGTATATCTTGATAATGATTGATTTGATGATGTTTAATTCCTAGATTCCTTTATTTTGTAGGGATTCTTTAGTTTATGATACTGCCTGAATCTGTACAAATAAATATCTATAACACTATTGTGCTAAGAATAATGTGTAATTTCCATGCAGAATGTGAAGGCATATCTGAGACGTGGAACTGCTAGAGAATCACTACTACGGTTTAAGGAGGCTCTTGAAGGTGATTCTTAAGTTTTACTTCAATGTATTTGGTTTATGCTAATTTGATTTCTTAGATAAACTTACATAATTTATACTCTTTCCGGTCACAATTATAAGCAAAAGTACATACTTTCACCCTTATTAATGATGATAGTTAAGCGCATTTAATGTTAATTTTCTTGATTTCATGTAAAAAAGAAATACAATTACTAACTTAACCCTAATTACTACAGTCATCTCCCTTGGCATTAAAGAATTGATACAAGGGTATTTTTGGAATAATGTCATTACATGTGAATAGATTAATTGGTTTTTGTTTATATTTGAGGCAAACAAATACATACATTTTTTTGCTCATAATTAAGGCCGCAGATAGTATTTGGTATGAAATGTAGCTCATTTGCGGTTCATTGTCTTACAAATGTTTTTGAGCATTGCATTTCATATTATCCTTTTAATGATGTTCCTTATCTTGTCTCATTTTCTTATTTTGTGCAGATTTCAAGCATGCTCTTGTTCTTGAACCACAGAACAAGGATGCCAGTGTTGCTGAGCAAAGAGTCAGAAAATTGTTGAGTTGAGTGTGCTTATATTTTCTCTTCTGATCTCTCTCCCTCCAAGAGAAAATCAATGGGGATGTGGAAATATCAAATATGTGATCATGGTTCTTTTCTACCTTGAGAATAAAGGTAATTTGAAAGGAAAGAGAGAAACCTCCGTTGATGAGGGGCCACATTGTTCTCATTTTGTGCATATATCCTCAGAAATATTATTCAACCTATTGGATTATGCCAATAATTTTGGACCTGGTTGCCCCTGTACATTTATAGGGAATGACATCGTATTTGCTTTAAATGTTGCATATTATTATTTTTTTACTCATTAAATGTTATATATGGTAAGAATAAGAATTGATTACTGTCAAAAAATAAAAGAACAAGATTTGATTACAGTGAAGAACATTTTTCTAGAATTGAAATTAGAATATTCTGCATTATATTCTAACTTTACTGTTGGCTTTAAAGCAGGCTTGAACAATAATATATAATAGGAAATGTTAACACGTGTTCAAAAGAGTTAATAATTCAAATGTAGAAGTTTTATATTGAGACTTGTGTTTTCTACTATTTGAAAGTTCAAAACATTGATTTTTTTTAATAATTTTTATTTTATTTTTGATATCCTTAAGATGTGCCTTTAAGACACCTTGAAGACACATGTTAACATGATTCATATATAATTGATAATCAATTAGTTTTTGAAGATTGTTTTTGGCAACAAAATATTGGAGAAGTAAATTGAAAAAGAAGAAACAAACAAATAAATATATGCCAAATAAAAGAAAGTTGAAATGTATTGGAAAAAATTCAAGTTTTATATAGGTAAGAGATAAAATTTTATAAATACATTATCTACTTAATTCTTAAATTTTGATTCTTTACGGTTTAGATATACATATTAAAAAATAATAAATTTAAGTTAATTTTGTCCTTTTTATTTTTTATTTATTAAATAAAAATAAAATTCATTTAATATATGATTTTGAATTTTTTAAAGATACAAAAGAAAAAACATCATTAATTATATTTTAGTTTTTTTGAAAGAATCAAAGTTTTTAAACAAAAGTAAAAGCAATGTTTAAAGACAAAAATTCGGAGATGGGAGGAGTAAATTAATTATCTCTTTCTTTCTCAACATAAATGTATCCTCAAATATATCAAGCGATTCAAACTCCAAATTAATACGGTTTCATTTATTATAAATTTATCAAGGATGTCTAGTTTATTTTCTAAAAAATGTAGTCTGAAGTTGAGACCGTTTAATTATTTGTCATCTTCGTTCAAAATGATACTATATTTTTACGCTGAAACGTCAAAAGTATATTTTTCGACAGCAACTTTAAACAATACTTATGCGTGACAAAGCTGTATATATTTGATTTAGAGAACTTTTGTATGTATATTTCATTTTTTAAAAAATTAATATATATTTTACACTGAAATTTATATATAAAATATTTTATTTTTTTGCATCTCCACCCTGCAATTACTTAAAATGATAATTTTTTTTTCTGCAGTAGAAGATCGCATTCTTGGGATCGGGATGCAACCATCTATAACCTTCTACTGCAGAATAGTTAAAAAGTATTTAAAAGTTTATAGATGGTCGCATTTCGGGGATGCGACCTCCTACTGCAAAAAAAAA
>JBBPBQ010020323.1:11600576-11626158 GCA_037974755.1 Cicer yamashitae
AAAAAAAAAAAAAAAAAAAGAAGTCGTAAGACAGAGGTGCGATCTTCTGAAGATTAAAAAAAATAAGACATTTTGATAAATAAGTTTCAATATAAGATATATTAATTAGTAAAAGGATATATATATATATATATATGTATATGAAAAAAATCCTTGATTTAGATGACATCTATTGAAGGTGACAAGGTGTATTACATAAGCAGAAATAATATTCTAATACTCAATAATAATATTACTGGAGAAATCCGAAAAATTGTTTAGTTAGTATTTAACATTTTATGTCAAAAAGAAACATTTTTAAAAATAAAGTTCAATTGGTGGGAAGTGGAATGAAAATAATTATATAATATAGTTCCAGTTCCACTCATAGTTTATTTATTTATCTATCCATTCTCATTATTTCACCAGGAACTGAACACTTGTCATTCATCACCATAGGAATAAAAAATAGTAATGCTTTTTATCGATCACATCAATAATACCTCAGAACTCTAAAAAAAAAAAACTCAGAAACATTATTTTAAAACTTGTACCAATCATAGAAATGCCATATTTCTAAGTTCACTTTTTCAAGAATAACTTTACAATGATATTCCTTGAAACAAACACATTTTTTTTTAAGGGAAACAAAAACATTTTAGTGTCACTTCACCTGCACAATTACATGCAAATAAAAGACATGTCAAAAGGGTATTCCATGATTCGAATCTTTAATGCTTAAGAATTTTGATGAATGATAATATACCATATCATAGTATAAACTGCTTTTTATACATGTCAAACATCTCCGAAGAAGATAATTGTGGCTCCTGCAAATCATTTTCATACTTTATGGTAAGTATTATTCTAAAAGAAAACTTATGATTATATAATATGGAAAAAGATTTCATGCAGTAACTGCGTCACACAATGTAATACCTGCTTGATGCGGAGGCCAAGAATTCTATTTAAGATAGAAGCAATTGGGCCATTTAGAGTAACTATGCCTGTTTTAGTGCCATGAATGGTTGAACGCATGGTATTCAGCAAGCGACCATAACTCAATCCAGGTTCATTTTGCACTGTTTGTATGAAACTATAAGTCAATGCACCTGTAACTTCTTTTCCACTTAAGGCCTGTCTACACCAACCCCACATTAATCAAAATTCATCAATCTCTATCATACAAAAACATTGCACATATATAGAAAGGACATGAAAATATTACTAACAGAGGTATCTACAGAGACTTGACCATCATCACAAGCTGAAATACAAATTGCTACCCCTCCTTTTCTGTTTTTATCAGTTCTTGAACTTGTATGATTCTCCCATTTGTAATACCCTTCCCTTTTAAAATAGAAGAAACAAATTCAGGGTCTGTTTGGATTGACCTATGTGAGTTTATCTACTGACGTAAACACTTGTAAGAGTTCTTGATAGAGCTTTTAACATGTCTTTAAGTTGTTTTGAGTTTATTTTCACATGCAGAAACTAAGTAAGTATTATTCCTAAACTGACCTGTTCATCTTGCACACAAATGATAAATCAAGAACATTTCCACTGTGGCATGCATCAATAATGGCATGAAGTTTAGCACCAAATGGTAGTGGCCTAACAATTGTTGCATTAATCTCACCATTCAGTATCTTCCCCTTGTTCTCATGATCAACAGGACAAATTGCATTATCATATTTATCATCAATCTCATTCATGTTCAATTCCTGTGTGCCATGTCCTGAGTAATGGAACACCAATGAGTCCCCTGATTTGCTACCCTCAATCAGCCACCTTAAAGCCATTTGAATGTTATATTTTGTTGGTATTTTTAGTGGATTTCTCTCCTCCTTATCATCTGCAGGTGGATTCTCAATGTTCATATAGAGAATGATGATATCTTACATTGCATAATAGACATAGATAATATATAGAAATGTTAATATCATTCCAAAATTAAAAGCTTTGTTCTTTTTATTGGATTTGAATTAATTACACTTAAAAATAATACGTTAAAATATGAGTCGTCTGATTGAGATCCTTAACCACATAGTATTTTGACGACAGACAATTCAAATATTTTATCACATATATATTTATGAACATTTAATGCCAAATGTAAATAAATATTATGTTTATAAAGTATGAGAAAGGTGACAGTACCTGTGAGCATGAGAATGGAGTCACTAGGAAACCCAAACTCCTTAATCAGAAAGTACTTCATACATTTTACATCATTGATGGAGCCCTTAAGCCTGTAACTCCTCCCATGGTAGCAAATTCCACACAACACTGCGCGTTTCGAGCCATACGGAGAAGGAGGAATCAAAGGGTATGAAGGCCTTAGTGACTGAGGCTGAAGATAATAGCCATAATTACCTGAATTACTGTTAACTACAGAACTAGTTGGTGTTATAGTATTCATGAAGCCTCTAAAAAGACCTGCAATATGATTAAGACTATTGTAGGCTTGACTCAATGGACCTATGGATTGAACATAGGTTATGCCATTGCATATTGAACACTTAAAGGCTTGGCTTTCTTGTGGAACCATTAGTAGTATTCCACATTGGTTACATCTTTGTTGTCTACTTGCCATTGTACTTTTCTTTTATTTGTTTGAAGATATAATGAATGGTAGAGCCAATTAAAGAAAAATGAGGCCTAGAATTTATGAATGAATGGATAGGAAGCAATTTACAGAAAGGGTACATGTACTTAAGCTAACTCTATTAATTTAGAAGGGGTGTAAGAGATGAAGAATAGGATTCTAAATTCTAATGGCTTTATCTAGTGGAGAGTGAATATCTTGACTTATTTGTCTTTCTGTCTATGGACAATTATTGTTTAGATGAAGAATCAAGAATAAGAAACCCATGAAACTTAGTATACATAATATGTCATTCACATATCTATGTGTGTATATATGAATGTATCTTTAAAAGGCTTGAAATCAGATATAGAATTAATGGTTTTGTTTATTGGAAAAAACTCGAGTTTCACGATCAATTAAAAATAAATTCTGAAAATAATTTACGAAGAATAAAGCCTTCTCAAATTAGTGAAGTTTGAATTCAAATAAAATGTTGTCTATGTATATAGGTTGAAATTAAATTGAATTAATATCATGTATCAAAGTTTTCAATATATTGATTTTATTTTGGATGAGATAGCATCTAATTTCTGTATTTACTTTTTGCTTGTCGTGTAAGCAAAAGTAAGAAATTAGGAAACGCATTTTGGAATTTATATTCCTTAAGAACGTTGCAATCAAAATCCCAATTATTGATGCTATGATTGAAATTTTTGAATTCAAATACTGATTCAGATTTATGAATAGAAAAAGTACAACAAGTTCTGTCTGTCCAGTTCCAAATCAAGAGATACATAATGCAATTAAGTTGTATGTATCCTCGTCACAATGTGAATATTGTTGTAGATACATCAAATTTCTCAGATGATGACAAAAGAGGATCCTGCGATATACATTCAGTTTCATCATCAAATTCTTTTTCACGAAATCGGACTTGTGTAGTATGAACAAATTGAATGAGGGATATACAAAATTTATCACTAATTAAATGAAAATTGGATAAATGAAAGATAAAATACTAATTTTATCATAAGTTATTCGGGTTATGTATTGGTGACACAAACGCATGTAGAATATATTGCATCAGATACAATGAATATTAATTAAATGGTACTCACTTGTCTTAAAATAATTGAGTCATTTAATTATTTTATAAAATTGTATAAATGAAAGAGAGATTAATGTTTTTATCAAATTATCCTGGTTAAATATTGATGAATTGACAATGTCATAAATTCATAATGCAAAATAATACAAGTTATTAATTAAAGTTGGATAAAATGTATTGAAAATTGAAATAATCATTCATTTTGGGATAATTCTTTTTTACAAATAAGTTCATTATCATGGGACAAAGATAGTACAATTGAAAAAAAGAGCATTAAAAATTGAAATGATAATTTATTTTGACATAATATTTTTTTACAAATGAGTCACCTATTTGAAACCTGAGAGTATAATTATATTTTTGGCAAATAGGTAAGATTTTGTGTTTTAGAAATTAGGGATAAAATGAATTTGGAGAAACTACTCCCTCTTTCGAGTATCACTAGCAAAAATAATTTATCTACAAATGAATGTTAGTTTCAATTTTCGGTATAACTTTAATTATTCTCTATAGTATTCTTCAATTATTACTATCTACCTAACTTCAAGTCATTATTATATTTTACATTAATGGTAGTGAAAAATAAATCAATAATTAAGAAGAATAATTTTGTAAATTGACTTTTCTCTCTTTTTTAATTGTTGTATTGCTTAATATGCAGAAAAAATATTAAATAAATATTAAAAAAAATAAAAAAAAATAGTACATGTACGAGGTTAAAAATTAAAATAAAATAGAATAATTTTTTAATTATTGTTTATATTTGATTGAGTAGTAGACCATAGACCATAAGAATGAATTGATCCCGCTAATAGTTCCACACTATTGTTTGAAAAGAATATGCATGAGAATCAAATCCACACAACATTACGCAAACTAGATTTCGAAAGATTTTAGCTAGTTATGGAATCCAACCTGTGCAATATTTTTGCGGTGAAAGATACGTTTCAAGATGCGGTTATTGCAATAGCTGCTTCGGTTAATCTTTTTAATTTCGTCATGCATTTTTCGCAAAACACCCTTATAAGTAATTCCACCTGGGTATTCTCTAATTGTTTTTGTCAATAGGTAAGTCAGAACACCATTCATTCCCTTTCCACCAAAAACCTACATATTTACTTTGCTCAAAACCAAACAATAACATATACTATACACCTACATTGATTGAATTAATAAACTAACTTCATTCTGTTATATATAACAAAATATATGATCCAATATAAATTAATTCTTACTGCGCTATCAACAGCAACCTGGCTATCGTCACAGGCACTGAGACAAATAGCCAATCCACCACTTGTATGTTTTCTAATAGGTTCTCTAGAAGGGGGCTTGTTATCCTCCCAAATGCCTCTGCAACAAAATTGTTTTGTTTTCCCATTATATTCACAAAAGGAGAAATCAAATTACATATAAAGAGATACACTAAAAATTACACTCATTTAGTAATATTTTATCAAATAAATATTTTTTAAAATCAACCGTTAAATTAATTACTACTATTATATAAATCATATTTATAAATAAAATTTTGATATCAATTTATATTCATTTTTTATACTATAAAGATGGACGGATTTAGATTAACTGTTATATTATACATAGAATCACACATACCTTTGATAGTTATAGACATGTAAAAGATCAAGAATGGTTCCACTGTGACAAGCATCAACAATAGCATGAAGTGTGACACCTTTTTTGAGTGGCCAAACAATGGTTGAATTGATGTCATTGTCAACAATCATTCCTTCTTTAATGAAATCAACAGGACAAAGAGTCTCATCAAAACCATCAATTTCATCTTCTTTGAAATCAGGTTGTTGTAAACCATGTCCTGAAAAGTAAAACACCAATGAGTCCCCTGCCTCACAGTCCTTCACAAGCCACCTTAACGACTCCAATATGTTCTGTTTCGTTGGTATTAATTTTGTATTCTGCTCTTCTTCTGCATGCAATCCATTTTAGTTTACAAATTACATTAATTCATTTATACCACAATAATGGGTGGTTCAACATGTTGCTAAAAACAAAACATAAGATATTGTAGTGATCAAGAATTCATGATAATTGCCTTCATATAACTAAGTTTTTTTTAAAATTAATGTTAGTTGCATACTCATTCAATTTCATGGTATAGTCTAAGAAATATTTTATTCTTTGTAGATTAACAAATTTCTAGTGGTAAATTACTAAATAGTGAATTTCAAATGAACACCAATTATAATATTATACTACATTCGGTCCTAAATATAAGAGACAGTTGAGTCAACAAATTATATACATCAACTTTTGTTAACGCAATTATCTTTTATATAAAATAAAATTTTATAGTAGAATACCTTTGAGGACTCTTATGCACTCATTTGGAAACTGAAAATTCTTAATGAGAAGGTCCCTCATGTTACTGGTATCATTAATGGTTCCCTTAAGCCTGAATTTCCTTTTTGTATAAGAAACTCCACAGAGAACCGCACGCTTGTTATATCTGGTAGGCAAAGATGAAGGAAAGCCTATTACTGAAGGAGATGAAGATGATGATGAGCAACCAATCAAGTTTCCATTTTTGTTTGAATTGTCAAGTTTGAATAATTTGGTTCCAATTTTCTTCACTGGACCAACCAAGCAGCAGTTTTCCCTTGATTTCTCATGTTCCAAAGTTGAATAACTAACATTACATGGAAAAGAACAACAACCTCTGCAGGATGTTTTTGTTTCTCCACTAGTGTGAGAATTAGAAATTTTTCTGCAAGCATAGCAATAATGCATAACAGTGTTTGTGGGAGATGAAGCACCCTTTTTGTAGCTTCTGTATTTAGATGTAGCTTCCATTGTATGCAGTGTGGACCAAGCATATAAAGATTTATAATGCAGATTTATAGGCACATAGACACAGTGAAATGAACAGTATAGACAATTGAGATTAAGCTTTCAGCTTTCACATTTGTAACATGCACTTACTTCCCTTGATTTCATTGGTGGCCATTTTCGGCGGCTCAGTGGACTATGGCCACCAATGAAATACATAATTTTCGTAGCGAGATAAAAGTTCTAATCACTGAGATTTTAAAAAAAGTTGGGGTAAAAGTTCATTTTTAATAGGTCATAGGAAAGTATATAGCAGATTCTCCAACACCAGTAAATCAAGGACTATAAATTAAGATATGGAGAAACTGAAAAATGAGTGGAAAATCAGAATATGTGTTTTGAATGGTGTATCTCATTTGTGTCCAAGTAAAGATATGCTTCTGTTTGTTATTCCTCACAATTTAAAGAAGCAAGAACCAGATGCCCTTGGCATTTAATACCTTTAGTTTAGTTGCTCAAAATGTGTTTGTTTTCCTTTGATTTTACAACAAAAACAAATACTAAAGCAGCATGCGTTCAACCTTGGCTTAATTCATTGGATTCAAAGAATATTAGAAACTTACCAAAATAAAAATCTAATTGTTGAATTATTTGATATCAATGTGATGCTCATGTATGTCAATTTTTACACTAATAAGATACTGTGTATATTTGTTACCAAAAAAAAAATTGTATATAAACTTTTTTTTGACAAGATAGTAAAATTGACATACTCTAGAATAATTCTGAGCTGAATTACTTTGCATAATAACTAATTATAAATATTAAAATTCACTAATCAAATTAATAGTTTTTATTAAGTAAATTAACTCTACAAATTATCATGAAATTTTGAAATTATTTGTTACTTCATTAATGAATATTTGATATTATGATAAATTAGTTATAATCACGACGAGATATTTTGATTTTGTAAAAATTACGATTTGTAACTTTTAAAAATCGTGATGACTCAATTTGATAACTCACATTGATATTAAATATGTCTTAAATAATTTTAAATAAATATATAATAAATATAATTAATTTATGTTCAATTTATTTTTTATCAAAATCAATTATGTCAAATCCAATTATACTGAAATCATTTTTTATCGATACGCTTAGACTTGGATTAAAACCCGGATTATTTACCTTCAATCATATGACCCAATGATGCATTGTAGATAAATAACAAATAAATTAATACAAAATAAAAGATGGTTAAGATAGAAATTGAAACAAGATAAACTCCATGTCCCACCCCCAAAACTTAATTTGTTTTTGTTTGTATCCCAAAAGCTTGTCCCTTTCTATATTGAAATTGAAATAAGAGCATTGCTACACATCACGATAAAGACCAGTCACAAATATCATGACACATTACACCTGTCGCTTTTTAAAAATGGATAAACTTTTCAAAATAAGATTTTGACGAAAAACGTGTGAAATGAATGATCAATAATATGTTTCGTGACATATCTATCATGGTGAACCTTTTCGTAATGTCAAGATTGAAACCCAACTCCTTAATTCACACTGTTTCCCTCCGTTGGGAGTGGATTTAAATTTTTAAAATGTGGAATTCCTAAATGAAAAAAAAAAGGTGTTTTAGAAGAATCAATTGGATCATGATGAGAAAAGTTAGAAGAATTTCCATCTTAAATGATCATGTGGACAATTGAGGTATGTGCAACAATGTAAATAATAATCTATTGTTTGAAATATGAGTGTTATTCTTTATAACTCTTAAATGAGAGAGTATTGTAAGGTGATACACATATTGAGTTGAATTATAAGTTGTTGTAATTTTATTTAATTTGATGAATGAATTATGTTGAGATATTTTATGTAGGTAAGAGGTGCCGAACCATGTAAATCTTTATGTGTTCTCTATTACTTTCTTTGTGGTTTGTTCTTGTGTGTTCATCAAAGATTAGTGAGTGTGTGGGTTAATAGTTGGTGTGTTGTGGTTATCTCCAACATACTCTACCAAACAACCTTAAAATTATATAATTTTTGTTTCGTTTAATTGCAGTTTAGATCCAACTATTTTCTCTAACTTACAGAATTGATTTTCTATTTTAAATCAATAATTTTGGTCTTTTGTTCATATTTTTGAAATAAAAAATTGACAATTTTACCTATTTCAAATATTTTGCCATACAATTTAATTATATAGAACTAACTAGATGTATTAATTGTTCATATATCATTAATTAAATTACAAAAATGAAAAAAATGTAAAATTAAGTTTTTAGATGATTTTATTGCAATTTCATGTGTTAATCGTTCTATATTATCGTGTCATATGTCACATTATTGTAAGTATGTCATGTCGTTTTTTAGATGAAAAATCAGAATAAAAGATCAAAACTGTCAGATTTTAAAATAGAGAGATCGATTGAGTGAATTAGTAAAAATATGGAGACTAAATATGCGATTAAACCTTTTTGTTTTGTGTAAATGATACTTACCACCTGAAACTTACACACACATATTTAAGTTCTCGAGTTTGAATCCGAGACAAAATATTTAATTTGACAATATCAGTATTTGTTGGTCGAATAACGACTAAAATTATATAATTTAATATTTATTAAATAAAAGGGAAAAAATCCATCCCACTTGACATTGACCTGTTTGTTATTTATATAACAATGCGTGATATTTCAAAGGGAATATCACATTAGATAGTGTATCCTCATGCCACATATTTCACAATGAATATTGCAACACTACTAAACTTTGCATTAGTATCATTTGACCCCCTCACTTTATACAAATCAATTTGTTTATTGTAAGATGAGAAGAATCTATGTGATGGATATCTTGAAACTGAAGTTGATTGGATACCAGCAATGAGAGGTGCTAGACTGAAAGACCTTCCCACATTCTTTAGAACCACAAATTCTTCTGATACATTGTTCAATTACAACAAAGATACAGTGAACAATGCAATGAAAGCAAAAGGTATCATCCTCAACACCTTCCAAGAATTAGAAGCAGAGGTATTAGATGCAATCAGACTCAAATACCCTCATCTCTAACCTATTGGTCCATTATCAATGCTCCATAAAAAGTTTTCAATTTCAAAAAATAATAATCAATTGGAGTCCATTGATTTTAATTTATGGAAGGAAGATGTTAAGTGCATGAAATGGTTGGATGAAAGAGACAAAGGTTCTGTGGTTTATGTGAATTTTGGGAGCTTAGTGATTATGAATGCAAAGCAATTAAGATAGTTTGCTTGGGGATTAAGTAATAGCAAATACAATTTCTTGTGAATAATTAGGCCTAATCTTGTGGATTGTGGAGGTGAGGTGATAACAAATGATGAATTTGTGAAGGAAATTGAAGTGGTGTCCACAAGAGAAAGTTCTAAGTCATTCATCAATTGGAGGGTATTTAAGTCATTGTGGTTGGAATTCAACATTGGAAAGTATTTGTGAGGGAGTGCCAATGGCTTGTTGGCCTTTCTTTGCTGAGCAACAAACTAATTGCTTTTATGCATGTAATAGATGGGGGATTGGAATGGAAATTGAGAGTGATGTTAGTAGAGAACAAGTTGAAGGATTAGTGAAGGAATTGATGGGGGGAGAGAAAGGGAAAGTGTGTAAAAAAAAAAGTACAAATTGTGAATATTGAGGTGCTGCTGATTTTATATATGAATTGTACTCACATTGAAGCCAAGTGTGTCAAATATTTATAAAAAAGTTATTACCAATTTCCCAACTAATAATTTTAACATTTTATAATTATTGCATATTTTGTAATTTCTTAATTTTATGGATCTATTTCTGCAAATCATTTTGTCATCTACAATTTAGCAATAAGTTGCTTTTCTCAAATCTTAATTGAGCATTAGAATTTTAATGTTACATATATGGTTCAAATTTATGGTTCCATGGTGGTGACAAATTTTCAACCTCGCCAGGGTATATGCCACCATTTTTGCTCTGGGCCAAACCGAACTTTGGGCTGGGCAGTCAAAATTCTGGTTTAAATTTAACCTAATACTCAAATAGTACTTCTATTTTTTTTTTCCTCTCCATTATAATAGAAGTTTTGTAGCAAGAATTCAATAAACACAACCATCACATGCTTAAAATTATTTATTATTATTATTATTATTATTATTATTATTATTATTATTATTATTATTATTATTATTATTTGATTTAGGATTGAGGATATATATACCTATAAACAGTGATTAATATTGAGTCTTTTGCATTAAGTCATTATTCAACCTTTTTGCATTCTAGTGGTACCATAACCTCCTTTCTCTTTATCTCTTTTTCCTTCTCTCCAACTCTCTACTGTTAACATGATATCAGATCTTGGTTTGATCCTCCTTGAACTGTCTCGCTATTATTCTGCTGCTAATTTTCCAAAAATTTGGGAATGAAATCATATTTTTCTTACTTTCTCTTGTTGAATGTAATTGTGTTTATTTTACTTTTTAGTGATTGGTTATTTGGTAGTTCCTCGCTCCCCTTCTTGTTTTGTTTTTGGATTTTAAATATCTATTGTTTGATTTCTTGTTGGTTTTGTACCTCTCTTGATTGTGACTGTTTGATATGGTTATTGTTCATTTTTTCGTTGAGACTTTGTTTATAATGACAGTTTGATATCGCTGATGCTCCTTCTTTAGTTGTTCCTCTTTATTAGGTATTATGTTTGATTGTTGCTCCTTCTCTAGCTGTTCATCTCTCTATTAGTTCCTATTTTTATTATGATAATTTGTGCTCCTTATTTGTTATTTGTCTTCCTTAGTTTTAATATTAGTTAGTTTGGTTTGATATTCTAAAGGTATATTTATAATAAATTTAAAGTCTTTCAAAATTTATCTTGAAGAGAGTGTTAAAATATTAAAATATATGTTTTAAGATTGATTTATAATTTTTTATTATCTCTTAAAATTGAATTTTATATTATTTAATATTAATTATTATTATTATTTGTTCATGATTTTTTATTGAATCCACGTATCCCAATAAATAGGGATTAATGTTGATTGTGTCTTTTATCAAGTCTCTTTTTTGGTTCTCCCTCTTCCCTTCGCTCAATCTTATGACTTTTTGTTTTTAACAAATTATTAGTATTATGTTAGCGGACCAAATTTTAAATATTTTACCATTTCACTTTTTAATTCATCCAAGATACCAATCTTATAAATTATATACCTATTTAGAGATTTATATCATGTCAATTAAAAGGGAAAATCTTCTCAATTAGAACTTTAGAAAATATGAAATACTGAATTCGCGATAAGCTGTTAGGAAGGGCTAGGAAGAAATATGCTATTTCCCACCTTAGGTTAAGGACAAAATGATACAAATATATCAAATATAAGGCTCAAATAATATTATATAAGGACAAATGATGTAATTAATGTGTGTTTATGTGTCACAATTAAGTTTGTTGAGAAAATGTCTAATTAGTTTAATCATGTTTATAGTTAATTAATAATAAAACAAACCCGCAATATATTTGATAATATTTACATTAGACACGGGTACCCTACGAATCTCTAGTTAGGTTATCCGTCTAATTAAGAATGAAGATTCACAAGAGGAACAATAATAAAGAGGTGAGATCAATGAAGCACGGAGCAATATACAAAAATGCAATAAACAAATACTCCCTCCATTTCAAACTTTTTTTTCAAAAATAAATTTATTAAAATAATTAAAAAATTAGATTGTGACTTGCACGCGAATAAATTTTTTAAATAAATATTTTTTGGTAAAGTAATCTTTATTATAAGATAGAAAGAGTAATAAATAATAAAAAATGAAAAGTAAGGAGTTTAAATACTTTAATTATTTATTTTAATTTAAAATAAATAAAATAGATAAATAAATCAAACTGATAAATTTTAAATTAATAAAAATAATTAAAAAATTCTTACTTTTAAAATATTTTTAACATTAATTGATAAAATTTATTTTTGATTGAGAATTTTCTTTTATATCTTTAAACTAATTGAACCGCTGATTTTATCAAATACTTCAATTAACTTAATAATTATAAATTATCAGTAAATAATTTAATTAAGGACATTGAAAAAATTACATTTAAGAAGTTCAAAATTTAATCTTTAGTACTAACATTTGTATATACAAAACTCTTATTTTAAATTTTTTTAATATAAAAAAACCTCTTATGCTGAAGTTGGATGAATTTTCAATGGGTATTTGATTTGAGACTTATTACATGTGATTTATTTCTTTAATTTGTCTAAGAAAATATAAATTGTAATTAATAGTCAAGATTTATCTTTTTTTTTTCCTTTTAGAAAAAGGTTTATCTGAATTTTAAAATTCTTCTACTTAAAATTCATTATTATTATTTTTGTGTGCACAAAGTATCTCATTTGAGGTATGATTTATTTAAGGTCTCCCAGTTTCAAACGCATGTTTTCTTTACGCACTGGTTAAGAACAGAACTATTGAGAATTATGGTTAAACTAAAAAAATAATAATAATTAAAGAGAAATTTTAAACTTTAAATGATAAAGTAAAGAAATAAAATATTACATAATTAGAGTAAGATGTGCTTTTATATAATGTTCTTAATGTAATTAATTTAACAAAACTTCACTTAAATATAACTAATTTCTAACTACCTTAAATTATATCTAATTAAATCTAACAAGAACCATAATCACACGTTTAAATAGCTCAATTATCTATCAGTTGCGTTATTTGTTAGTTTTTTTTAACTCTTAGTAATCTAGAATTATACCAAAAAGTAAATAAAATTTAACAAAAAATTGTAATCAAATTTCAAATTCAATTTTTTTTTATTAATCAATTCATTTTTAACTAAATATTATTAGTCACTTGAATTCAATCATTTAGAATATTTTTTCCTTTCCTGAATCATAATCATCATGAGTCAAAAAGTATAATAATTCATAATCATCATCAATGGACCTTGTCATCATCTATAGCATTTTGCATTTTTTTATTAGTTTAGGTCCATATCTGCTTATACGATGCATTCAACTGAGATCTCGCATTGAATTTTCTGCAATGTACTATACTCTATAGACTTTTATTTTTAATCAAATAATTAAAATGAAAAACATCACATAATTATCAAGACACCTTAATTATATTAAAATCTCAAAATACTCGGTATCATTTGCTTCACTCTTAAAAATAGTCTATAAACTTTGATTTTAGTTTAAAAAAATATCAAAAAGATTGACCCCATGGGGTTATTGGCCCTCTTTTAAGCTTTTTCCAATGCATAGCTAAAAGAAACAACCAAATTGAAAGTCAAATTGGTCCTTAATAATTTATTTTCAGTTTGAACTTATCCAATACGCCACAAATGTCTAGTACTGCTAATGTTCAAATTTAATTTTTGAAAAGGGGCTGCTAGTGCTAGCTGTTTCCAAGAAAGACCCCATTGCTTCATAATCTAAAAAATTGAGGATATTTTAATAATGAAAAGACCATTTGATTTAGATTAAACTAATCCAATGTTAATTATGATCGTGATGTGATTTAATTAGTCTAATGTCTGCTCTTGGCATAACAATATAGCCATCAAAAACAAATTGGAGTAATGAGATGTTGTATATTTGAGTCTAGTGGCATGATAAAAACTGTGACTATAGGTCAAATCTGCTGCTTCATTAGCAAGACATTAGTTTAACTTAGCAGTCAATTAATATAATAATACAAATTAACTGGACCTACTTAATTAAGCTTTCATTCCATCACTAACGGCTTAATAAAGTTTGACCCTATTTTCTGTCACAGCTTGTTGTTCATGGGTCATTACCAATACGATTTCCTTTCACATATTAAGCTATCATGTATGTCACTGTATATTTTGTATCATCTTACAATAAATTGTTTTTTATGACCCTCGAAACATGTCACTTTTCCATGTTAGATGCAGATGAGAAAGCATGTCTTATTTTAAGACTTTTTGCAGATAATGTAAATCATTTTTTATTTAATATATATATATATATATATATATATATATATATCGTTAGTGTAATGAGTTTTTACCTTATCAATAAATTACAATTGTTAAATCATTATAGATATTTAACTTTTACTAAAATTACCTCTAAAATTATCTTCATAAATAATTATAATGTATTGACAATATAAATTGTTTTACTCTCTCAGTGCATAACAACAAAAGTCATTAATTTATTTTATATTGATATTAATGGGTTATAGCTAGCTAGTTAATCAATTTGTATAAAACAATCTTAAATTAAGGATATGATAACGCTTAATACAAATGAAGAGTTAATATTTTTTCAGGAAAACAAGTTAACTTTTAGCAAATTAACAATTTAATTCAGAGACGAAGATGAGAGGGCGATCAATTTAAGAATCAAATTCATTTCAACATTTTATTGATAACATTAGTATGATTTTAATTTATAGTCATGAAGGATAATTTAGATAATAAATTTAATTTTTTTATTAAATTGTATAGATTAATTAAAGTGATAACCAATTTTTTAAGTAAGTCTAATTTGATCAATTTTTATTTATAATTCATTATAGAGGAGTATGCAACTCAATCTTTATATATAAATTCATTTTGAGAAATTTATTTTTTCCAATTTAATTTGTAAGATCTTCTATATTCTCTCTTATTTTAATTTTTGTTTTTTGGACAAAACTTATTTTATCATCATTCTATTGCGCTAATTGAAGAAAAAATATGTTAATTAATGTTTTAATTTGTGATATTCCAAAAGTAAAAGAGATTTAGTCTAAATGTTTGGTATCAATGTTGGTTTGACATCTTGTCTTTCGTGGAAAGACGTCTCAGTTGATTGAGAAGTATAGATTTTTTCTTTGAACAAACCAAAATTTAATATATTAAAGAATAATTCCAAACATAAGAAGTGTTTAGAATAGGAACGAAAGAAAATTTAAAATTTTTCTACCATATGACCAAAACAAACTAGAAATACAAACTAAACTACTCAAACAAAAAATAACACAATTAACCACAAGTTATGCCAAATGCACACTAAGGGTTGAAGGCACCATTCATTATACACATAACAAAATTCTTTTACATGCAATTTGATCCACTTCCATGCTAAAAGTTTAACCTACTCAATAACAAGATTTGCATTCAAAACATGTGAACAGAAAATCCCACAATTTCTTGATTTTCAAATCGTTCACGTCACTGCAAACCAAACTAAATTAATTCTTTGACACATTACATGTCTGCATGAAAAAAAAAAAAAGGACATCAAATTAGTTAGTGTGACTGATTGTATTCATAGGAAATACACCAAATAGTCCAAGTCAATTCAAAACATCATACCACACGAATCCAAAAATAGGGCACGCAAAGAACAAATGACAGGTTGTTTCAACGTCCCTGCAACCTGATATACATTGTTGATCTTCAAAAGAAATAATTCCCCTACGAAACAAATTATCATTTGTAGGAAGCCTATTTTGAAACCTCCACACAAATAATGATACTTTTGAATGGACAAAAGGATGTCACACTAGGTCTTGAAATGGAAGCGCAATGACACCTGCGACAAACTCTCCCTGCAGCACAAAATATGCCTCCTTTAACGAATACAATCCTTCTTACGTATTATTCCACAACCACGTATCTGCTTTGCAAAGGAACGTTAGTCATTAAAGTCTTACACTCCCCCACTAATTCCTCCTCTCACACAAACAACTGCCTCCACCATCTCCACCCTTGAATACCCTCCAATCGCAACAACTCTAACATGACCTCTACATTTTCCTCTTGTTGCAAAGACAAATGAACTCTTGTTGCAAAGACAAATGAAATAACCTACTAAACTTCTCACACAAAACCCCATCAACTAACTATGGATCCTTCCAAAACAAAGTATTACTCACATTCCTAATAATTTTAAACCATTTTTTTTATCAGACCATTCATCTTCAATACCAACTTTTCCCGCAAAAATATCGTTCCACCACACAAACCCCCTCGACCTGTCTCCCTAAATCCCCCAACTTATACTCTATATTTATTGATCAACACCTAAATCTAGAGACCCTTTGACTCTGTTTTTTAACCTCCAACGTCATTTACCTAATAGAGCTTTATTAAAAACATTCAAATCTCGAACTCTTAACCCACCATTCTCTAAAGGCAAAAACATCGTCTCCCAATTGACCCAATGAATCTTACTCATTTCCTCATTCCCACCCTAAAGAAATGATTTTAAAATAGATTCAAGTTGAGAAATGATATCCGAAGAAGCCTTGAAAAAGGAAAGAAAAAATAAATCGATAATGCAGAAAAGAAATCTTTGAGGAGTACTAAACGGCCACCCAACGAAAAAGTTCTAGACATCCACCCTGAAATTAAGATCTTCTCAATAACATGCTTCCAAAACACCCTACGTTGGGGATTATCACCAATAGGCAACCCCAAATATTTGAATGGAACACATCTCATTTTACAGTTAAACATCTATGCTGCAGTTTGAAGCCAAAAATTGTTAACATTAACATCTACCAACATATTTTTATGAAAATTAACTTTAAGGGCAGATTGAATCTCAAACCACAACAAATTAACATTGATAGCTCTAATATTGTCCTTGCACTTCTCTCCTATGATTAACGTATCGTCTACAAATTGTAAAAGAGAGACACGAAACTCATTTGAGCCCACCTCAAAATCTTTGAAACGATTGGCTTTCACAAAAGCACTAAATAGAGAATTTAGACCCTCAACAGCTATTAGAAACAAGAACGAAGATAAGGGGCCACTTTGTCTAATCCCCTATGCATAACAAACTCTTATTTATGGCTCTCATTCACTAGTACAGAAACTGACATTGAACCAATACATTTTGAAATCCATTTACACTATTTCTCTCGAAAACTCATCTTTTCCATCACAAAATCCAGGCAATTCCACTCAACTGAGTCATACGCTTTCTCGAAATCCACTTTGAACAAAATTAGTTCTTTTTCTTCTTTTTTGCCTCATTGATCACTCTGTTTGTAATTAAGATCTCATCCAAAATTTGTCTACCTTTAACAAACGCTGATTGAGATTCAACTATTACAGAACCAATCACTTGACTCAGTCTATTCACCAAACAACATGAGACTTCTTAGTGTACCAAAACAAGTGCAAATTCCTCTGATTTTTATCTCCTTAGCTCAAGATAAATAGGCGTCTCAACGTTTTGTTTTGGTTCATTAATTATGTTTTGAGATATTTTTAGATTTGTAAGAGCTTACTCCTGGGGTTTTTTTGTCTTACTTTGAAACCAAGTAAAAAGAATGATGCCTATATATATTGTTCCCAAAAATCTCGCCCACTTTACCAACTATCAAACTTGATGCATCTTTTAACTGTTATATTTTTAACTAATTTATTTTAATCCTCAATCAAATCCTATTTTATGAAAGAGACTATCATATTATGAGATGTTTGGGCAATTATGCAAATCCTTGAGGACGTGTTCTTATACATATCAAACTTCATCGTTCGTTTGATGTGGGTCTTCGTTGCCATCTCAAGTTGGTGATCGGAATTTCAACAACAATTAATTAGTTTCAACACAAATCAAGTAGTGGATAATTTATTAGGTGATGAAATCAGATAACGGATCTCAATAATTATAAAGTAGTATTGAAAAATAATTTAAATTATTAACAAATATATTGTAATAAACTAAGTTAACCTATTTTTGTTTTATTCTAGTTAACCAATTTTATTTAATTTGTGTGTGAATTAGTTTAGAGGATATTATATACCACTCCTATGTTTCTTAGCAGGAAATAGCATAAATTAAATGTGTAAAATTTAACTGTGAAAAAAAAAAAACATTAAACGTAAAATTTTGTTGTGTGTTACTCCAAACAACAAAAATAGATTTTTCTAGAAAAGATAGATTTTTCTTAGAACTTTAATAATTAGGTATGTACGTAGTTGCATTATTGAAGCCAAAAATTTAGGAAGGCAAGGGAACAAAGATTGAAAAATTAGGAAAGTACTCCACATCAAGTACACGATAGTTTTTAACAACTTGCTTGGCCATACTATTACCACCATTCAAACAAGTTCGTCCAAATTTGAAAAAGTGGCCGAAAATAGAGAATTAGACTTTTGCATATTTGGTAGGTGGTGACGACCAAAGCTTTTAGTATTTTGTTTGCTCCTCTTTTTGCTGAGAATCAATGCTATGGTCCCTCCAAAGTCTCAAATTGGGTCACAATTTAAATGTGATTTTATCACCACACATATTAGAAGAAAGCCATAGGCACAAAAAAAAAATGTACATAATATTGAACGAATTGTAAGACAGCTGGAATTGCTCATTCTAAACTCCATGCACTATCACTTTGTTGTTTCAAAATTGTTTCTTTGTCAAAATGGGTGCCAATTTTGTGATGGTGGGTTCATTTTTATTAATTTTTATCACTCCCGTCCAATGATTGGCATGTACAATATTAATATTGCACGTATTGTAGGCCCCTTTCAAGTTTCTTGTAAGCCATAGATTATGAGTAATTTAAGAAGATAAAACAGCAATATAATGAATGCTATAGACCTAGCTTGTTGTAGTGGGTTACAGAGAAGAGTTTAGTTTACTAGTAATTCATATATGATATAGCTCTGTTCTAACTGTAAATAAAAATTGATTAAATAAAATTGATGTGAATTTTGATCAAATGTATCTATTTTCTTTGACATTTTTTTGTTATATTCGATTCCGGAATAACTCATAGTTACTTTTAAGGAAATGTAACAAATATGCTATAAATGTTTATTAAAGAATTAAAAGTTAATATGATTTTGAAAGTTGTCAATATATTAAATTTTTTATTTTATTTTAATTTTTTAACAGTGTCTTACTTTTTTTAGACTTTTTAAATCGCTTGATAATGATTATGACATTTGTGACTAAGATTTTTTTTCTCATCGTGCCCTAAATACAAGGAACACGAATCCCACGCCAGACTACAGCATACCAGGTGATGAAACCTTTCTTTTATTTAATTTTATTTAGTTTAAAATGAAACTTAAAATTGAAATTAAAGCCCAAATTATAATTGTTGCAAAAAATAGCACAAATTATAATTGATGAAGGCCAAGTGTGAATAAAGGTTATATCTACTAAAAATATGATTAAAAAAAAGTAATGTACTAAAAAAGAATGTAATAAAAGCTAATTCTACTTTAATTCTTTGAACTACTACTTGAAGACTTCTAAATATCAATAACGATTCTTGTTATATAAAAGTAAAAAATTATAGTTTTTCTAATTTTCAGAGTTGAATTTGATAAAAATAAAGGATACAAATGTGTCTCTCTTAAAAATTGAATTCGTCGAATCAATATTAAGTATGATAATATTTCAACAGTAAAAACGATGACATATGTGAAATTCAACTTTTGATGAGTCTCATCAATCATTAGAGTAATCAATCATTTTAATATTTAAACGTATGAGATGTTGTGAGTATAGTTTCTGAATATGGTGAAATTACAAATACATCATCAATATCTCTTGTTAATAATTTTATAGACTAACAAAATATACATTTGATTAAACTGATTAATTAAAGATATATTTAAGATATAATAATTAATAAAAAAATATATTTATCTATGTTTTTTGATAAACTTAATACATTCAAAAACCAAAATAAATGTGTTCTCTTATATATTATGTTCATCCATCCAAACACTCTAATCTAGTATATCCATAAAGTTTTTTCATTGGTGTTGTATGGCTCAAAATGATCATCACCGAATAATTTAGTAGTACTACCTTGACTATCCATCACAATTTGCCAATTCCCATTAATGGTCTCACTGACCTACCTTGTTGAAACTTTGATTTTTCTAAATAGTAATAGTACTAGTAGTTATGATCAATAATTAACAATACAATCATCTAACAAGCAAAATTATTAAACAGGATTGAAATAATTAAAATTAGATAGCCAGCTAGCTAGCTAGTTATTGATAATTATCATCGACGTCAAAGCTTAAATAGGACATGGACATAGTAACTGTACCATACATGCACTTATGTTTATGCATGTTAAATGAACCCGTCCGTTTGGAGCAGACATATTTTTTGTGTGAGTAATAAGTCATGAGTCACGACGCGTTGATATTTGATTTGGTTTATTATTCATTTGTTTGTGGTGTGGGGATGAATGGGTCCTCATTGGTTCATTACAAATACAATTATACAATTGCAAAACAAGTTGTTGTTGTACGTAGTTAGAAACCGACCCAAACCTTTGTCTCCGTGTGCTGCCGACGATGACACACACTGCTATCATATTAATCTCACACGTGACCCTTTGCCTTCTACTACACTCTCCACTTCCTCTCTTTTTATCCACAACCTAACTACTATTGTCCCTTGTATAAAGTATAAACTAAAATATAATTAAAAGGTTAATATATTTAATTTAAAATTAAATCAAGATATATTAAATTCTTTTTTAATTATTTTTTTTATTTATATTTATTTATTATATTTTAGATAAAGTATTTCTTTCTCGCCTCCTTTTCCTTTTTATGGGAAAACTTGTTATTTTATCGAATTGGGTAATTTGATATAGTTTTTAATTGAAAATAGATTTAAATTCATCATATTAATTTTTTTTGTTTAATTTGAGTTTTTGCAAATTCTTTTTTTTTCTTTAAATTTGAATCAAATCGAATTGTCAAAAATAATTCATTCAATCAATTCAACATTTTTAAAAGAATCTAAAAAATAATTTAACTCCTAAGACAAAATCCCAAATTAATGTTTTGATGATAATTAAACAAAAAGTTAATTAAGAATTCTAACTATGATTCTAAGTGTTTTGGTATTTAACATGTGTATTTGAGAGTGTTAAAACAAGTTAGGTATCAAGTATTTCAAAGCAGATCTCATTAAAATCAAGAAAGCAAAAACAGTAAAACGAAGAACATTCTTGACATATGTCTGGAAAACAAAGAACGTTCTTCACTTATGTCATAAACAAGAATGATCAGTTTCTTTGTGAAAGATTGGATCCTGGAAGCTTTATTCATCTCATATCTTCATCAAGAATAAGCAATGATCAATCTAAGTCAGAATTATTCCAGAATTCGAAGGATCAAAGACATGCTTCATGAAAAGTATAAAGCAATATCATTTTTCATGTGAGGCAAATGTAAGTACAAATCTACAAGCTGTAAAGTATACTGCAGCTGTACTTTCAATCAAGACATGCACACTTGACTTAAAGCTAGCAATCATCTCAGACAACTGACAGGATCACAAGTACAAGTCAGTTCATCTCCAACTAATTTGAAGAACGACCTTAGATGTCAAGAACAGTCCTGGATTCAGCATGAACTCTCTTGATTTTTGGCTGATCTTATCCACCCACTTTCTCACGACAGTTGGCCTTATTTCAACGGATAAATGAGTTGTCCTAAGCTCTCTTGAAGCCTATAAATACAGCTTCAAGATGAAGAACAAAACACAACTCAAAGTGTCAAGCAAAACATCAATCATTCAATCATACTCGAGTTTTTCTCAAAATTATTCTCTAGCTTGCAGTTCCATTCTTTGTGTTGTGTTAGAATCAGTAATAACTGAGTTCTAAATTATAGAATCTATTTTTCAAACAAGAGTTGAGCAATATCCAGATTCTAACATTCTCAAAATCATTACTTTGTAACTCAAGGCTATTTGGTTAACATAGCTTGAGTAGTGTGTAAAAATCCTTTTATGTTTTGAAAGGTAGCTTGCAAAATCCTTTCTGAAATAGTGTAAGGTAAACCTGTGGAAATCCTTTCTAGGTAGAAAGGTAGAAACTGTGTAAAGATAAAGATTGATCTGTGAAAAATTGTGTGACAACCAAGAATAATCTTGCTTTGAGCACTTAGTGGAAAATCTCACATTTGTGATGACTGGACGTAACTCGTGTTTGGGTGAATCAGAATATATGTTTGAGTGATCTCTCTATCTCTATCTCTATTTATTATATGCTTTACAATCAACTTTTATATTGATAAAATTGATATTGTTGTTTTTTTCACTAACCAAGATCGTTCTTCGTTTATAACCAAGATCAATCTTAAGTTAAACTTTCAGTTTTAAACAGTAATTTTTAAAAAAAGGTCAATTATAATTCAAACCCCCCTTTCTTAAAATTGACATTGTTACTTCATTAACAAGCACTAAAATTAGTACACAATATATTTTAGAGTTAATTGTAGTTTTACTATCTTTATTTTTATCAAATCACGAATTTGATCTTTCTATTTTAACATCTAATAGTTTTAGTCTTTCGTTTTTAATTTTTTAACTAAAAAACAGTGATGTCACATATTTTAAATGATGTGACATATGATAAGATGATATAAAATAATTAACAATCATTAAATCATAATGAAATCCTATAAAAACTTCACTTTCAACTTTAAAAATTATTCATCTTTGTAATTTATTTAATGACGTGTGAATAATTAATGCATCAAGATAGTTCTATATCATGGAATCGTATGTAACATCGTTTAAAATATGTTAAATCGTCATTTTTTTTAGTTTAAAAATTCGAGAAAGCGATCAAAATTGTCGACTTTTTTAAAATATTAGACCAAATTCATAAATTGTTGAAAATAAAGGGACCAAAAGTACAAATAAACATATATTTTTAAGATAATACTACTATTAAAATAGTATAAAATAAATGTATTATAATGATTTTGTTATAATTTGGATGATCCATTTTAAATGACATAAATTTGATATTCGAATTAATAGAGAGATCAAATTTGATTAATTTGGATATATTTAAAATTCAAATATTAAAAAAACTATATTAAGGTATTCCTTACTTAGATTAGAACACAATTTTTCCACTATAAATTTGTTTAATAAAAAAGTATGAATTTAAAATAATTACAGTACACATATCAATTCGACATATACCAGTATATTTAAACTTTAAATTAATAATTAAATAATCTAAAAAAATATTTTTTATCATTTAAAAAATTATAATAATCAAATATTATTAACAAAATATGTAAACAAAACAAAATTTAATTTTTTTCAAATTTTTTAATTAATGTTCATAATTTTGTTGATATTGAATATTTTAATAATAAAATATAAAATATTAGTAAAATATTTATAAACAATAAAATAATATTTTTTTATAAAATAAATTTTTTAAAATATAAAAATCACAAATAATTATTTGATCATAAAAATAATTATTAATTTATTGATTTAACCAATAGATAAATATCAAAATATTTCAATATATGAATGTACCACTCCAATTTAATTGTTTTAATTTGATATTCGGTTTCTTCAGTTACTCTATTCCAAAAAAAATCAATTACTCCTACAGTCCTACTATTATTTTCGCTCTTACACCCACGCTTACTTCTTCTTTTTCACGTTACATCATGCACGATAAAGCCCAGCTCAAGTATATAAAGTGCAAACTTAACTTCGAGTAAAATCAATTCAAATCACTTTCTTCTTTTTCTTTACCAACTTTTCATCTCAACTTTTTCTCGATGAAATAAGTTTTGTGCGAGTAGTGCATGAATTATTTCAAGTTTTCTACTAATGAGACATATTAACCTCCTAAATGTTCGTGCTATTTTGCTATAAAATAAGGTCTTTTCCCAAAAACCATAGCACTCAAACAAACCGACTTACTCTACCAAAATAAAACAAACCGACTTAAACTTTGTGGACCTCAATTCCTTAACTTAAAGGCAGTCAATTGTACATTACGCGCAATCAAGTTTATTTAAAGTATTTTTCAAAAACAAGTTTCTTAAGTGCTTTTGAGGTTGTTTTTGGGTTTTATGTGGGAAATTTTAAAAATTAAAATTAATTTTGGCTGAGTTTTCAATTTCGTATTAATTTTTAATTTCAGAGTTTTATTATTTTTTAGATTGTTTGAATTAAATGACTTTATTTATCTCAATTTATTATTAATTCACAAAATATAAAAAAAAATATTACATAAAAATAATTAAAAATAAAGAATTATATTTCAAATATTATAAAATTATAATGTGTTAATAATAATTTTAATAATAGTGATTGATAATGTTAATTACTAAAAGTGGATATCATTGCAGTGATCAGACCTCTAAGGTATCTATAATGGTCGAAAGAGGTGGACGACAGGCAAAGGTAGTGATCGGAGTGTGACAGACGGTAATAGAAATGATGGACAGGGGTAGTGGTTGACGGTTGTTGAAAGTAGGTAGTTGGTGGTGGTGGTCGTGGTGGGTGGTCAATGGTCGATAGTGGCAATTTTAGCAACAGTGGTGGCGATGGTTGGTGGAATTGGTAATGGCGGTGGTTGTTGGAGTACCGTTGATATTCATCATTCTATCAATATAAAACTTAATTTCAATATATATATATGTATATATATATATATATATATATGTGGCTTGTATTGTAATTCTAACATGATATCAAAGTCATGTTTATTAATTTATCATTGTGAAGTTTTCAAAAGATAGTTTGACTATCTCATCTATAAAAAAAATTAAAAGAAAAGAAGCAACAATTGGATGGAGAAATATGATCTACATCTTCAAAATGGAGTTGAATAATTCTTTGAAGATTCAACGTTCAAATCAATAACGAAAAACAGAATTAAAATTCTTTTTAATATAACAGAAAAGATGATCCCTCATATAAAAAGAATTTCAATTTTTTCAATTATATTATGTTACTGATTGTAAACAAACTATAAATATTAATGACAATTCAAATAAATCTTCTTTAACAAAAGCTCTCAATAAGAATTTATAGCCTAACAAGTTAAATAAATTATTCAGAATAAAAAATTGGGCCTTTAGATTCATCTCATTATCATAATAATATTGCAAATTTTCTTTAAGAAAAAATAACGTTATCAATATAATTGAAATGTTGTAAAATATCTTTTAACAATGTTTAGAGTCTAGAAGAAGTGATAGAATTTTGATGATAAAATAAAAAAGTAAAGAAGAAAAAGACCATCCACTTTATATGAGATTTTATTTTA
>JBBPBQ010020323.1:11626462-11649006 GCA_037974755.1 Cicer yamashitae
AAAAACATTCATAACATTCTTTTTAAAAAGTGAGAGATATCTCTATCTTTCTATTTCTTTTATTATATCTTTCTATTTTTTTTTATTATATGCTAATCTCTTCAAATATCTTCCATCATTTTCACTTTTAAATGTAAACATGGCTTTTGTATACGAATACTATTTTGTAAAATGGTCGGTAATATTTAAAATTATTTGAGATAATGATTATAGATATTTTTCAAAAGTATAACTAATAAATAATTTTCTTCTTTTTTACAATTAAAATTATGATTTAATAGCGTTGATTGAACAAGTTGAATTTTGAAAGATATATTTGTTTACTTTTATTTTCATCAAATTAACATTGATTGAAACATCATTTCAAATGTAAAACTCAAAAAAACTGTTAATTTATACTTTCGAACAATATCGTCTATCATTGTTAGAATTTTGAATAACTTTTAATGACTGATCTACAATCTATTGTAATGTTAGTCCCTTGTCGATATCTTTGGCAAACAGTTTTATTCTTACCATATAATCCCTTATTCTTTTCGGTATTTGAGTTGCACGATGCCTTTTATACACACTTAAAAATAAGGAGAATATTAACAAAAGTATTTTGACTATTCATTAAGCAATCAAAATGGATTTTTAAGTGTTTATTATTTTGACAAATATTTAACTTGTATTTTTCAGACAACTTTTTTATTTGATTAGGACAATCCTCAGCGACATTCATGAAACAAATATGATAAATTTAATATTTTCTCTATCTTATAATATTTGTTACAAATGATCACTTCAAACAAAATAAAAGAATGATAAATAAACGAGAGAAAACAACGATTTTATTAAATAAACATTTTTAACCATTGAAGAATTGATACTCAAAAAAATATTTATCATCATAGCAATAAGATAGGTGTTATTCATCAATACATGGCGGATTGAAATTTCGAAATTTATCACACTCTAAGGGAGAGAAACACGTGTGCTTATTATCTTGCCGCAAGGTATAGCAGTGACTTGATGATTATTCTTGAGCTGCTGGTCGAGCTTCGGTTGCAACTCACACCGGATATTATCGGTGTTGCTTCACCGTGCGGCTATTTCGTTCTTCTATGTTTTTTTTTTCTTTTATCTGATTTAACCAAAAAAAAATGTAAAAGATAAAATTATTAATGTTATATAGAAAGAATTATTTAAAAAACGTAACAATTATTATTTCACAGAGGGAGCAGCATCTTCGCTGAAACACTCTTCCTAGAACTCTGATTTATGACGTCAAACTGATGAAGTCCAATGCCCCATTCCAATTATATTATATGGCTCCCATCCCACTCTCCATCATCTCCAATCCTAGGGTCAATATTGAGAGCCAAATTCCCCACGGGACCCACTGAGTGAGGTTAAAACCCGTGCTGAAACGCATGGTGAAGTGAAGCAAGTAAAACCTTCTTGGGATCATGAACTCAAAATCAAAGTGAGGTCAAATCAGTAATCTCACTCGGCAACTCTTCTTTCTTACTCCTCCGTGGTACTTGTAGACTGCCACGTCACACATATTCAAACCCTCACAGGCTGGCAAATACAACATCAAATCATAAACATCCACGCGGAAACCTCACCACATCTTTTTTTCCCACAGCTGTCTCTTGCCATGCCACTGGGTATATAAATATCCCCTTCCATTCTCCAATTGTATTCATGACCCATACCCAAACTCACTCCTCTCTACACTCTACTTCGTTCTAATCCTCAAATTCAAGTTCAAACAAACTTATTTCACCATCAACATGACCTCTAATTACAACCTTGCCATCGCTTTCTCTGCGGTGCTGCTTCTAGTACTACCCACTCTCTCAATAGGAGAGCTTGTGCAAGAGCAACCGTTGGTGCTTAAGTACCATAACGGCCAACTCCTAAAAGGACGGATCACCGTTAATCTAATTTGGTACGGTACCTTCACCCCCATCCAACGCTCAATAATCGTCGACTTTATTAACTCACTTAGCTCCACGGGTGCGCCTCTTCCATCCGCTGCCACGTGGTGGAAAACAACAGAGAAATACAAGGGAGGAGGCGGATCCTCTGCGCTCGTCGTAGGGAAACAGTACCTGCACCCGGCTTTTTCTCTCGGGAAGAATCTCAAGGGAAAGGATCTTCTCGCTTTAGCCACCAAGTTCAACGAACTCTCTTCAATATCCGTTGTGCTCACTGCAAAAGACGTTGCCGTTGAAGGTTTCTGTATGAGTCGCTGTGGGACCCACGGGTCTATCCGACGTGGCAAAGGCGGAGCACGAACCCCTTATATATGGGTTGGAAACTCTGAAACTTTATGTCCCGGACAATGCGCGTGGCCATTCCACCAACCTATTTATGGGCCACAGACGCCGCCGTTAGTGGCGCCTAACGGTGACGTTGGTGTTGACGGTATGATCATCAACTTAGCCACGCTTCTAGCCGGTACCGTCACGAATCCGTTTAACAACGGGTATTTTCAGGGACCGGCGACGGCGCCGCTTGAGGCCGTTACGGCTTGCACTGGCGTTTTCGGTAGTGGAGCGTATCCGGGTTACGCGGGTCGGGTTCTTGTTGATGGGACTACCGGGTCGAGCTATAATGCGCACGGCGCGAACGGGAGGAAGTACCTAGTGCCCGCGATGTGGGACCCGCAGACCTCGGCATGCAAGACTCTAGTCTAAGGAGGGGACCGGAGAGTGAACACGTGGCGTGATACGGGCTGTAGATATGGGTTGATAAATACGGGGGGCAGTTGAATGATGCTCTGGCTAGGGGAGTAAGTGTATTTTTAAGCTGCTTTTGTCGTTTAGTGTGACATGTAAATTCTGTTTCTAAATTCTTAAGGAAAATGTTTATTATAAAATATGGAAAACGAGGAAAAAACAGGAGGCATATCAATAATCTAATATGTGCATGTATCCAAAGAATTATGTTAATGTTAAAGTGATATTTCTCATCTTTGTCTTTCTTTTTTTAATTTTGTTTGTAAGATAAAGTATCGTGGGTGGGGTGTTTTTTGGGTAAAAAAGCATATAGTAATTTTTAGGTAAAAGTAAGGTGGTTGAGGGATGAATGAGATGGTGTAAATGAAGAGGGTAAATTTGATTATGTAAAGGTAAAAAAAAAAAAGAAAGATAATGGAGCAGTGGGTTTCTATTGTGGTGCTGGGAGCCTGGGAGACCATTATGGCGAGGTGGCAGCCATGATGACATTGGTGAGGTGAGGTGAATCTGATTCAGCATAAAAGGCTACAGGGATGTGATATTTTTGTTTTGGATTGTTTTGGTGGACCCTTTTCCTTTTCCTATGCAATCATGCTTCGGATAAGTATTATCTACTGTACACTGTTAAATGGGAGGATTGGGGTGAGGTAGCTTTCACCATTATTTATTTCTGTTCAGCCAAAGTTGAAAATGCTACTGTTCTTCCCGTGAAATAAGTAAAAGTTGATATTGATAATACCAATCCTAGTTTTCGAATTTGACCATAACATTTTTGATCTGTGGAGCTACATGCCATGTCTCTTTCTGTTTCCAATCCATGCCAAGCAATATCCAAGCACACAACAATACTGTTGGACATATTCAATTCCTACAATTGATCAAAATTATACAGCAGAGATTCGATAATAATGACCAAGTAAATGTAACCAGATTGTAATTTTGGATTCCAATTTGCATGTTTATTGATACAATAATGTCAAGCACTATATTGGTAGATTCACAAGCATTAAGCTGTGGATCACATTAGAGCTTCGAACCTTGAGATCAAACCATATTAAGTTAAAAATTTCTTGAACCTCCCACAAATTCTGTCACGTCCTTGAATGTGCCACCACTAGGAAAGAACATACATCGTTGAGATGGACAAACTAACAGTCGTATATGAAAGCAAAACTGCCGAAAACCAAATAAATAAGAAGTCCAATAATAAGTGTTCTGGAGAATGTGTGTTCACACACCAACACACGTGATGGCTAGTTAAAACGGTTATACATGTTTCAATTCAAAGCTCACTTTTGAATGAGCGTACATAATTACCAGTTGATTTCAGATATGCCAAAGTAACCCAACACGTGAATTACTTACAGGACAAATTATACACAATGTTACCGCAAAATCAACTGATGATTACCAATTTACCATATATTTTGACAGTCAAGAGCGAGACAGCTCTAACACCAATTAGGAATTGAGACACGATTGCTTGGACTTTGTTAAAGAACACTAGGGGCTACACAAACATAGTAGAGAGACTAACCTATATAGCACATTGCAAATTTGGAGGGAGAATAGGCAAATAAAAACACCATATATTAGCCATTTTTTGGATGGATACTTTTACAAGGAACATTTGAAAATAATATAATTTATAAACACTGAAGCAAAGCAGAAGAAAAGAAAACATTATAAGTTTACAAGGTTTGCTGTTAAATGTGTTCAGAACAAACCACCTCAGTCCAGGTGGGCAGACAATACTCTCATTAAATATCAACCATGATACCATCCATCCATCCATCCAATAATCAATAAATCCGTTTCAGCAGAATTGGGCATTCAATAGTAGGGGCTGTAGCGCATCCCCATTCTGAACCTTGGAACCTTTCTGCAATCAACAAAAGATTACTCTAAGTCTACTTTCACAGAAAACAGAAAATATATTGGAAAGGAAAGCACCGAGTACAACATACCCATATCCATAAGGAGCAGGAGCAAAGGCAAAAGGAGGTGGATATGGAGTTCTGCCTCGAAACCCCATGTAAGGATTACTAGGCCGACGGGGACGAAATTGCTTCATCCCCGGCACGTTGGTCCTCTTAGCAGTTACCTGCAAAAAAGTATAGACGGTTGAAAAAACGAAAATTGACTTTTTTCAAAAAGCAAGAACCTCTTGCTGTAATAACCTTCAATTGCCGTCCATGTAGTTCAGATTCATTCAGCAACAGAGCCTCTTGAACCGCTTCTACTTCAACAAATTCCACATAAGCATAACCCTTGGGTTGGCCAAACTTATCGGTGCGAATGGTGACTCGGTTCACTGTTCCACACGATTGGAAATGCTGCTGCACTTCTTCAGGAGTGCATGCATAGTCCACCTGTATAAAATGTCAAACCCGAGAGGTCAAATGAAGGCAAAGCCATAAATTAATTGACAATCTGCTACAGCCTTCACAAAAGAAAACAATTTAGGGACAGACTGCTAATTTCAGCTAGAATAGGAAAAGGGCTTATCATGTCAGACAACACCGACCAAATAATTTCATATACCCTGTAATTTCAGACCGGGGAAAAACTTTCATTAGCTGCTCAACAAAAAAAATCATTTGAAACATGGGCATGCCATAGCATGAAAATAAGCTGTGAAAGAAATCAATTTGCCCTGGTCATGTAATTGCAAGTATCAGCATTTCACCCTACCAAAGTGTGAGCTACAAATAGAGAGAGAACCAATGGACCAGCAAATAAAGCCATATGTAAAATCAAGGAAGTCGAATTTCATAATTATTATTTAGAGGATTAAAAATACGAATCACTATTTTCTTCATTAACAGCATTCAACCATGAAATATGCTTTCTGAAGTGCACCTTGCACTTTAGCCTTTTAGAGGATCTTTCGCCCAAGTACACAATTGTCACAATGTCCAGCCCATCAATTCCGAACTGCTTGTCTATGAAAACAGTTGATATGTTGGTGAATAATATAAAACAAGTAGAAAGAAAAATGATTCAAAATTTCTTCTTGATCCCATGGATAAAAAAGGAAGGAATGTCAAAGACCCCTCACCATGTGAAAATAATGCCTATAAATTCTTGAGCACCAAGCACCACGAAAAGTATCCTTTGGCTTTGCAATCAAAACTGCAGATACCAATGCATGGTCCTTTACCTAGAAAGGGTGCCCTTTTCTCACCAGTAGAATTCCAGATTCTCGCCATTCCTCTGTCCATCCGGCCATAAAAACTCAGGAAGTATAGTAGACATCCTTTTTTTTTGGTCAAAAAATTTTTCCATCCTAAATATCTCTCCTATTCACCCTAAATAATATATTATATGCTATTTAGCTCTGTCCCCCTATCTTTTTCAATATCAAAATCCATATGTTCTCCAAACCATGATCACTATCTTCAACTCAACAACTAGCACTTCAACTTTCTTATCCCCTTTTTTATCGCCCCTTTTCTATCACTCTATTTTTTTTAGTGTTACATTTTTTGTTTTTCCACTCTTTTTGTTAATTTCATACATTTGATATTTATTTATTTTTCTCCACCAGCTATATGTTATATATTTATATCATATACTTCCAACTGCAGCATGACTAGAGTAGAAACTTATAGATGGAAGCATAACCTGCAATTGCAGTCAAACATTCTGTCAAAGCACAATGCCAACAGAAGAAAACACAATCAAAGTTTGAAATATTCAACACCAAACAAATAAATTCTCACTACTACCTACATTTCCATAATTTTTAGAGAATTCAAACTTTTCAGGATAGAGTATAGTGAACTGAAGACAAATTGACTCCTCTAGAGTGAACAGTAAACTTAAGAGGGTAGAGAATAAGAAATCTCAACCATGGATGGAAAAAACAATATTGATATTGATATTCAATACAAGTACATGACAAATCATAAATGTTTTAAAACATTGACATTTATTTTTGCAAATCAATGGTTGAGATGTCTTACTTCACCCCTAAAAGTGAGAGCTCACACTTTAGAGAAGCTAAATCCAATGAAGATTAATGCATCTACCATTCAATTAAAAGGTGAGAGAGTAGTGAAAATACACTGCAACAAATATGGAGAACTTAGGCCAAGATATTGCAGAAAAAATGTCAAAAAAATCTGATAACAGAAATGAGTTGGACATATATAGAAAACAGGGGGAATGGTCCACATGAACAACTATGAATGGCCTGAAGAAAGCTATCATCATGACCATCTTGATAAACATATAAACTTTTGCAAGAATGTAAGAAAAAAAAAAATGTAGTCATTTAATGAAGATTTTGGAAAGGAAGAGACACTGACACAAACATAGTGACATATCAGACATCCTGAAAAAACTTTCCAAAGTTGCATGCACAATTAAGCGAGATAAAGGTACATTCATCCAATAGAACTGGTTAAGTTCAGTAGCTAAGGATTTTGGTAGAAGGACATTCTAGAAGCAAGAAAATTAGGGTTTCAGGTAGTTTAGCATCAGAAATAGAAAGACAATGGCAACCTGGAGAAGCTCAGGAGACTACGAAGGGTGTGCCTTTAATCGGGAGGAAAAACAGTAACAACTCCTAACATACTGGGCAAAAAGAAAAGTAATAGGAAGACATGATCTAGTAAAATATAAAACCTATATAGTGATACAGCTTACACATGTGTGTATAATAACTTGATCATAAGGAAGTGTTTGTTTGCTCTATCTCATGCCATATTCAACTTCAATTATAAATTCCTGTGTACGGTTTGAGTCATTAAAAATCTACTCATTCTACACAACCTTGGCGCCCTGGGTGCTGAAATCGGGTTTTTAAGCTCATAAACTATCTTGTGGTAAGCATCCACCTGATTTACTGTTTAATTTGAATGGAAAATGTTTGCAACAAAATGGTCCTTAAATTCTATTTGTGTCTACTTAATTACAAATATTCATGTATAAGACTTTTTTATTTTTTTTTTGGGATATATGTATATACAAGCAACAATTTTCCAATCCCTTTGCTTCTTCTTTCCCTCTTATCTCATCTACATGAAAATCCCCTATTATCTCCTCTACTCTGTATTATGTATTGTGCTGCACTGTGTCAATTCTGCATATAAAGGAGTCCTCAAAATCAGAAAGGTGACAGTTAAACTCATGAATGATGCTACACATGAACAACAAAAGCACTCACCATATATATTACAAGTATACGACCATCAATCAAAAGAAAAACCGTATATAGCAGAGTACAACAGCACAAAACATGCCACATGCTGTTGAATCTGTGTTAGATCACAAATTTTCCTGATCTTGCTATTGGAAATATATGGTAAGGAAAATCGTGACTAGTTAATGATTTGGGAGCCCTACCATATTCTAAAGACACCATTTCCACAGACATGCACACACAGGCAGTCATGTGCATAATTTCAAATCCACAAAACGTTTTCCGAAAGATTATGGTTTAATGATATCCAAATTATGTACAATTATGTGATAACTCAAGAGACAATCAAGATTAAGCCCAAACCTGCTCTACAATTAATGTAAACACAATAGACAGGCATAACAAACTATTCAATTTGTTTCCAAAAGCAGCATATATACATACATTCATTTGCTCATAATTGAACCAATCACTTTAGACAAAATATATAAGTTAATCTCGTCTATATACGCAGCCCATATTATGAAACATGACAATGAGACAACTAAATAAGCAGAATAGAAAGTTTTAACAAAAACAGGTGAAGAGACAGCTCACATTGCCCACAAAGACTGATCGAGAATCAACTTCCTCCCTATTAATCTGACTTGCAGCAGCATTAGCGGGATCTATTTGGAGATAATAATCAATAACAGAGACAAGATCCAATAATCTATAGATATGAAATGAAATGGCTTGCATGGTAAGAAGTACAGTGATCACACCATGTGCAAGTCCACGGAAAAGAAGAAAAATTAGAAGGAAAAATACGACGATAAAAATACAAAACAAAATGCATTACTTGTTCTTTGTTTTTATTTTTAAAAAGTATGTCTAATAAAAGGATTGTTCTAGGAGACGCTCAAGCATATCAGTGCATCCTTCTCTCATCCACATGATGCAGAACTTCTTCATATGCATCACTTAATAAGAAAGATGCTAGGCCTCCTGATCACCAGGGAAGTCAAGCATCCCCTAATAAATAAATAACACAAGTATCAACCAATAACTAAATAGTTGGAAGAAACAGTTGACAAATTTTCAGCTAGCATCATTAAACTACACAAAAATTTCTATGGAGTGCAGTGAAATATCTTATCTTTGAATTTGATTACCATGTTAGACCGTCTTTCCAAACTTCCAAGAGAACTCTTCAGTCTTAGTCCACACATAAATAAATGGCACAACGCCAATGCATTACCAAGGCAGGTAAGCAAGCAGGCAACAAAATAAAATCTTAGTAATTTTCTTATTCTAGGTTATAAAATTAAATACAAAACAAGCAAACTGGAGCTAAATCAAACATGGAGCATAGCCAATTCAACCCAACTCGCATCAAACACATATTTCTTGACAAGAAGAACAAAATCTAGTTATTGAAAACTCAAAAAATTTGTTGTTTTAGGTTATTGAATTGATAAAAAAAAAATAGCGAAGAACTTAGCAATCCCCACCCAAAAAGGAGTCACCTTGCACAGATCCCATCTCTTTTTCGACCTTGGCCTGCATCTCCCTCAAAGCAGCAGCTTCGTCTTCCATTTCCTTTAACCGCTTCTTCATGTCATCCAATTCCTGTAGTGATTGTGAATTTGACAATGATGCGTGAATCACAATTAGGGTTTTTGGGACCAGAAATGAAATTGAAATTGAGATTGAGATAGCGGAGACAGAGAGAGAAACGGAAAGCATTACATACGGCTTCGTTGTTGTCGGCTCCGAGCATATCAACGTCATCGTTTTCCATGTCTCCGTCAACGAAAGATACGCCGTCGTCACCTGCGGTTTCAATCCCTTCACTTCTTTGTTAATGTTAATTAATTGACAAATATCAAATGCTTTTCTAAAAATATATATTTATTATATTTTACGGAAAACTCAGCCAATATTTCTTAGACTTTTCACTATTTTGAAATGCTACCGTTAATTAATTAATTTAATCTTTTAGTCTTGAAGAATATTTAGTGATGATTTAATCACTAGTAACATTTGACAAAGACACAAATTATATGTATATATATGTCCTATTTTGAGTGAAGTTTCGTATTCCAATAATTTTACTTCAGGAAAAAAAAATATCCATCTTGGACCAATCTCATTGTATCCCTAGATATATTATTATATAATTTCAACGGACTAAATGCATTTTATACTTCACAATATTATTAGTACATCACACACACTAAATCTATTTTTCTTCTACTTTCACACTTTCCATAGTATATTCTGCCTTCTTTTTTTTTTTCTTTCGATATAAATATTTTCTCCTCTTTAAGCAACTTCTCAACGTCAATAGAAAAAGACAACCCCAAATTAATCCTTCAACAACTAGATCTAAATCTTGTAAAAAAAAAACTAGATCTAAATATAGAATGAAAAAATTGAATTTTTATTTAATGGGATCATTGGAAATCACTATTACTTATGATCTTAAAAAACATGAACAAAGCAATGAAGAACAATCTAAAGAATTAATATTATGTTTTGAAAAGGATAATCAAGAATCAATGTTTAATAAGGTATGTAAATTTATTAAGTTTGATTTTATTTTAATTTTCAAGGGTGCCCATTATTTTAGTAATTTTTTATTGGATAAATGTTTTGCAAGAAAGTAGATATACTCGTATTGCTTGGATTGAAAAGAGGTTCACTAACAAGAAACAAAACAAAACTAGAAAAGAAAAAAACAACAACACGCTTATGTATCTTTGTGACAACAAAATACTTTGTATGTGATTGTAAGTATTACAAACACCAAACCTTAAAGACAGACATTTTTTTTCCTTTGGTGAATGGATAGCAATGGATGGTGAAGAGAAAGAGAGGAAAAATTGTCAAAGTTGTTGAGTTATATTTAATGTAAATGATTCATGATAAGATATCATGGATAATTAAATCTAACGCTTTAAAAAAAATACTCATCGTGTACCAATACATCCATTGGTCTAGGCTAAAACGATCCTATTATTGCATTCAAGTTACTCAAAACTTTGAGTAAAAAAAGGGGATTTTATACTACACCCCCACACTTGAACCTGCCACCCCCAATCAACGTTTTATTACATTTTTGTCCTTTTAACTATGTATAAAACTCTCAATCTTTTTAATCACTCATTTTTTCACTCCCTCTTTCGAAATTTTAAAATAATTCACATAACTTTTGAATATTTTGAAATTTTTGAAATAAAAAAAAGTAAGTGGCATTCGAAACTTTCAAAGTTCCGAAACAAAAATTTCAAAATTTTGAAAGTTTCGAACAATTCGAAACTTTCGAAATATAAATTTTCTAGATTTTCGAAAGTTTCGAGCAATCTGAAACTTTCAAAATAGAAAAACTTCAATTTTTTCAAAACTTTCGAAAGTTTGAAACTTTTGAAATATTAAAATATTCGAAGGTTTCAGAAATGAAAGTTTCGAAATAAAGATTTCAAAATTTTTGAAATTTTGCTGAAAGTTTCGAAATGTAATATAAATTTTAAAAAATAATTAATTTTTTTTTAATATTGTATTTATAATGTTAGTATTAATTAAACTTTGGTATATTTTTTTAAATCATGTATGAGTAGAGTTGAAGTTCCTGCTACAATAGCGATTATAGATTCTATAGATAAATTCACCACTGATCAGGTAATGTTAATGATAATTTATTTTATAAGTTTTAGTTTTTAATGTATAGACATATACTGATGTTTTATTTGAACTATATTTTGTAGATATTTTCCTGTCGAGAAGTTGTATTTGAATGGGCAAAAATTATTGGAAGACAAAATAGAATAATAATTGTTACCATTTGATCTGATAAAGCTAGCAGAAAGAGAAGAAGAAAAGACAAATTAATTTTGGGATGCGAAAGAGGTGGAAGATATAAATCAAAATCAACATCAACAAGTACCTTGTTCTCACAAAGAAAATTGTCCATTCAAACTCATATGTATACCGTTGACTAGCGATGAAGGATGAAAAATTAGCGTTCGTTGTGGAACACTTAATCACGATTTAGCGGATACTTTAGACGGTCATTCAAATTTGGGGCGTTTAAATGAACACGATAGAAAATTTTTCAATGAGATGACAAAGTATAAACTTGCACCAAGATTCATTTTGAATGCTTCGAAAGAGAGAAATAAAGAGAATCTCACAATATCCACTCAAATATATAAAGTTAGAAGTACTTATCGATCTTCTATGAGAGGTTCGTACACATAAGTGCAATATCTCTTGAAGTAAATACAAAATGAAAATTATGTGCATTGGACAAGAAGACGGGAGGATTCAGATGTTCTAAGAGACATATTTTGGACGCATCCTAGTTGTATAAAGTTGTTAAACACGTTTCATTTTGTTTTGATATGTGATAACACATACAAAACAAATAGATATTGGTTACCATTGCTTGAAATTGTCGATGTAACATCTACTGGTTTGACATTTTCTGTTGTATTTGCTTACTTGGAACAAGAGCGACAATATAACTTCAATCAATTTGCTATGTCGTTTTCATATTAAAAAAAATGTGGAGGCAAAATGCAAACAATATGTGATAAAAGATATACAAGATGAGGTAGTAGATTTATGGGGAAAAAATTGTATTTTTGACTAGTGTGAAGGAGTATAATCATCACTTGCAACATTTTGAACTAGTGTGTGCCGATATTATCTTTTTTGTTGATTATGTTAAAGATTCATGGTTAACACCTTACAAAGAAAAATTTGTCCTGATTTGAACCAATAGAGTGATGCATTTAGGGAACACAATGTCCAACAGGTACTATTAAATTATAATTTGTTTTGTTATAGAAATATGATTTAGTAATTTATGTGATTTGTTTTAATTTGTGTTATTTATTTGTAGAGTTGAGTCTGCTCATTGAAGATTGAAACACATTCTACAAACTAGTAATAGAGATTTGTGTAAAAGTTTTCAAAGTGAACATTTCCAAATTTATTAGTTTAATCTATTTCGTATACACACTTTAAAATTGATCAATGTGAGAAGCTATTTCGAATGCACACTTTAAAAACGGAGGTAATTGCATCATTTTTTCTCATTAATGAGTTAATCTCTATGTCGTTTTTCTTTCTCATCTATCACAAAAGACATATGTGAGAAGATACTGTTTTTTACTTTTCATATTTAGCCAAAAAATAATAATTTTTTTAACAATTTTGTCATGTATTTGATACACATCTCATCAATATAATATATATTACATTTAAATAACAAAATTACCATTGTGAATAATTATATATTAATTTTTTTAAAAAATTAACTAATTATATTTTAAATAAGCTAAATACCACCTGTGGTCCTTAACTTAATTTCGGTTAACGATTTAGTATTTTATCTTTTTTTTTTTTCTTTTCGATTTGGTCCTTTATGTTTTTAAATAATTTCAGCGCTACTCTTTAAGTTTAAGTGGGGTTCCGTTAAGATAAAGTTAAAAAATCCCTCATCTGGATCATTGCATATGTTCATCAAACCTCTAGGAACGACTGTCACTGATCTGAAGTGATGTCTATGGAGTATAAATAACTCATAGCTTCAGTTTTAACGAATCAATCATACTACCAAACTTAGAACAAACTTTGAACATTTTTCAGAAATATTTCCAAAACATAAAGGGTAACTTTTTCTGAAAACGGATGAGGAATTTTTTAATTTTTTCTTAACGGAACTCCACTTAAAGGGTAACGCTGAAATTATTTAAAAACATAAAGGACCAAATCGGAAAAAAAAAGATAAAGGACTAAATCGTTAACTGAAATTAAGTTAAGGGACTACGGGTGGTATTCAGTCTTTTAAATATTATAAATTAACAAAAAAAATAATAAAAAATTAATTAAGTAATGAAATGATTTTATATTTAAAATTATCCATTGACACTACTAAATCAACAATTTAAATATAAAAAAAATCACGAGTAACTAAATAATTATATTTTATTTGTTAGAATATAAATAAAGATATGATATATATTATATGTAAATGACAAAATACTCTTGTAAACAAATTATATTTATTATAAAATTTCAATTAATTTTTATATTTTTATAATTTTGAATTCTAATTTATTAAATTATATAAAAAGACAAAACTATCCTTGTGATAAAATCATAAATATTTTTTAAATTAATTATTAATCTTTCATTTTTAAGGTTAAGATCAAATTCTATTAATTATTTTTATATTTATATTTGATTAGATTTATATTTTTTATATTTTAGACTATATTTTATAAATTGTTTTTAAATTTATATTTTATTATATTTCAAATTTATATTTTGTAAAAGTAATTGAGTAAATTATTATTCATATCATATCTTGCTAATTAATAACTCAGCTTATATTCAGGATATAAATCTCAACTAGAGAGACATGATAAAATAGAGGTCTAGATTAATTTATCATATCACATTGGTTCATTGCACTAAAAAAGATATGATAATTTATTTCTATCATATCTTTTATTCTGTCCATCAAAGGATCCATATCCTCTCCATACTTGTATTGGTATTTGCACTACAAATTTTTCGCAGATATTGTTTCCTTATGAATACCCACGAATATTTATTAAATTAATAAAATATTTCTTATAAAAACATAAAATTCTACACGTAATTAACTTTTTTAATACCGTTTTTTCTTTTAATATAAAAGAAGATATTTTATTATGAATCTATCTTGTTATTTATTTGTTAGTTTATGAAGGTGGGTGTTAGAGAGTTCGTTTGTGCTGTGAGTTTGAAATTGAGAAAAATTTGTAAGCTTTGTATTTAAATTAAATATAGATATAAGAGCAATTATGTATATTTAGTATAAGTACCCGCGAGCATAGACTATCTATGTACACAAATATCTGACTGTCACCTTGTTAATTATCTCACCTTGTTAATTAACCGATAGTATAGTTACCTATTTATTTTATCTATAAAGCAAAGTTGGCATGGCAAATGGCGAGTGTAGTCATGCTTTTCCTCCCCCGTCCTGAGTCCTTGCAAAAAAACTGCCTCCAATTCCCGTCGAGGTTAGAATTTGGATCTTCAATACCCACACTCGCCCCACATGCGTATACAATCTTATTAATGAGACATGTTTGGATGTCAATACTTCCAACTCTCCTCTACCACACTAGTTGGGGTGTGATGCGAGCAGAAACCCACAATTGCATATTATGTTACCATATCTAGGAGCATGTGTTATTAAAAAAAACTCATCATTAATACTCTTAGTTAGTTATAACAAACAGTCCCCATTATCTACCACAAAATTAAATACATACCAAAAGTCTAAAATAGAGGGAGGTCCTAGAAGGCTGCAGAACTAAATTAAAATAAGTTGCCCTTTTTTTTTGGGTATTATTAAAAGTCGCCTTTATCAATGAAATCTGACTCCATTTATTTAGAGTAACTTTTGGCCCCAAATTTGGTGTATATCCTAAATTTGGTGTACACCCATTTTACACTCTAAAAAAATATTTAATATATAAAAATCATTTTATTTATCATTAAATTTTTTATTTTCATCATCAACTATTAGGGTGTTAAATAAGTATCTCTTATATAAGAAGTGTATATTTATCATTACTCATTTATTTATTTTTATATAATTGAGGTTTTTAGATGAAGAACTATAGACATTATAATAATTTTTTGAGTAAAGACTCATTTTGGTCTCTGAGAAATTTTGAGAGATCAAATTTAGTCCTTGAAAAAAAAATAAAAGTACTTTTTAGTCCTTGAAATATTTTGAAAGACCCAATTAAATCTTTAAAAAAATTTAAAAAAAACATATTTGAGTCTTTAAGAAAAATAAATCGGAACAATTTAGTTCTTTACTCAATTTAGGGAAAAACAAACCCTTGTGTTGTTTCATTTAGAAAAACCACATGTTTAATATGGAAACCTTTTTGATTTCATAGTGGTATGCGATTCTAAAAGTGTGACTTTCACGTCTCTATCATTTGTTTTAGAAGCTACATTTTCTTCTTCATTCTCACGTTTTTCTTTTTTTTCTCTCGCGTTTCTGAAGGTATGTTATTGTTCTTCCTGCTCGCATTTTTGAAGGTGCTATTTCATGTATTGTTCATGAAGGATACCGTTGTGGTTTAATTTGAATATTATTGACGTTGTTTTTTAAATTATATTATAATTTAGTGAATTTTTTGTTGCAGGGATTAAATTGTTCATTTAATTATTATCAGGGACTTAATTGTCTATTTTTAATTATTGTCAATGATCTAATTGTCTTTTTTTTTTATAGAAATTACACGTGGGAGAATCAAGTTGATGAGTCATCGGACAAGTTAGCAAAAATAAATTCAATTTTCTAATTGTAGTTCACATAAGTACTAATTTGACCCAATTGATTTTTCTTAGAGACTAAAAAGTGTTTTTATTTTCCTCAAGAACTAAAATAGATCTTAAAAATTTCTTAAGAGCCAAAATGGACCTTTACTCATTTAAATTATTTTATTTTCATTTAAATTTTTTATTTTCATCATCAACTATGATCAATGGTAGGGTGTTAAATAAGTATCTCCTATATATAAGGTGTATACTTATCATTACTCATTTATTTTTATATAATCGAGATTTCTGAACGAAAAATATCACACATTATAATAATTTTTTTATAAGCACATACATTATAATACAATTTAGCTTGGTGGTCTTATTATAGTAACAAAAAAGATATTGTAACACAAAACTGTCTATATATAATGGTTTGACTTTAGACAAATTCCATTCCACTTGTTTTATGTTTACCATGGGTTCCTCTAATGTTCTAGAGATTGAAGGCACTAGACAGGAGGTGGAAACATCAAGCAGAAGGATGAATGGAGGAGAAAAAGAGAGAGGAATTTGCTTGACTTGGAAGGATTTATGGGTGACTGTTTCTGTTTCCACGGGAAAGATCAAAGAAAGCAAATCAATTCTTGAGGGTCTAAATGGTTATGCAAAACCAGGGCAACTTTTGGCCATAATGGGTCCTTCTGGTTGTGGAAAATCAACACTTCTTGATGCTTTAGCAGGTACATGCAACATTAACCATATCTCTCTGATTAACTCACCAAAACGAATTAATATTTTCTTAAATCATAACTTCAAATGAAAAATACTTCATTTTATATATCAGAGACTAATCAACATGTATTTTTGATATAAATATTTTATACTAATATCGAATCACAACTCTTTAATTGAACAAATCATATTTGACAAATTTTAAATAAAAGGATTTATATAAGATTTTGTTGCGTAGCTAAATTGTAATTCGTCTATATAAAATAATTCATTTTCTATATATTTAATTTTTTGTTCGTTGAAGACATGATAATCTCATCATAAACTCACAAACAATAGTAAAGTCTTGAATTCAAACTTAAAATGTCCAACATAATAATATTGACATATGTCAGTTGAACTAAAATTTAAGAATAATTTTATTTTTATATTATAAAGAAAATAATTTTTAAATAAAAATCTTATGTTTCAAAAATCATGGCGGCTAATGGTTTCTATTTCTCTTTTAGGAAAAATCTTAGCGAATATGATAATTATATGTATTTTTAAACTCATTAGATGATGTAGCAATATATCATGCGATGCATGTGAAAATATTTTCATACTAATGGATATAAATTATTAAACTCTAACTATAAGGTACCCACACAATTATAGTATATTTAGAATCAACCTATGAAAGGAAGTTGATTGTCAAATAAGAAAACTAAAAGTCAAGACTACCTCCATGAGTTTTTAATTAATTCTTAAGAAGATGGTGTGCCGCGTCTCATATTGAGATACGTGTTATTTCATCTTACTACAAATTACAAAATATGGTTGAGTTTAATAAAATGTAAAATAAAATGAAGTTTGAATTTTGAATTCATAGTATGAATATCATTATTACAATAGTGTAAAATACACCTTATAAAGTGATTTTAAGACAACTAATATACCCAACTAACTACTAAATATAATTAACCAGTAACTACGTTAAACAATACTTTATATAATATAAAGTGATCTAACAAATTTAAAACTATCTCTAACACTAATATTATATGTATCTTATTAAATATCAGTTTTATTAAATTCTTTAATACGTTCCAATGCATATGATGTTTGAACAAATTAAAAGATAATATTATTTTATACATTTTTCAGGTAGATTAGGATCAAACACAAGACAATCTGGAGAGATTCTTATCAATGGCAACAAACAAGCATTGGCTTATGGAACCTCGGTATATATAAAAATCTAAAATTCTTTAACAAAAACAAATTGTAAAATAACAAGTCAGTTAGTCCATAAATTATTTCAATTAATATGTATATGTGACAGTCACACATTATATATGATACTTAACTTAAAGTAGTCAATTAATTAATCCAATAACCATTCTCTGAAATTGATAATGATCACAGGCATATGTGACACAAGATGATACTTTATTGAAAACCTTAACTGTTAAAGAAGCAGTGTACTATTCAGCTCAACTTCAATTACCTGACTCAATGTCTAAAGAAGAGAAGAAACAAAGAGCTGATTTTACAATCAAAGAAATGGGTCTACAAGATGCAATTAACACTAGAATTGGAGGGTGGGGTGTTAAAGGAATAAGTGGGGGTCAAAAAAGGAGAGTCAGCATTTGCATTGAGATTCTAACACGTCCTAGACTTCTGTTTCTTGATGAACCAACAAGTGGACTTGATAGTGCAGCTTCTTACTATGTTATGAAAAGAATTGCATCATTAGACAAAAAAGATGGCATTCAAAGGACTATTGTTGCCTCAATCCATCAACCTAGTACTGAAGTTTTCCAACTTTTCCATAATCTTTGTCTTTTGTCTTCGGGTAAAACAGTTTACTTTGGACCTGCTTCTGCTGCATGTGAGGTTAGGAATTAGCCTATATTTTACACCTATTAACAAAAAATTTATGCTAATTAATTTTCAATTATAATTGATGTTAATTTAGTGTGATTGATTCTACTTTGTTTTATTGTAGTTTTTTGCTTCAAATGGTTTTCCTTGTCCTCCCCTTCAAAATCCATCTGATCATTTACTTAAAACAATAAACAAGGATTTTGATGAGGTAAGTTGATTAACCAATTCAATAGCATTGTTTCATAGTTGAGTAAATACTCAAATTGGTCATTGAAATTGTATGAATGTACAATCATATACAATAACTTGAAACATAGTAAATCATATACAATAGTAGTTTGCATAATTCATAAATCAGTTTGAAATATGTTTCTATGTTAGGATATTGAGATTGCTTTAGCAGAGATCAATGGAACAATTCCTACAGAACAAGCAATTAATGTCCTTGTAAGCTCATATACATCATCTGAAAGAAACCAACAAGTTAAAGATGAAGTAGCAATACTATCTAAAAAGGTATATATCCTTTATGACTAACTTGATCACATATATGGCATATGCCTAAATATTGACATAAAACTTTGATGGGTGTTTTAGGACAACAATTCAATATACAAGAGGGAAAAACATGCTGGCTTCCTTAATCAGTGTTTAGTTCTTACCAGAAGATCATTTGTGAACATGTTTCGTGATCTAGGCTATTATTGGTTACGCCTTGGCATATATGTTGCATTGGCTACAAGTTTAGCCACTGTCTTCTATGATTTGGGTACAAGTTATGGTTCAATTCAGGTAATTATAAACAGTGGAAAACTATATATATGCCTCACCCCTAATTAATTGACTTTAAATTTAGCTATTATTTTTTAATTTTGCACCAATCACTTTGATTAATTTTTTCAGGATAGAGGTTCATTTCTTATGTTTGTGTCTTCATTCCTTACTTTCATGACCATTGGTGGATTCCCTTCTTATGTGGAGGACATGAAGGTAATTCAAAGTTTCAAATATTTTGCAAATATATATTTATAGTCACTGGATTATCCTAGTATGATTTTTGGTTGGAAAAATCTTTAATAGAGTTTTATTTAGTTCTCGGCTGAATTCAAGATTACCGAGACCAAAAAATAAAAAAGTTACTAAATTACTATTTGAATAATTTATCGCAGTCACAAGATGATTTGGCAGCAAATCATTAGAGGTGGGTATAAAATGTTGGTGTGTATATAATTAAATTAAATCCTTTTGATTTGATGGTATTAATTAATTAATTTGTGTAGGTATTTGAACGTGAAAGACTAAATGGACATTATGGTGTTACTGCATATGTAATTGGGAACACCTTTTCAAGTATTCCATACTTGGTGCTAGTTTCAGTGGTTCCTGGTGCTATAGCTTATTACCCTCCTGGTCTTCAAAAAGGCTATGATCATTTTCTTTATTTTATTTGTAACCTATTTGCTTGTCTAATGTTAGTAGAAAGTCTTATGATGATAGTTGCAAGCATTGTTCCTGATTTTCTTATGGGAATTATAACTGGTGCTGGAATTCAAGGAATTATGATGTTGGCTGGTGGGTTCTTTAGATTACCAATTGATCTTCCAAAGCCATTTTGGACATACCCTATGTTTTATATTGCATTTCATAGGTATGCTTTTCAAGGAATGTATAAAAATGAGTTTCAAGGACTAAAATTTGATAGAGATGGTGATGGTGATGGTGATGGTATTGGTGCTGGATCACTCAATTACATTAGTGGTGAACAAATTCTAAGAAATAAATGGCATGTTGACATGAATTACTCAAAGTGGGTTGATTTTGGAATTTTGTTGGGTATGATTGTTTTGTATAGAGTTTTATTTTTTATTATTATCAAAACTACTGAGAAGCTAAAACCTATTGTTTTATCACTCATGTCAGTGTCTCCTAAGCAAACAATACAAGGTATGGACAATTCTAGTGCCACTCCTTTACATGTAGAACTTGTATAATTAAATGTACTCTATGTGCTTTGGAGTGACTAATGCATATGAATCAAGCAAATAAATAAATAGATCCTGCTTAACATACTGCAAACATACAGAAGGATGAATCAATTAATGCTACTTTACTAGTGTCATCCACAACAAGCTATGTAACTATTATTGTATAATGTTTTTATTAGGGACAAAGGGCTAGATGCTCTATTCCCAAAAGTTTTAGAATGTCAATTCAAAGTACAAATATGAAGACCAGAGGGGTAATAGGTTATAAGTGCTGGAATTATTGTAACTAATAAAATGAATGGAATGGATGAAGAAATGTTCCCAATCACAAATGCAATTACACCATAATGCCCATTTTGTCTTTCTCTTTGAAATACCTGCAAACATTGGCAGAATTTAAATTATGAAGAAAAAAAATTATAGTTCTTTGTTAAATAAAAAAAAAATCATATTCGAGTTGAAATATAAACAAAAATAACACATACTATATTTTTTTAAAATAAATATAAGCAAAAACATATCTCCTATTTAATTATATTATCTCTAAAAATATCATCATTTAACTTAACATTTTATATTTCTAATGACTCAATCTATTAATTCATTAAGGACAATTTAGACAATAGACTTAATTTATTTATTTAAATTTAATAGATTAAATGTAATCAACTACTAGTAAAACACCCATGCATTTGCACGGATTCAACTTTTTAGCCCAATACATTTATAGTCCATAAAATAATTAATTGAATACAAATTACACTTATTTTTTTTACTAAAGGATATATATAATTGATAAAAATTGCTTGAATTGGTTAATATTCAAGTAAATTATAGTATGTGTGTTATAATTGATCTCATTTCTATGTCAACGATATTATAAAACACTTAATTTAACTAATTTTTTAGAGACAATTGTTTATTTCGTGTATAATTTTTATAATAAATTATAATTAATATATTATAATTATTGTCGTTTATATTTAGAAAATATTAAAAATATACTAAATTAAATTCGTTGATGAATGACTTGCTCGGTGTATGAATTATATGATACAACTATTTTTTTAGTGACTCATTTTCATAAAAAAGAACGTCAAAAAACTACTTTATAAAAATTATAATTAATGTATTATAATTGTTATTATTTTTATGTCTATGATATTACAAATACATTAATTCTAATGATGTATTTATTGATAAACATTTGTTATGTATATAATTTCTATAATAAATTATAATTAGTATATTATAATTATTTTATTTTTATTTAAAGATATCTAACTTGAACTAAATAAACTAATTGATTAATAACAAATATTTGTTTCGTGAATGAATCGTACGTTCCAACGGTTTCTTTAGTGAGTAATTTTTCATAAAAACAACGTAAAACATTGAAACATGAAAAAATTATAGTTAGTATATTATAATTATTCTTACGTTTATGCCACAATATTAAAAAAATACTAATTTTAACTAATTTTTAGTGACAAATATTTGTCTCGTATATGGTTTTATAATTAATTTATTTTAATAATTATTCATATTTTAATTTAGAAGATATAAAAAAATACTAAATTAAAATAATTAATCAATGAAAATCATTTGTCTCGTGTATAAAACGAAAACTTCACCTACTCCTTTATTAACTTTGTTCTAAAAAATTCATAAAAAAGTTATGTGTAAAACAATTATAGTTAGTGTATTATTATTATTTTCTTTTTAATATTGACGAAAAAGAAAAAGTTT